>VZRJ01002630.1:233937-759856 GCA_013397565.1 Ptilonorhynchus violaceus
CGGGCGGGAGCGGCGCTGGCGGTGCCGAGTGCCCCCCGCCCCAGCCGCCTCCCCGGCTCGCTCCCGGCGCTCTCCCTGCGCCCGGCGAGAAGGGGCAGAGAGAACTCGCCAACCTGTGGTGCGCACTGACCACGGCCACCTGCGACTGTGGATCCGCCGGCACAGCCCCCCGGGACTGCCGGCACCCGGTCCTTACGCTAGCGGGAACAGCGCTGCTATTTCTCTGCCTAGGATCAGTAAGTATAACAGCGTTTTGGGCATCTCTTTCTGCATGACACGTAGGTACGATTTTAAAAATAGCGTCGTTTAATAGTTCGTGTTCACCTTCTCTTGTGTATTAATAGATGTGGCTATAAATGAGGCTTCTGTTTCAAAGGGGGGTGTGGGGGACTGTGTATTTTTGTGTGTGTGCATGCATGTAGATGTTGCTTCAGTGCACCTGCAGTTGTTTTCTTGACATATCATATCACGGTATTTTCACTTGGGTGAGCATTGTACGTGCCTGTTTCCAAATTGAATCCAGTGAGATGTTCATTGTGATTGAAACACAGTTCTGCTCTAGATTAAACTGTAACATTCCCACATCTGATGTGTTTCTACAAATGCAACAAAAGCTCTTTGTGTAGATACATTTATTCTTTAATGTTTCATATGGATATATGTAGGTGTATCTATTACGTATATGCTCAAAGACCTGAATGCAATGTGTGTTGCAGTATTTTTATTAGCGTTTATATGTGTTGGTGTTTCAGAAGCATGCATATGTTTGTGTATGGATGCAAGTGCTTATATGGGTGGGGATTTTGTATCTGTCTATATATATATGTGACATACCCACCCACATCCTTACCCACAGAGTCGTTCAAAATCTCTGTGCATGTGATGTGGGTGTGTGTGTAATGTAGAAGTGTGAATAGTGTGGGCAGGAGGAGATTTGAATGCCGTGGTAATAGATGACACAGTTTCATTTGATCGGTGTGACCTTTTAGGAAAACAATCCAATCTTTTCCCTTTTTGTTTTGTTTATTTTTGTGTGTTTGTGCATGTGCCTCAGGTTAAGTGCTTCTTCTGCATGACCATAACCAAAGGGTGACCCATCCACTCCCTTATGTCCTATGGGGACCTCAGAGCCAGTTTCTCAGTCTTCATCTCCTCCTCCTCCTCCTCCGCCTCCTCCTCCTCTTACCACTGCTGCTGATGCCCTGGGTGCTGCTCCCAGGTTTGAGACATTGTTGACAGGCTGAAGAAAGGATTTGCAAAGACCTCCTCACTGTGTAAATGAAGTGATGGCTGGAATTAACTTCAACTCCCCAAGTAACGATATTAAACAGTAAGTTTGCTAGGCCAAAGCATTACCAGGAACAAATAATGAGGAAAGAGACTATTTGCATTTGGTTGCAATGATGAGCTAAAAGCGTCTGTGGAGAACAGGTACCCTTTGGTTTGCATATTTTTTTTCCTGAGGAATGCAGCCTTTCTAGCCTGCGAGGTAGTCATGATTCTGATCAGATACAGCTGTGATAGCTGCAGGAGATAAATGAAAATAAAGGGGCTTGGTGAATGGAAGAACAAGGTCTCAGCTGTTCCCTGGTTCAATTTGAGAATCTCATCTTTTCTTGTTCGCAAAACAGTAGTTTGTGTCAGACACTCCGGAGAATGAGAAAATGCAGATCTATGGTTTTCCAAAACATAGATTCGGTGTTACAACCATGTTGCCATGCTCGATGCCCAGGAGACTGTCCTCCAAATGCAAATGGCTTTGAACTTTCTAGTGAAAGTTAAGGTGACACTGTAAATAAAACAAAACCTTGTTGCAGTAAGCGATTAAAAAAAAAAAAAAAGCAGCTGCAAGATGGAGGTTGCGATGGTGAGCGCGGATAGCTCCGGGTGCAACACCCACATGCCCTATGGATACGCGGCCCAGGCCAGGGCCCGGGAGCGCGAGCGGCTGGCACAGTCCAGAGCCGCCGCAGCCGCCGCCGTAGCGGCAGCCACAGCAGCGGTGGAAGGTGGGGCGGCGGGCGGAGGGGGCCCCTACCACCACTACCACCAGGAGCAGAGCCGGGGGGCATCCTCCTCGCACGGCGGGAGCGCGTCACGCAGCAGCCTGCCCCACCGCCAGAGTGGTAAGAGGAGGAAGAAAGGGAAAAAGAGGAGCCACCACCTGGGAAGTAGGGAGTGTGGGGCTTCCTTCCCCTGTTCTGAGCTGCTGCCGCTCAGCGGTTCTGAGGAGAGAATACTGAAGGACTTGAGTGAGGAGGAAGAGGAGGATGAAGACGAGGATGAAGACGATGAGGAAGAAGGAAAGCTCTACTACAGTGATGACTATGGGGAGGATGAGTTTTCGTACTCGGACCAGCCACCCGATGATGGTGGAGGCCCCGGGGGTTACAGCTCTGTCCGCTACAGCGAGTACGAGTGTTGCGAGCGCGTGGTGATCAACGTGTCCGGACTGCGGTTTGAGACCCAGCTGAAGACGCTAGCTCAGTTCCCGGAGACACTGCTGGGTGATCCAGCCAAGCGAGGGAGATACTTTGATCCTCTCAGGAACGAGTACTTCTTTGATAGGAACCGACCCAGCTTTGATGCCATCCTGTACTACTACCAGAGCGGTGGTCGGCTGAAGAGGCCAGTCAATGTCCCCTTTGACATCTTCTCTGAGGAGGTGAAGTTCTACCAACTTGGGGAGGAGGCCATGCTCAAGTTCAGGGAGGATGAAGGTTTTGTCAAAGAGGAAGAGGAAAAAGTTTTGCCAGAGAACGAGTTTAAGAGGCAGGTCTGGCTGCTGTTTGAGTACCCGGAAAGCTCCAGTCCAGCCAGAGGCATTGCCATTGTCTCTGTCTTGGTCATCTTGATCTCCATTGTCATCTTTTGTCTGGAGACTTTACCAGAGTTCAGAGATGACAAAGAGTTCGTCATGTCCCTGAGCTTAGGAAAGGGGCTTTCCAACGAGTCACTTCACCTGGGTGCTGGGGAGCACACCATCTTCAATGACCCCTTTTTCATTGTAGAGACAGTGTGCATCATTTGGTTCTCCTTTGAGTTTACAGTGCGCTGCTTTGCATGTCCGAGCAAAGCACACTTCTTCAAGAACATCATGAACATCATAGACATTGTCTCCATCTTGCCTTACTTCATCACTCTGGGCACTGACCTGGCGCAGGAGCAGGGCAGTAATGGGCAGCAGGCCATGTCTTTTGCCATCCTGAGGATCATCCGTCTGGTCAGGGTGTTTCGCATCTTCAAGCTCTCCAGGCACTCCAAGGGTTTGCAGATCCTGGGTCATACGCTCAGGGCCAGCATGAGGGAACTTGGCCTCCTCATCTTTTTTCTTTTTATTGGAGTCATTTTGTTTTCCAGTGCTGTTTACTTCGCAGAAGCTGACGAGCCTGCCACCCATTTTCAAAGCATCCCAGATGCCTTTTGGTGGGCTGTAGTGACCATGACTACAGTCGGTTATGGGGACATGAAACCCATAACTGTGGGTGGGAAAATAGTTGGGTCCCTGTGTGCCATTGCAGGAGTGTTAACCATTGCTTTACCAGTGCCAGTGATTGTCTCCAATTTTAACTATTTCTACCACAGAGAAACTGAGAATGAAGAACACACGCAGATGATGCAAAATGCAGTCAGTTGCCCTTACCTCCCAACAAATTTACTGAAGAAATTTAGAAGCTCATCATCTTCATCCACAGAGGATAAGTCAGAGTATTTGGAGATGGAAGAAGGAGTTAAAGAATCTCTTTGTGTAAAGGAGAATAAAAGTCAGGACACGGGGAATAGCAGTGAGTCAGACAAGAAAAACTGTGTAAATTCAAATTCTGTGGAAACTGATGTGTAATTTTGAACGTTTCCAAATATATTTATGCATTAAAGAGTGCAGTGAAAATAATGAAATATGCAAACAAGAGTCTGCAGCATACAGTAGTATGCCATTTAATGGTTAAATACAAATAAAAAGCATTGCTAAACATGTATTACATATCAAGTAAGTGGTACAACTTGAGGCAAGGATTGCTAGATCTGATACATTTTCAGACTTTATATTTTTATTAGAATGCAAGTGTTTTGCACATGAGGCTGAAAAATTTGTTAAAACCAAGTCAGTTTTAAAGTGGGTGCATGAACTGTCGACATCACTAATAACAGCTCTGTGGTAAAAGTTGGCATTCAGAGGTATTTACTATGTAAGAAACAATGAAGTTTGGTAGTCATTTATCTATTTATCAGTGCTTTAATAGCAGCTACCATAAATCATTGGATACCATAGTCATTGTTTTTCAAATGGTAAATTTATTGTAAAAAGATATTCTACAGAAGATAGATCTAAATTTTTTTTTTTCTTGAAATCTATAATGCTTGTTTTTAACTGGAAATTTACTTTGAAAAGGCTGTTGACCCTCCAGAAATTGTTTATTTTTATAACTCTCTTTGGAGGCATTGCAGCATTTGTTGTCTAATAATGAAAGAAATGAAGTAAGAGAGTCGTTTAACCTGGTCTGACTGCAAAGGCAAAATGACTGGAATGCTTTTTTGCACTACTTTATATGCTGGAGATATATTGAAAGAGACTTCATACTGTGAATGTTTACTAATGTAATAGTTCAATGACAATCATTGGAAGAGTGAATTCTGCATCATATTTTATTGTTTCTTCTTTCTTTGTGATGCTGATGGCAAAACAGCTAACATTACATTAATTCCATACTCTTTTTAATTATGAATATCTGTGATCTGGAAACGGATTGTGAAGTAAAATTTTCTAATCAAAATTATTTGAAATCGGTCTTTTCTACTGATGCCCTCCAGAAGTACCAACCTAATTTATATCTTTTTCCTGCTTAATTTAACATTCAGAGTCTATGATTAGTACATGCTCTTTGCCAGTATTGAAGAAATCCAGTGTATGGGAGGAGAAGGTAGAAGTAATAAGATACTCAGTTGTTACAGTACTGACAGTTGAGGATTGCTGACTTTTAATAATGTGCTATTATTGGTGCTGCATTTTCCCTTGATTACAGCTTTCACCCATGTATATTTGAAGCAACATTTAAGATCCAAAACAGGCATTTTGCGCTTCAAAATGAACATGTTGGGTCCCATGGAGTCCTTGTGAAAACATTCCATGGTTTCTTTTCACTGATTCTTAGGCCAGCTGTGTTTTACCGATGTCAAAAACTTCCATTGCCCTTCCTAGGAGATTAAGGTAGGTAAAGATTATCTGGCCTACAGTATATGCCAGACTCCAGAGGGAAATAGGTAAGATATTGCTGCATGTAACATAAATAATAGATTCAGAACAACTATTTTTTTCAGACTTACCATTACCAAGGGAAGGCCCAATTAAACTGTAACTGTGGAACATTCCAGATTATAAAACATGAACCAAATTGGCGTATGCACTTTAAGGTCTGGGACAGGCCATTATGAGAGAAAAAAAGAATTTACCAACACTTCTGAATTACGGTAGTTTTGTAATATTCATTCAAAACTGAGTGGAGGATTTTTGCAGAGGGGAGGACTCATTAGTGACTGACTTATAGGGACAACAAAAGCAGTCTGAATTGGGCATCCACGACCTTACACATAATCCATCAAATAAGCCGTGTTTGCTGTATCCAGTGGCACCGAACAGAGCTGCAGACATAGGCTTCTCTTTATTGGTTGGGTTTTGCCTTCATGGATTTTCTGTGAGTCTCTTCGAAAAGTTTCTCTGCTTGTTCTTCTTTTGCATTGCAGAAAAATAAAAAACACGACACACACAAAAGACTGCGTTGTGCTGAGCCCTGGTTCAAAATGTGTGTTTAAATGTCTGACTCCTAATTTAAAAACGTAGAGCACACTTCACTATATTTTTGATGTGAAGCATTAAACAAAGCTCCTTTTTATAGTGGTGATATTAATTCCAAATGTGTTTTGAATGAAATGACTCAGTAATTTTATACATAGGTATGTGCCAAAATTTAATATTGCATTTCACTGTGGCTCACCTGAGTTAAATATACTAAATACTTTTTTCTGCAGGGGCAATATCAACTGTGAGGATGAGTGTTCTATAAAATCCGGTTAAAATCTGTAACTGAAAGTATTTCTTTCACAAATATTAGGTAAAGGCCTAAAGGGCAGGAGGGTTCTCTTCCTAAACTAGCTTGCTAGTAGTGCTGCATGATACCAGAGACCATACAGTGCCTGGGACCATGGCAAGGGTGTAGGAGTGAAATAAGTACTAACTGGGTAAATAAAGAACTTAGAGAGCATGAGTAGTATGTGTTTGCAGTATTGACTGGTTGAAAGGGGAGGTGGTTCATAAGAGGTGGAATTTTAGACCTCTAATGGAAATAAGAAAATTCTTTGAATCACTTTTAAGATACATTCACAGTGTAGACACAGAGCTCAGCATGAGGTGAAGGCTCCAGCCAGTTGTGCTGCTATTCTGCTACCAGTACATGGCCTTTTGATTTAAAACAAGTGTGCAGTGTCCATGCTATGCTGTTTTCAGAGCAGTACCTTGCTCTCAGAAGGAAAAGGTCTGACTGTAGGGCCTCATAGCAGTTGGCAGAGCAACATTCTAGGTGTGTCAGCACTACACACTGCAGTTCTGTGGGGGTATATCCTCAGGTAACAGTGAGCCTGCTCTGCCTCTTGCACTGAATAAACCTCTGTACTTTGCTGTTATAAATGAGAACTATACAGCTCAATGCTAGGTTGTGCATTTGGTAGACTATTCTGAATCACAGAAAGAGAGAGTTGTGCGTTCCAGAATGGAAGCAAATACCTTTACTTGGGCTTATAATTTGATTATTCAACTGTCTATTGGTCCAGTCACAACACAATTTTAAAATGCCAAAGTCCTACCACTAACATGCTAAAACCCTAAGATCCCAAGGGCTTAACAAGAAACAGATATTTGTATTACTTCGGTAGAAATTGTGTGCCAGACAAACCCTCTAATTGAGCTGTTATGGCTCCAAATTACTACTACTGCTTCTGTCAGACCTTTCCCAGTGATACTGACAACTCTCAGAAAAATAATTTTATTGTGACTTGGGCATTTTAAATTTTAAATTATAGTGGTGAAGTGCATTTCTGATGTAGCTGATGTGAATGGATTTACACTGGGGAACATTTTAGTTCTACTAATGTAGTTCAAATGATTTCACATTGACATACATTTCAGCTAAAAATAATGCAAAATGAGATATTTCAGGTTTGCTTGCAGTGGTGAAAAAATTTGGAGGAATTCCATTAGAATTCATGGAATCACAGCAGCACGAAATCTGATTTCAAATATAGTCTGATACTTAACTGTGTACTGGCATTTATTTAAAGAATTTCCTAAGTATTTTTATAGCAATCTTAAGTGCCAAGGCCAGAGTCATAAGGAGAGAGTTTTGCCAGCTGAAGTGTTGGATTTAGTGCCTGACTTCAGAAATCCATACATTTTTTCTTTATTACCTTTCTGATGTTACACTGGCTCCTTGCAAACATCAGCCTGGATGCTGAACCTTATACCAAAAGAAGTGTTGTGTAACCCAGTTAGGGAGTACTTGCTGAAGGTTTTTGGTGTTCAGTTAAGCTTTCTAGAATGATTCCACAAGAGGCTAATTCCGTTTGATGGAAAGTGTAATTTGTTTGTGTTTGAAGGAAAATTCTGCTTACATATGTTTTCGTGTGTAGAATCCACTTCTGTGGTGTTCACGTAATGCAGAATAAATTTGGGAGATCCAGGGGATGAAAAGCCCCACTGCTATCATGATTACATCTAGTTCATGACAACAGCGTTCTTGGGGTTTGGGGATACTAATAGGCATTCTTGTGGTCATAAAAATTGGGATTTGAGTGTGTTTTCAGTCAGTAAAACTTTTCAAATAGCTTTGGAGTGTGAAAATGATTTTGCATAATACTGGTGTGCAAAGAGTTTGGGATCAGGCCATAAGCTTGGATAAAGGATCCTATAGTGTAACTCCCGGGATGGAAGATTCCTGCCAAGTGTGTTTTCAGGTGTTGAGTCATTTGACTTGGGATTTGAAAATTCAATGCTGAGCTGCCCAAGAATATGAGGTACCTCCTCTTCATATTTGCATAATTGTAGGATAAATGCACTATGGAAAACCAGCAAAATATCAGTCTATTCTATGGGTAGCTAGTTTCTGAAGAGTCTTTCCCACACAGAATTGAAAAATGAAATGTGTCTTTCTGGTTGTCCTGGACTTGTAAAACTTCTGAATATCAATTAATTTTTAGCATAATCTTTAAACTTTATAGATAATCCTCAAATTAAATATAATCTATCCCTGGTGTTTAGACCATGTCACTGGCTTCCTCTATTTTTTACTGGTTCCTTATTGTTTCTTACTGTCATTGCATCCACTTATAAATACATAAATAAATATTTTCAAAATTTTAATTAATTGACATGAGACAGTAAGAAATAAAAACAAATATTAAAAAAACCCCAACTATAATGTCCAGCATATAAGTTAAGCATATTTTTCTTATCATTAAATAAATCTAAATGACAGAATAACCTCTGTAGACGTGGGGCAGGGTATGCACATTTCTGTGGCTATAATTGAAGGACCAGATGCTTCTGATTTTGCAGTGAATAAGATCTAGTTGACAGATTTATCATGTTTTTGCACCTCGGTTTGAAACAACTACTTGTAGAAAAATTGGCACTTTTGTAAAAATGAACATTCCTTCATTTCCACAAAGATCATCTAATGTGGAGAAACTGATTGACAGGTTAATTCTGGGTTAAAGTGCATAAATGTTTTGTATCTGGCACCCAGGTACTCTACATATTGCTGCCATGCTTTCTGTGTGTTCAGAATTCTGATGACATTAATTCTGAAGGAAAACTCATTAAAGCATTATGTACTGAGATGATTGAATTAATTCTTATCTTTAATCCTTTTCTGTACAATTATAATGTGCCTTGAGACCTTTTTCTGCAACAGGCCCTTTGGAAAATAAATACATAAGTATACAAGAAGGAAAGAAGAGAAAAATTAGATCTAAAAAAATCTCATAAAATATACTAATTGAAGGAACGTAGGTAAGTAAAAACTTCATTTTTTCCCTTCATTTGTGCATTTGTGGTATTGCCATCGAGACCAAATTGGGAGCAAATTGGTGGAACTGATCTGCAGCTACAGAGAGGTGCCTCACGCGTTGTTTGTCTTCCAGGTACTCTGACCTCGGGAGCAGCAGCAGCAGCTGCTGTGGCATCGTGTGACTGGGAAGATGCTCCTTGTACACCAGGAGGGGTGGGACAGGGTCCTGTGAAGTTTTTAGCCTGTCTGGTAAATCCATGCTCCTACCACAAGCATCCTACCTGAGTGCAGAAGTTCAATTATTTGCTTGGTAATACCATGCAACCTTTTCAGACAAGGAGGTCTCAAAGACCTTAGGGCCTATCAGCCCTAAGCCATGGAGGGACTCAGGTCTGTATTCACAGAATGTACTTTTCAACATTCCTTTTCAATGAATTCCGTTCATTTCATAAGGAATTGGGTTGTAAAATGCTTCCTGAATGGAGGAGCAAGCAGTTTGCTTAAGGTCAAAAGGAACGCTGTGGTGGAGCAGGTTTCCCACATGTTGCAGTTGTTACACTAAGGAGCGTAGGAAGTGACAGCACATATTCAAGAGAGATTTTGGTCTCTCTTTGTGTTTAATCTCTTGCTCAAGTGTTTCCTGGGGCATTTGTGTTCAGAGTAGGAAGGAGGATGGATAGAGTCAGTGAGATATGTCAAAGGCATCTTTAATTTTAGATACAAATTTTTTTTCTGTTCTTAGCAATCAGAATAAGTCGTTTGTTGTTGTTGTTATTATTATTCTTATTATTATTCTTATTATTTACTTAGTCCTAACACTTCTTATAAAAGCCATTTCAGTGGGAGAACATACCCTGAATCTGAAACTGTCATCCTGGACATGAGTGGTAGCTTTCAATTCGGAAAATCAAGTGAGACATATTCGGTATCACCCCTGTTCTTTTAATTTGTTTTAAGTGTGCTGGCTTTGGGTCCAGTGCTCTTGCACTGAAGTCTTCTGAAGTTTCTTGTGTCAACACTGGGCAATACCTACCACTGCAGTGTAGGACAACCAAGTAGAAAAGTGGTTTTCCTTGCTTGTATTTATGTTGGTATGATTTTGATGCAGAATTTTGCTGTAGAGGAGGGATGCTCCAGGGTGCTTCACTATGTGTTTATCTTCATTGCAAGGGGAACAACACCCCACGATATGCTTTGGAAAGAAATCCAGTCACATGCATGGGGAGACTGCATTCCCTTTTTTCCTCTGCTTGTGCGAAGGCCACTGCTGGGTACACTGGGCTGGTGCCCTGCACTGTGGATTCAAGCACATTTCTCACTGCTGTTCCATTGAGATCAGTGGAGGTTTGGTTTTCAATCAGAGCCCGTGATATCTGTCCTTGATGTGGATCATCCACTGTATGAATGAACTTTAATTTCTGCCTATTGTTGTCTCCCTGCTGGCACGGCTTTGTAATGAATTCAGGGTGTCATTCAGTGACAGTTTCTCCTTGCACAGTGGAGCCTGAATAGCACAGGGAGCCTGAGTGCAGAAAACTGCAGAGGACTGTTGGTATGGAATAAGGGTATCTTTTGTTTTTCTATCCAAAAATATATTTGTGCTACTAGTTACAGATTCCACAGACTGAACATTTCAGGTTATATACATTCTCTTTTATTAGTGGGTTTGTAATTTAAAGGTGCCCTTAATTTGCCCTGAATCCCTCAGGAACTTAAGACATTGGTTATTTTTCTGGTCTCAAGCATGAAGGAGGATGATCCCTCTTTGCATTCAAAATGACAATGCATTATTATAAAGTAGAAATCTTGCATATTTTCAGGTTAAGAAGCTAAGGAATAGTATCTTTTCTGGTAAAGTCTTTTTTAAATATCAACTGCAGATACACATACTGAAGAAAGATATGGTTTCATCGTAGGGAAGAAATAGAAAAGACTTTTTAATTCAATGTTTAAAGGGCATAATTGTATTTTACTCTGTGCCAGATGACAAGCTCAGATAAATGTTATTTTAGCAAGAATCTCTCCTAGTGCAGAGAGAACAGGAGAGGAATTGTATAGCAATTTATACTCCAGAATTTATTTTTGTATGTGTTTTTTTCTGTTAGCGCCTTACAAGCACTGTTATTTTTTCAGGACTCATGGATCTCAAAATTAATGACAAAAATGCTATAAGGATCTCAGTAAATGAGAGGAACAAGGTTTAATGCTTCTGAGAATCTGCAAGAAGTTGTTATTTTGGTGCCATTTAATCTGTGAACATCTGCTTGAATAACTGATATGATGTTTCCATATGATCTTCCATAGGTTAGAAGACAAAACTGTTTTCTCTGGCTAGTAAAATATTTGTTGTTACTCATAGCTTAATGGAGGATTAACATTTTTCCTAGCTTTGAAATATGTAGAAAATGTGAAAAGAATCTAGTAAGTAGAAATTCTACTAATTTGCTACTCTTTGACCTATTTTACAAGAAAATGTTTCCAGAATTGATTAGTGATACTGTACAATTCAATTCTTAAGTGAAATAGGGTGACTGTAAAGAGATTTACTTTTGGATCAATGCAGAAAAAGTGCTTTTTAAATGGTCTCATTTTTGGGCACCCGGAAATAAAGACATTTGGACTGCTACCTATTTCTGAAAATTTCTGATGGCTTGACTGATTTGTTTCTTTTGAGAAGAGAGAACAAATCATATTTCAGCTTTTTTTGATTTCAATGATTTTCTGCGGTTTTGAGTTATACCTGATAGAAGCAACCAAAGAACCCACAGTATTTTCAAGCACACTCTCAGTTGTGCTGCCACATAAAATATATGTGATTTAGAAGGTTCACTTAATACTCGGGCATCTTACATTGTAGGATTGTCTAAAGAAATGCTCCTGATACTTTTGACCTCTGTTCTATGCTTTAAAAGGTTCTCCTGATGCCAGGCTAACACATAACATGAATGGCAATTTGAGGTGGTGAAAGAAATGTGTTAGGGAGCAGCGAGGGCTGGCTCCTTCCCAGAGGCTGGGAAAGGCTGGAGCTGAGCATTATCACACAGCCACTCTGAGGGCTGGGACCTCACCACCGTCCTACAGCAGGAGGAGGATCAAATGGGGCTCCTGGACTCCCCCACAGGCAGGGCTATGAGGGGGACAGCAGGTGAGACCAGGGAGGACCACTAAGGCCTATTTGGGCCCTGACAAAAACCTTGCATTTGCTGGGAACCACAGACAGTAGGTCTGGGTCTGTTCTTTTAAGATGCAGTTGTAGCTCAGGGTTTGGACTGCTCCATCCAAAAGTGAAAATGTACATTTTTCAGAGCCTTAAATACTAACCAGTTGTTAAGCTTTTTTGCTACTCTTGATTTTTGTCTCTTAAGCATCCCCAGGTCTTATTTCATCAGTGTTTTACTGCTGCCAATACATCTGCGATTATTTCTCCTAAGCTGTGTTACCACTTGCTTTTTTTAGACAGCTCCCTTGTGCTGATAGGCCAGAACATTTTCCTGTCTTTTCAAATGCAAAGCTGTTTTTCAGCTGTTGGATGCATGGGTCCCAAAGATGCTATCATTTGTTATCAGGAAGCTGGGCAATAACTAACGATGTTCTGATTTGGACTGACATCTGGAAAGGTGTTAGAGCAAGATGTGTAGTACTTCTTAATCTTTTCATTGAGACAATTAGGTTTTTTGCTGTTCTTGCAGTCATTGTTGGACCTGGAGCAGATGTTGGTATTAGGTGAACATGCTCAATCATAGCATATGACTGACTATCTAGAAATTTGTGTCTTATGTATTACAAAGTGTCTTAGCTCTGGTACCATAATTTTATAATGATTGAAATACTTGAGAAGGTGTCTAAATATTAGCAATTTTTAGTCCAAATCCAGTTTTTCTTTGTGTTCTAGAAATAGGAGGGAAAAAATCCTCTAGCCTGAAATTAACTAAACTAATGAAGAGAGACTGGGGTGATGCTTTCCATTTGGTCTGTTTGCCAAAGGTAGGAGGAGAACTACATAGCTTGTACTGAAGTTCTGAATGTAGAATATGACTTGTTGTTAAAATGGTAATTGGACCTGGAATGTCATTGTTTCAAAGAAAGACAATGTTTTTTCCCAGTATTTATGCACACAGATGGGAAACTGCACATATTTGAGAAGCAGAGTGTCCAAGCCGTTTTCATGGGACCATCCATGCCTGCAGAATGAAACATGAGAGAAAATTCCAGAGCTCCTGTAAGACCAAACACCAAAGCTGAAGTTCTGAGGATCACAAAGCAAAACTCCACCTCTTTCCTAGGGCTTGCTTGTTCACACAGCCCTCAACCACCCTCATCACCTCTCTAGCCCACTGGCAGACCCAGGGAGGAACAATATAAGCAGTGAAAATATGAGGGGGAAGGAGAACATCCATCCCAAATTGTGTGGAATAAAAACTTTAAACAAAAGATGCAATCAATGTATTGCAATGCCTTCCTTCATCATCTTTTTTCCCAACACTCAGTGTTTGGTGCGGTGCTGTGAGCATTCTCTGGGCCCTTTTTCTGTGATTAGCACTTAGTTTTTGTGGCCCTCTGGTGTTAATGAGTCCAAGCAGTTTCAGGAATTGAGTTCAAAATGACAGAAAATGTCATAAATTCAGTGAGCAAAGTTAAGAGGTTTCTGTTGTTATTTTTTCAGTAACTGCAAGTAAGAATGTTATGTTAATTAGAGAGGTTCACGGCTGCCTCCAAAGACAGATTCATTATTACATCCTCTCCAGCCTTTGAATTGCCCTTCCTATTTCTAGGGACTGGTATTTCCACTGTAAAGGATTAAAAGCTTTTTCCCTTTCGGAGCTGATGTTTTTAACTAGGCGGCTCATGTCCTGCGAGTGCCTGCTGCTGAGGCAGGGCTGTGGTGGTTTGTATGTCAGTGGTACACAGACCTTAGGAGAAGGAAGGGCTACAGCAGAAGTGCCACTTTCAGTGAATGGGAAAAGCTGCTCGGTGATGCCATTTGGAGCTCAGCAGAAGCAACTGTTCGGCTCAAAAGAGCAGCGTGCTGCTGCCTTGCTCCGGGTCTGTGGGCTGTCTGCTCACACACTGGGCAAGGAGAAATGCTGAGGGGAGATTTCTTAAGCCGATACAGCCAGTAGCAGCAACTATAGTTTTTCACATTGATAATGAGGTTCACACACTTGGGGAAAAGGGTTTTAAATCCCAGGATTAAGAACTCGACAGGAATGACTTTGCTTCTGCAATAACCCACAGTGTTTCAGATTGTGGAGCAGCTTTACTTTGTTCTCTCTGACAGTTCAGACACCTCTCTTTTTCTGCAGGATTTACAGATAGTGGTCTTGCCTAAATGAGGTGGATCATGATGATTTTTTAATAGATGTTATTACCCAGATAAATACTTGTGACAGAAATGTTCAAAATGGTGTTGTCATCCCCACCCTATACAGGCTTTCCATGCTAAAAAAGGAGAAATCTAAAAAATTATTGAACTGTATAAATGATTTTGTAAATGCATATGCATCAAGCAGGGCATCACATTCTGCAGGATGAAGATCCCTGTTTATGAAGATATGAAAATCTGCAGTATTTTGCAGAACCCGATCCTGAAAAATCAGAACCAGAGATGCGTAGGAATCTTAAGTTTTTGAGTTTGGCCTCATTTCTGTTCATGCCACTGACTTGAATTTTGGGCTGTATAAAAATAACTTTTGAATTTGGGAGAAAAAGGTGGTCAATAATGCAGGAGTGTTACCTTATAATGGGTATGTTAATGTGACACGGCTCAGCTAGGGCATGGCACAGTGCACTGGTGTTTGAGCCAGTTCTGAACAAATTTGCTCTGGACTTGGAACACCCCTGCCCAGAACACAGGGAGGGGTATTTGTGTGATCACTTCACATTCCTCTTGATTTAATATAAGCAAAGAATAGAGACTTATTTTTAGAGTCGAGTGCAACACCCTTCTACCCCCTCCCACTTCAGATTAATTTTCATTTGGATTCCCTTTTTGTTTTCTTACTGTTGAGAATGTTGCAGACAACAAGGTTTCATACCCTAATTCTAATCCAATGACACTCAGAAGGGAATAGACTTTGCTCTACAGACATTGTTCTTCAGAATAATGTGGACAGCACAGCTCATGGGCAGATTTATTTGGACCATGCATATATAAAATGCCTCTAAGAAATGAAAGCTTTGGTCTGTTCAGTCAGATCTTTGAATGATAAATTGGTTTACTCAACAGCAGTCATCTGCGTGCATTTGACACTACCTGAGTTCTGTAGTTCTGTCTTTTCTGTGGACACAAGGAGATGAAGGAAAATGAGTTTTGCAAATCTCGGGAAATTGCATCTAATTGCATACTGACTTATTTTCTGTTCTGGAGAGCTGATACAGTTGATATTGTAGGATGATTGAATTTTATTGATGTGAGGCTGCTTGTTATGAAAAGGAACATCACGGTCCTGTTCCACTGCAATTTTTTGTTTTATGAAAATATTTTTGTATCTTTCATATCAGATGTGATATTATTTCCCCACCAGATGTCACGCAAACAAGCCCTAATTATGCACGTATTCAGTGTACTGGAGTGCAGGGAACCTGCTCAATGGCTGACTAATATTGCTGGCTGAATGCTGTTCTTGTATAAATACAGCATTTACTTGTTCCAAGCCACCTACAGTTACTTCTGTTTGAGATTTATATAATCAGTAATATTTTATGTTTTCAGCCTATACAAAGAAGGTATTGTATTAACTGAAGAAAATGCTTCTTTTTAATGCGATATTTAAGGTTCCGCAGTTTCTCATCTTACTTTCTAATTCCTTTTGCTCTTGTTAAAAGCAGAGTTTGTTTTTAGAGTTTGATTCCCTAGAAGTAATGATTTGATCTTCATTTTGAGACTTATTTATCACTGTATTTTGCAATGCACTGAAAACCTCTTGGTGGACTGGCCATCATCAACATAAAATATTAAATGGTACTGTTCATCAAATTATGAAAAAATAATTAGTGATGTAGATAATATCCGGGAGGCTCCATTCATAATCTCTCTCTTCTTGTTACATAAAGAATAGTGTTTAGTGAATACACTCATTGAAGAGATCATGGAGCTACTTTTAAATTTAATGGACCCTAAACAGCCATGAGTGATAAAGTCATGCATTTCTGCCAAGGCTCTGGTACTCCTTGCAGCCAGCACAGCACCTGCATGCTGTGCTGGTGAGGCACTGGAAAAGCTTGTCCTGAGCTGCTGTGGGTGCCTCATCCCTGGAAGTGTTCAAGGCCAGCTTGGGTGGGGCCCTGAGCAACATGGTCTAGTGGGAGGTGTCGCTGCCCGTGGCAGGGGGGTTGGAACTGGATGATTTTAAGGTCCCTTCCAACCCAAACCATTCTCTGAGTCTCTGAGTCTATGGGACATATTTGCAGGGTTTCTCCGTGAGTACAGGGGAGTCCTGTAGAGAGGAGCTCCTGAGGAGGTCATTCTCTGCCTTTTGCTCCCGAATCCACTCAGTCTTCTTGCTGCTTTCTTCTGCAGAGACTCTGGACTCGTAGAAGAGGCAATACTGTGAGAACAGGCAACCTCCTCTTACATCTGACTTTAACAAGTAAAGGATTTTGTTTGTCACGTAACAGCCAACTCGTCCAGAAATGTGAGGCAACAATATGATTTGTCCTAAAAGGACTTGAGTACATAACTGCCAGGCATTTTCCTCAGAGGGAAGCAAGAAGGAAAGTACAGACTCTGTGAGTGACGATCCAGATGTGTCATCCTCCCTTTTCCTTTAGCTAGGACTTTCTCTTCCTAATCCAAAATGATTATCGGTTACAATCACCCCTGTTTCTTCAGGGATGCTGCTATTTCAATCTGTATCATCATGCATTTTTAACTGAATTGCCCTTGGTAGCTGAGAGGTGATCATTGGAGAGACATTCCCATATGTTAGGGTTTGTTCTTTTACAAAGCCTTGAACAGGGAGAGGTAATGTTCCGTTGTCAGTAACATGAACTAGTGGGATATCAGTGTTCTTAAGTATAGGTGACCTAATAAGAAAACTCAGTAACTAACCATGGAAGAGTAATTTTAGCAGAGAACAAATTGCATTGGGTATATTTAGTTTCTTTTACTTTAAACCAGTGAGAATATCATTACTAATCTTTTTTCAGGTGTCTTTTACTTAACTGCATAGCAAAATCTGTAGTCAAAGAATATAAATAGACTCAAGAGCAATTGTAAAATGCTATCTAAAAATGAATAGCTGAAATTGGACTTGGAAAATGATTGTGATATAAAAATGAATTCAGTATCCTGCTAAACTTTTCTAGCTAGAGAGCCTCTTTCCACTTCTGTTTCTAGTCAGTTTTTTCTTCTGGTTCTCATGCTATGGTACCATTCTTGAGAGGACTGCAAAGAAATGCAAATATGCAGGAAAGATTGCTTTCGTGGGAAGTGAGGAAAAAAATCCCACAAGGATTTGGGATTTTGGTTGTTACAATATTTTTAATTTTATATCTTAAATACTTGGCCTAAAATGACTGACAAAATAATTCTAATTATGAAAAACAGTATCAAGCTGTAGTACATTCTGATTAGAGTGATCACTCACTAATGTGTTCTGCTTGGGAACTGATGATGCAAGATGGCTCAAATATGTAGTTCAATTATTATTATGGATGAGTTCTAAATTTACTGAATTGCTTCACCCAGTGCTGCAAAATAGAAAATTATGTTCATAATAATAGCACTTTGTACAGATGTTTATGTAGTTATAAGAATTTAGATGTTGAAATAAGTTGCAAAAGAGAATAATTCCTGTTTTTAAACAGAAAGCCAATACACATAATAGCTGTTAGCACCGTTTTCTATTAAATAGTTTAAAACGTCCTAAAATGTAAAGGCAAACCAGTCAGTCGTAAAAGAAGCACTGGTTGAGATAATTCTTACCTCTTTTTTTGCTTCTGCTGATGCCACTTTGCTGAACTCACACTTGCTGAGTTTCATGGGCACAGATGGTGGTGTCTGATTGTCCTATGCAGAAAGTTTTGGTACTCTTCAGCAGAGTTCTGGGAGAAAGGCAGTCCATTGGCATGTCTGTTATCAATGGGAATGTGCTGCAAGAGTAGTGTCCTTGTGTTTGGTGTCCCTATGGGACATCATGGGACAAGCATCTGGTCATCCTCAGTTAGCATTTGCCACTGCATTAGTTAAAATTAGAGATTGCATTTTATGGCTTAGATATTGAGCTTCCTATTAATAGAGGCTCACAGACAAGATACATATTGTAGAATAAAACTTAGTTACTGAAAACGTGAATAGTGTAAATGGAACCTGTGATTAAAGACTGTTAGATAAGAATAGGTACTGGAAAAAAATTCTGTGTGGATTAAAGAAAATTTCTGTTCTCCTTTTTTCATACTTGAAAAGTGTCGTCTTATAATCAAGCACCAGCTTGTAAATACAGTTCTGACTTAGTAGGTGAAGTATTTAGTTATTATTATAATAGTTAGAGTAATGACCAGTTGATAATAATGAATAGTTTATAGTTGGTCAGTAGCTTCTCAGTCAGAACTGTGGCTGCTTCTTCTTCTTCTTTGCCTCTCTGGAGAATTAGTTTCATTTAATGGAAGAAATGCTGTAGTACTTTATGCTGGATATTGAATTAGTTTGTGCATGTAAAACATATAATATTTTAAAAATACTTTTTTTCTATTATATTTGTAGATTTCCATGCATCACAGAGATTACTTTAGTCTCTTTCTGTCATAACCTACACTTTAGAAGATTTTTTATTTAAAAAAAATAGTCTATGCATTAATATTAATTCATAGATATTTGGAAATGTGAACTGTAGTTTGTCTTCCAACCCTTTTTTATGCTGCATCTTTTTATCAAAAAAAGTATTAAATGCAGTAGGAATCAACAGGCTTTCTTTTTGCCCACTTGTAGAGTAGTGAATATCAGTGACTATCTGTTGGGTGGAGTGCATCCTCCGAGGACAGCAGCCCTGGGCTGTGTTTCCCATGCCAAACGCTGTGCTCTTCAGTCTTTCAGGAAAAGTGTGAGCAAGTAGGTGGTGGAAGCTGGCAGCATAAGGAGGAGTGACCCCAGAAGCAAGAAATTCAGAAACTGTTGTGAAGTTACTGCAAGGTGCTGCTTGAGGAGTATTGTGAAAGAAACACGCACGAGCGAGAGAAGAGCAATTCACTGTGGTCAGCCACAGGGTAACCTCTGCTCTGAAATGTGTGTAAATTGGAGAGGGTAACAACTGAAAATACTGCTAGAGCACAATGGCTCTGGATTGTTCTTGGTTGCTTAAGAACTGCTTTGATAAGTTTGTTTTGTGGAGGTACCTGCCTTAAATTATTGGTGAGTCTGGGTTAGGCAGTACGGCCTGAATGGAGAGAAATATGATTTCTTAAATTGAACTGTGTTACCTTGTGGTAGTAAGCTTAAATATGATACTCTCTGCATTTACAGTAAGAAATGCTATTTTGTAAGGTAAAACAGCTGGACTGTATTAATTATTCATACTTTATGTTAATATTACAACCACTGTTGAGCTCTATCAGTCATTTCCCTGAGTGAGAACTTAATGCTGAGGACTAGTTCATGTGGGGCTGGATGTTGTGGGGAAATTGTGGGGTCTTTCTTCTTCCTTTTTTCTGCACCTTTTCATGCTGTTTGGCGAGTTGTTTTTCCCAAACTAAGCCAGAGCTTGTTGGCATTCCTGTGCTGGCGTGTTCCAACCAGTTGGTGAAACAGCGGTTCTTCGGTAGGTCTTTGTGTTTCAAAGACTGCTAATTGGCAGGCTTATCACTGTCATCGTTTCCCTGAGTGATCTGGCTAATTATGGCTTTTCGGGACACTGGAAGCTCGTGTCTGGGCAGCTTCCGTGCTCTCAATAGCACCATGGGTTATTTAAAATGAAAATCTGCCCTGTCTGTACTTGATATTCAGAAATGCCATTGGGAGGGCTGCTTGGCAGTGTTGGAATCTGTGTGAGGAGGCACATTCATGGCTTCAACCAGTGTACTCCAGCACTGCATCCCGGTGGTTTATAAGGATTCAAGGTGGCTACGGCACATGCTGTGTCAGCCAGTGAAGGCAGTCGAGGAAAAATTAAACTTTAAAAGTTTCCTCCAGGTTTGAAGATCAAAGGTGTTTTGAAAGGAACTCTGGTGATTCAGCAAAACCTTTTAAATTCAGAGGAATGTTTTGAGGCTCACAGCTGTAGATTGTAGATGTAGAGTTAGTGTTGAATTGTCATTCCTAAATTACTCTAAAAGTGAAGGAGAATTTTTCTTGCCAATTCAGTAAAAGTGAGATCAGTTTTGTGTGCTTCCTGCTCACGTTCATGTTCAAGGTGGTAAAAATAGAATGGTGAGGAGTTTCAAAGGTCAACTTCTTAATTTAGATCAAAAGTGGAAAATATTCAGGAAATTCTTGGGTAGGAGACTAGTGAAGTAGTAGAATGAGTGAAAGAATGAATGAATGCTTGCAATACTAATTTACAATAGAAAGATGGATTTTAAAATTATTTATATGAGCTCCCTGAGCTCATTTAAAATTGATGAAGAAAGATTTCAGTAATTGAAAAGAGCTAAGAGCAGTGCTGAAAGATGACTTGAGAATAAAGAAAAAGGTGTGCAGTATTGAAGAATGAATAAGAGGAAAGTACAGAAAAAAGGTTTGGAGAACTGATGAATTTGGACCAAAATATGGGCCAGTTGTAGCAGCAGAGGAGCCACATAACATAAATTGAGCTGGAAGACATGAAGTCTTTGACTTTCCAGTTTTACAGGATATGCATGTAAATTGTTTGTCACCTTAACTTGAACTCCCTCCTGCAGTTTATTCTTCTCTCTTGCCTCTGATGCTTCCTCTTTTACATCTTTCTTTATGTGTTCCAGTGGTTTTTTGGAGATGGATGCTGTTTACTGCACAGTCTGGAAGAAATCTGATTGTATTTTATAGGATGAAGTTTTTCATTTATTCCTTACAAACACCTTGCAGTTTCTCCCTAAACTTGGGAATGTCCCAAGACCATGACTACAGTTGGGGAAATAAGCCACCAAAAAATGCCACCAATATTTACTTACCTCAATCTTTGAGCAGACTTTGATGGTTTGTCCCTTTGATTCTCCTCACAAAGTTGATGCTCAGTTTTTAAATAACCTTTTACTTTGACTTGATTATTTTTAAGAAGTGTCATGGTTTTTTATGCTGCAAAAGCACAGTTAAGTGGGTATAGCTGAGAACAGAACTGGGCCCAGTTAGCTTATGTCTGGGTCTGAGGCCCTTTCCTTCCTAGGCACGGTATGTTCCCCTGGGGACAAATTCTCCTCTTTACAGAGGCTTCTCATGTGTAACTGAAAGCAGAGTTTTTCCATTTGTGTCAGTTGTATTTAGATTTCATAAACATCAGCTTCAGCAGTTATTCTAGTTGCTTTGAAGTAAATCACTATACATTTGCTTCTGAAAAAGGCCATCCTGTCCAGAAAATGCTAACATTTTTTCTGCTCTACGGCTGTTTGATTGTTGTCAGTGTTTTTAGCCAGCTGTCTATAAATATTTTTAGTTTTGAAAGCACCTTCAGCCCAATATTAAATCATATCATGACTGATGCTACACACTGATTGTTACTTATTGTTGTCTACCAGGTGCAATAACTCTCTTTCCCGGGCTGCCTGCAGTACTGACGCAGTTTATACGGGAGCTGTAAAATGGCTAAAAAACCTGGCTGGTTTTTGGTGTGGTGGTTGTTAATGTCCATTCACAGTGGGTCTGTGCCGGGCTGTTGGGATGAGTGAGAACATGCTGTTCTCATATTTCTGTACGTTATCCCGAGATCTCTGAGGGATACAAGCTTGGCTCTGTGCCTGTGTACGGTGCAGTTTGCCACGTTGAGATTTTGCAGTGTTTTGCTGTCAGTGCTGTGGAACTGAGCTCTCACACCTGCTGTGAAGCTCGCTGTTCTCAGTCTGTCTTTACAGGGAGAATTACATCCCCCCTGTACTTAAAAGCATTATTTTGACAAGCAAAAATGTGCTGGCTAGCACAGCATTTCATTTTATTAAGCAAAGTAAATTGGTATTTAGCAGAGCCCTTTTAATAACGGATCACAGTCCTGAAATATCAGCTGGCAAAATTTTGCAATTCTCTGTTTAATTGAGTGGAGTAAATGAGTTCATACCAGCCTACCTGGAGTAAGGATCAAGCTAAAACTGAGTGTGTTGTAATGAGCCAAAGACAAATTAATCTGAGAGCCCTGATTTCTAATGTTTGTGTCTTTGGAAGGGACTAACATAGTGTTACACAAAGACTCAACTTCTGATTATTCAGAGTTAAACTTGTGCAGTACCGGCAGTTTCAGCACTGTTGAAGTCTGTTTGCTTTTCTAAGGCTACTCCAGCAGGAGCTTCTGTGCCCTCCTGTCTGGCTGCAAATGCCATGGTTATGTAAAACTTTCAGATGTCTAATTTTTATCCAGGTGATGTGATTATATGGACTTTTGGATCTAATAAATCCATGTAAATGCTGCAGCTGTCTAAGAAGAAATTGTGATTCTACAAGAGCGCTGACGTAACAGTATTATTGCACGATATGTGTTCCAGCAGTATGTGCAGTAAAAACAAATAAAAATCCCTTAAGCAGCAACAGGTCTTTTAGTCTAGCACAGAAACATAATCATTAATGATTATTTTCCTTTTTTCTTGTAGGAGATGCAATAATTTTTCCCTGAGAATTTGGTGGTGGTGGGATTTCTTACTGTTTGTTTTAATAACATCCTTTGTAGCACCAGTAGATAATGGCTATTATTGCTCCAATGTTAATAATTTTTCAGCTATTTTCTGTCCTCTCGTTCTTCAATTCAGGCTTAGGTTAGCCTGGTTTACTTCATAATTGGGATAAGCTAAGAGTGTACATTTAATAAGCTATTACAGCTCATCTGACAGGCACAAACAGGTAAACTACTCTATCCTGATTTTGCTATGTCATGTGCTTGTTCCCTAATTATGAACTGCATCAGTACATATCAGGACCAATTCTATTAAAGACAGTGAAGTTGTAAATCTGATTAAATGTAATACTAGATGTGGAACATGATGTGTGAGGTGAGAGTATTGTCCAATTGAGTGGTGAACAAGTGATTTTCTAAGATGGAGAAATACTTTCCAAGTAAGCCTTGCTGAACTGGGTCACATGTGAAAGAAACATAAACTAAAATGTAATGTGCTGTAGATTCTTTCACAGCTATCTGAAACTTAACTGTGCAGAGCTTGCAACTACCTGGAAATCTCAGGAATTAGGACAGTGTTCTGTGTTTGAACAGCCGTCTTTGGGAACTGTCCAGATCTGAGTGTCTTCTTTAGCCTAGCATCCTTAGTGTCTGGGAAAGCCTGAGAACATAAAGTTAATGCCTGCACTGAGTACTGTACCTGCTGCTCAAGTCCAGTTGTGTCAGTGATGTTGATGCAATCCCACATTTCCCTGTAGAAGTCTATGCATGTATTCTCATAGTTTTGCTTCTTGCAATGCCTTATCAAAATTACTGTGTAGGTAGTAATACTACTGTTTTTAGGGAATTTTCATGGAAATGTTACAAGTTGGTATCAGCAGAGCAACCCCTTCACCCTGAATGTCAGCCTGCCAGATTGCTGTAATGCACAGGATTCTCACAGCTTAGCAGGTGCAGGGGAGCCTGTGCTGTGCTTGCTCTGTGTGGGGCGTGCAAAACCTTCAGCAAGACTGCTTCAGCTTTCTCGTGGGAAAAGGTCCTCCCTTGGAAGTACCCGCCTGGGTGTGAATCAACGGGAGCGCTGCATGAAGTCTGTGCAGGAGTAAAAATGCCCTTCAGCTGATGCTGAGGAAGATCCCAGAAAAATTTTGTTGCTGGGAGCTGGCCTGTCGCCTCTGAAAATGTTTAGGGGTGAGAGTGAGGAGGTCACCGTTTGATGAAGGAGGATGGAGGTGATTAGAGTTGCAGCATGGGTTTCTAAAGCAGACACTTTTGCTATTTCAAGCAGTCAGTGGCTGGGTTCTGAATGGTTGGAGTGTGGCCTGAAGGGAGCTGAGCAGCGAGTTCAGGCATGGCTGGTCATACAATGCTCAGCAAAATCTGGAAGGCAGGAAGCCACTTCCAGGGTGTGAAGCTAAACTAACATTCAAAAATAAATGTGACTGTGTTTTCAAGGTCAGCTTTTTTAAACTTCACAGTCTGGAATGTCAAGCTCTCAATACAAACTAAAAGGAAAAAACCAACGTTGTTTAAGAGCAAACATAGGACAGCCTCTTGCATTAAAAGCAATACATTTTAATAGTCAGCTATGATTCTTCTTCCCACTAATTTACAAGTGTGGTATGCAAGCTTAATTCTAGACTGTACTAGCCTACAGCCCCTGTCCTAACAATTTCCCGTGCAGTTTATTTTGGGGCACAGTGTTTCTCACCATATTAGCTAGCTGTCTGCAATAGCCACAGCAAAATAGGCAAGCTGTGCTCTGTGATATAAAATGCGGGATGACTGGCACAGTGTAAAGCAGAATTGCTGTATCCAGCTAAGGAAGCTCTTTCCTTATAAAAAAAGATAGCAGCTATGGAGGAAGAAGTAACAGAAAGCTCTGCTTCCAACTTTGACTCACCAGTTAGAAAGAAATAAGGGAGTGAAGGCTGGTGGAAAAGAGAAGAAATACTGTACCTGTGTACAACGAGAGAGAGACTATACCCTCATCTCATATGTATTTTTCTTAAAGAAATAGGAGATTTAAATTTTTACCACTGTTTCTTTGGCAATTTGCAAATTTTTGCTCTGGCTAAAAAGCAGATATTCGGCTCTTTCTCTGGCAGGTCTGACTGTGGGGATGCAGCATGGCTCTTGTTACCTACTGGTGCTTGCTACTGAACAGCTTGGAACAGTAGCACTGGAAAGTGAGATTTGTCCTTAGTTGTCTCAAAGTGATGTAACCATCAAAGACAAATTAGGTCAGCAGATTTAACTGCTTTAACGGGGAGCACTATGCCCAGAACTTTCAACAGTCCAGTTGTCCATGAGAAGTGCCTGTATTTTCTAGCAGCGCAGACAATACGTACACAGTTAAGACCAGATTTTGCTTTTATTTACAGCAGAGAATAGCTTGGTGGGATTGACTGAGCAACTCAGAACATACCCATATCTAAATGTGTGATAGATTGTATTTAGCTTTATGCAAATAGGCACCGGAGGCGGATAGCTGAATGCTTTTGCCTCTCTGTCCCTGAGCCAGGTTCATGTACGGACTCTGTCCTTGTCATCAGGAGCAGAGCAATGAGTGCTGCAGGCCAGTGGCTGCACAGCATTACCCTTGGGAGTAACACCCAGCAGCACTAGACACAATTTGGTGTGGAGGTTTTTGTGCAGCGCTGACCGTGACAGCTTTTAAATCACCACATGGTAAACTGGGCATTGCATTTTCATCAATGAGGGCAAATCAATACTACATTTCAGTGCATCTTTCTTTGTAACTTGGGTTAAACAATCTTTAGACTAATCTTTAGACTTTTTTTTTTTTTTTAAATTTCATATGTGTATGATGCCTGCATGGAACATCCTGGTACTCCATCTATACATAAGACATAATTAATTTAAACTGGCCTGGCTAATTAAAAGAAAATGGAACAAAACTTTAATCAAATCAGTTCACTTAGAGACATAAATTAAGGAAATCCATGAATTTCAATGAGCGAAAAATGTTCTTTTCTGTCCATAACTGCCACTTTCAGAAGCTTTCTGTATCTCAGCAGCTCAGTGGTCTGGAATGACTTGGTGAAAGAAGCCAGTACTAAAGATCAGGATTAAGTTAATCAAATAGTGGACTGAACATAATCCCATACTTAAATTTAAACTCAATTGTGCCTCTGGATTCTGTTTGCTTGAGAGATCTTAACTCTGGATCTGCTGGCAGGAATGAAATAAATTGTGTAACTACTGTTTCAGTGGACCAATACTAATTCAGTTCCCTGAACAGTGTTTTGTTGTTTTCATTAATACATTTTCTAAATAAAATAATTCAGAGAGTTATCCTGTTAAAATCCTGGTAGTCATTTAGTCTTAACTGTATCTTAACAGTGAAAATCAGCATCACCCTTACTGTTGTGCCAGGCCATATTGATGAATATAATTCCTATACATTTCACTCACTTCCTGCTGTAAGAATAGAGGTAAACTTTTGAAGCTTCAATGAGTTGGTCTCCTTTTTTGAATTTAGAATTACTTGTTTTATTGAATCCTGCTTTTGTGAATAAAAGGGATTTATGTAGCCTTGGTATTTAGCTTGCCACTGAAGTTAAAGCCTCCTCACAAGACAAGCTGCCTGGCATGTATTTGGATGAGCTTGCCAGCAGATTGTTATTTACTGCTTTTGCCACCTTGGGAGGCCATATCTGCCTGACATGCCCAGCACATAAGACATCTAGTTCTTCACTTAAGTAAACAGCAAGCTAATTTTAAGAGAGACAACTTATCTCCTGGTAAACATTGAAGACTAAGGAGATCTAAGCTGTGCTTTAAAGGAATTTATCCATCTATCACACCACAAGCCTCCAAGATAGCTTTAAAGGGAGGAATATTTTTGTTGTTATCCTTGATACGATGACAAGGATGTTGGCATATAATCGAAAGTAACCACTAATGCCAAAAAGCTACAGTGAAGAACCTCACTCTGATCTGAAAGGATTCTTTTCTCACTCCTGGCCTAAAAGTGCAATTATTTTTTTCCTTATTTTTCCTCAGTATTTTAATTTTTCATAAATGCTTATAATTTCTTGAGGGTGGATTGCAAAAACATAAATAAAAATCAAAGATTTAACCGAGTTTTGGAAATAAAATCAATGCAAGGGAAAAATAGCAATATCTGAGCATGAGGCCCTTCCTTTAGGCTGCTAAATTTTTCTTGTAAAGTTACTTTCTCTGCCCTGGAATAAAAAAAATTGTTTATTCATTTTTTACTCGTCTTGTTAATCTTAAACATTGGACAGACCTTGTTTAACCACTCTTTGTGCCAGCTGACACCCTATGAAGTGAGATGGCTGCCCTGCAGGTGATGAGATAGTAACAAGGATGGAGCCATGTAACTTAGGTACAGGGTCAGGATGTCTGTGCAGACAGGTGTCTGTTGAGAAAAGATGCTCCCTGTTTTTGTTTTTTTTTTTAATAATTTTATGTTCAGTGTTTTAATATATTCAAATACATATAAGTCTTTTTGTGATAATGAAATTCATTATCCTTGCTTCACAGGGTACTGACTAGAGAATATCATATGTCCTCGGTTTAAGAGTCTTCTCTTAGTTTCATCAGTGCAGTCCTACTAACTGAGGCAGAACTGTATGAAGTAGAACAATGCTAATAACCCATCTAGAGATAGTTAATAAAAAACGTTCCAACTTGCACTGAGGGTCTTGAAGCAGAATGAAGACAGAAAGCAAGATTGGCCCAAGTGCACAGTTCAGTTAGGTGTGCACACACACTCACGTGCACGAAGAGTAGAAGATGGGGAAGAGAGGAAAGTACTGGGAGGATCCAGCTGGTCAGCAGAGTTACACAAATGTTGTACATACGTGCACACAGACCACACTGTGTTAGCAGCATGTGGGTCCTTTAATGTCTCTGCTCTTGTTCTGTCTTGCTTACACAACTCCCATGACTCTCTGCTAAATTTCTACTGTCCACGTGTTGCTTTAACTGTTGTAGCCTGTACTCCCCTTACATATGGGATTTCCTGTCGCTGCTGTATTGGTATAAAGAAATGGTGACCATCCCTCACGGTTTCAGTCCTCAGACCATTGCTGAGAGGCTGCATCATAAAGAGACACAGCTCCTGCTGGGCTGGTGGGCAAAGGGGAACTCACATTCAGAGGGGACAGTTCTTTTGGACTTGTATTTCTGTTTGTGATGTCAGTCCTTTAATCCTCATTTTATTTGAATTATAATTTAGTGAGTGACCTTTAGTAAGAATGTGAGGACCCCCAGCCCAGGCCCTTGAACTCCATTGGTTTTCCAGTCTCTGTTTTGAATGGAGCCTTTACTCTAGTCCAACACTCTGTAATAGGCCTCTACAGACAGTGCTTTTTGTAAATGTTCCTTAAACCCTATGAAATACATACCTGTTCCCCCAACCTTTAGTTCTGCTTAGCATGAAGAACATCCATAATGCCACCCTTAGCATAGAGAGTGCTACAATTCCTTCAGTATGTAATGCTAAAAGGTAATCATCTTCTTTTTTTCCTGTTTCATATTTCCTGTATGTATGTGTTGCCTCAGTAGAATGGTAAATACATGTATTTTTTAAATTTGTCTGCCACTGATTACTGGAGTTGCAGAGGAAAACTGTTTTTTAAATTGAAAAAGTTAATGACTTGCAATAGGCCTACGCTTCGTAAGGTGAAGACTGGAATGTTCTTAATTGGTTCTAATTATTTCTAATTCTGGGGGAAGCAACGTTTTTCATTGAGCAATTTGTCATGTACTTGAGGATATATTAATTCATGGGCTGCCATTGCTGTGAACGTGCTGCTCCTGCTGTTTTTCCATGGTGCCACTGTGTTCTTCATGCAAGTGTGTAAGAGTATGAACGTTATGTTTTTCAATTTAAATAGTTTTCTGCTCAAGTAAAAGATAATTCTTCGTATAGTAGGGCTGTTTTATTATTTTCTTTCCTGTGGATCATAATTTCTTCTTTTTATTTTCCGTGGTCTGTCATCTCTGAGCCATGTCTGTTTAGGTCATGGTTATGCATTGGGATTTTCTAATACTTCTAACATTAAAAAATCTTTTAATTCATGAATAAGTGATTAGCCCACAGATATGTGCAGGTAAGGAGCTCTGCCCCATGAAATTTTGCTTAATCTTGAGTGTTTCAAGTGTGCTGTGTTACAGAATCACTTGTAAGCATTTTGCACCATTGCCTCTTTGTCTGTAAAGTGACTTGGCACTTTTTTATTTAACAGAAAATGAATGAATAGAATCGAAATACAGAAATTATGAAATCCCCTTTGCTAGTACTATGTGAACCTTCCTGATGGGTGTAATATTAAAGAAGGAAAATCTCTATTGTCTAAGATGAATAAAAAAGCATTTTCAGATCCATGCATGTGTGCAAAGAGTAGGAATATAGGAACAAATTTTAGTGCTGGCAGACCATAACATGTGGGCTGACTCTTAGATCAGCCTTACTGTGGCTGTACAATAATTCTGTCAAAAGCTGAATATGTAACAGGGGGTCTATTCCAGTTTATGCTCCATGGATGTGCCCATTATTGCAACAGGCTTGACTTTCTCAGAGTATCAACTGGTTTTTAATGAAAAAAAGATGCTCCGATATTATTCAATAAGATTGTTTAATTCTCAAGTGCGTATTCTACCTATTTTTTGCTCTTAGCTGCCTTTGTTCTACATACTTAGCTGATACATGTCAATTTGCTATTATCCATTCTTGTTTCCTTAGAGTCTTAGTATTTTTAGATAGAATTTTAGCAGATTGTTGCTTTTCACAGCAGTAGTCAATGGAATTTCTCTGCAGTTACGTCTGTGCTACAGAAATCAGGATTCAACCTTCAGTGCTTCCTGTGACATGCTTCATGATTATATTTTTCAGCAAAAGAATTGTCAGTATTCTGCAGTGTCAGAGACATCAGAAGGACGCTCCTCCTACCGTTATCCAGAGGGTCTTGGGTACATATTTCATGGATCTTCAAGGTCCTGACGTATTTTTCCATATTTGTTCCCAGTAAATTTATAGGTTTCTATTTTGATCACACCAGTTCTGCTTTGATGCTGCAAGGGGCAATTACACAACACAATCTTTCGTGCTGATTGTTATCCTTGGTTAAATGTCTTCTGTTTAATATTATCCAGAGCCTCTGATCCTGTGTGTTATTCTTGGTTATGCATTTTCAAGGTGTGACTGCGTTAAGGATCTGGTAAGCAAAAACTCCGACACTTTTTTCCTCTGCATTCCTGAAAAGAAATAATTATGATCACAGGTCAACAGACTGCCTTTGCCCTCGAATTTCTGTCAGGTTTTCTTTTATCTGCTCTATTCTAGCTGAGTTTAACTACCGTGGCTGAAAATGGGTATGTAACTCTTTTCTGGAAAAAATCCAAACCAAACAGGTTAGGTTAGGTCTGTTATATTTTGAGAGACAACTTTGTCCGTTCATGGCTGAAATCCAGCTTTTGGAAGTCTGAGGACTTCTGTGAGCTTTCAGGTTCTTTATACTCAAGGCCAAAATTCTACCATTATTTCTTTCCATCAAATTCCAGTTCCCTGTGGGATTAAACTCACGTAGCTGCAGACAGTGGTTAAGTTCTTGGGGGTTTATTGTTTATGTGAAATCTATATTCTCTGAGTTTTGCATGTACTTATCCTTCTTCCCCATCCCTGTGTAGCTGAAGGAAATTTTTACCACTCTGGATCTGCATCCTCTAACAGAGGAAGGTTTTCACAAGGTATAAAACTCTGGGTAAATTTGAGTGAGCCTAGGTCTGGAGGAATGCAGTGCTGCAAGTGCTGCACAGAGTGTGGATGGAGTACTTTACAAGGAAAATACTACCTGAGGTCTTTAGTCCCTCCTGAGGCTGTGCTGGAAGTGTGCAGACTTTGTCAAGTCAGGACCTGCAACAGTTTTTTTTAACAGTTATTTCTAATGAGAACAAGTTTTCTTTCAGTCAAAACTATTTTATAAACCAATTCAGCTGATAGTTTATTGGGCTTAAGTGTAATTTCTTGGCTTTGGTATTCAGTTTTTAAAAAGGAAGAAAAATGGTTCTAGTAAAACTTAAGTTACAGGAACAATTGGTGGAAAATAGACATTTAGTGATTCTCTTTCATCTCTGATCAGACAGCTTTTCAATAAAAAATGGACTTAGAGACACATTTCTGCAAAGTTTGGTGTTTTTTCACTTTCCTATATCTCAAAAATATCAGAAGGAAATATCACTGAACTTTCTGAAGTACCCCTGCTTTAAACAAAGGGATCTCAACAATGAAAGAACACTTATATAATATGTTAAGCAACTCAGTAATAAGAAAATGTCAAGTCAATGACAGTTTAATATCCTCTTTGTTACTGTAATATTTGCAGAATCTCCCCTCTGAATCATACAGTAAAATGGTACAGATTAAGGAGTTAATTCTTAATAAATTAATATATAGTAATAAATTTTAGTATTCCAAAATCATGGGAGAAGTGGGAAGCAGATCACAGCTAGTACACAGTAAATCTCTTGAGGTCAGACCACCTTTTTAAAGATGCTGGTCATTATGATAAAGAGAAACTTAATATTTTGAAAATGAACTGAAAAAGATCAAGCGACTATAAAAAAATCTTTTTTTTTTCCTGCTCAATTGGAAAGGAACAAACTGTCGTTTTTGACAATGATCTTTTTTATTTTTTTTAAATATCAGAAGAAGATCTGTATTTAAATAATTTTCCTGCTGAAAATGGTTGAGAAGTGCTGAAAGTTTAGTCCAAAGTAGTTAGAGGTGGTTGGCATGGTAGATGTGGGAATAGGCTCTCAGTGTAATAGTTAAAGGTATATAAGGGCCTGTAGAGAGACTCATGAATTGTTTGGATTTTAGAAAGTGACAAGTTAATGACATATTTTTAAAATAAACTCTCTTTTGGAATAAGAACTCAGTGGTACTCCTGAGCAAAGTCAAGGTTAAACTTTCAGAAGAACTAGTATTATACAATCAATTTCTGAGACAGAGAATAAGCAAAATATGTCAGAAGACATCTATTTATTTGCTTGAAACTCAGTCTTGGGAATGGGCTTCTCTTCTAAAAAATGACTGAGATGCAGATGCATTGCAGAAAATGTCACACAAAAAGTCATGTCACATCCTACATCCCTTTTTTTTCATTTTTCTCTTGTTTTTGTTTTTCTCCTGCCAATCTTTCTATCTGAAATCAGGCAGTTCAACATTTCCTATTCCACTGCCATTTTCTAGCACTTGATCGAGTTCTTAAACTTTTCTGATAATTGTCTATCAGCCTAGCAAAACATTTTACAAAATTAATTGCATTCTTAACAATAACAGGCAATTTGACTCACATAGCATCATGCTGTCACCACTTCACGTTAATAATCTGCCACTTACCTTCCTGTTCCAGAAATATGTATGCTTTTGCCACTGAATGTATTTGCCTTAGACTGTTTTCAGCTCCTTTTCTTCATTTTTTTCTCTGCTGTAGGGTTTTCTCCCCAATACACCAGCTCCTTTTGTTAACAACCAAGTTTCACACATACTTAAAAAATTGCAGGAATGTTGGTAGTTTGGGGACGTTTGTGTTATTGATGGTTGCTATAGGCACCCAAGAGCAAGTTCTCAAGCTGCTCTCTTACTGGTGTGTCTAAATCCTACAGCTATTGAGCACAACCCAGCTTGATATGCTCTACAGTATTTTCTTCTGAATGGATGAATAATTTATATGACTGTGAAACTTTTTTCTTGTTGGTGGTTTTGTACCCTTAGGAGAGCAGCTGAATATTTGCGGTGTTATTTTGAATGTTATGATTATTTTCTGTAGTACGTGAATGGTTTGGAAAATGCACCAAACCAAACAAAAGGAGCAACTCCAATTTATTATATGAAAGGTTTTATTTTTCAAAGAAAGGCTTTGCATATGGCAGAGTGGTGATAAAATGTAAGCTGCCTAATTGGAAGCTAGATAAAGTTCTTACTGTGCAAGAATAATACTGAGTGAGGAAGGAAAAGAACGGCAAGAAGCAGAACTGGGTCTGTCTATTGAGATTGATATGTTAGTGCCTCTTACTAGATACTCATCAGGGCCGAAGACAAGGCTGAAGGGGATGTGATATGTCTTGCACAAATACAGCGGCAGCTCTGTGGAGGCAGAGAAGGGAGTTCAGCAACAGAGGAGTTGGTCAAGTTTTGCAGATCCTGAAGAGTGTCAGGGATAAAATCCCTGAGATTTTATGAAGCCTGAAGTGGATCGCTGGAGGCCATGCCCTCTTTGCTGCATTCTGTAGACTTAACTGCATTAGGGATGAGCTAATGTGTGGTAGTCTACAGGAACCATATTGAGAACATTAATTCTCAGTTTCTTTCAGTCTTTTTTGGATGGGGGAAGATTACCTCTGTAAACATACAGGTCACAGATTCAAGCTTGATATAACAAAACTCCCCATCACATCACTGGAGGCTGCAATAAGAATCAAAAAAAATCGGCTTGTTGCATAATTTGTGACAATACAAAAAGGTAAATGGATTGGCCATTAATTTACAATACAACTGTTTTAATAAAAACTGACATTACATACCACATTTGTGAAATATTTCAAAAATTTATCTGAAAAATCAGAGATAAAATATTTTAGGCATAGAAACATCATAAATCAAATGTAACAAATATATAGATCCTTAGAAAATTATGCAGCACATAACCATTATGGTCTTCTATTCCTTGGTTTTTGAATGCCGAGAGCAGCAGATCCATAACTGGTTTCAGTGATGGCTTGGAGCAAGAGATGGGTTTATGTAGTGTCTCCTTGTACTTCTTTCAGTTCTGTGTCTTTTTCAGGAGACAATATTGTATCAAAGTTACATGTCCTGCTTCCCTTGTAAGGTGTCCTAGGGAATCAGGTAGTAACTTTTTCTCTTAGGAAGGATTCTGAGGATTTGACACTTTACCAGTTCAAGCAGAAATATTCAAGTTCTGGTTTTGCTGTTCAAGAGAGAAAAAAAAAATCAGGTTTCATTTTTGCTCTTCAGCAAATGCAGAATTTTTTCCCTGCTTGGGTAGAAGGTGAGTTGAGCTAATATCTAGAGAAGCAGCTGCTGAAGGAAAAGAGTTGGCACTACAGTGAAACCTGTAACTGTTGCATGCATGCAGTAAGTGACAAGAAATAATATATAGCATATAGGGTGATCTTTAGAATCATTAAAGCATTAAACCTCTAACAGATCTGCAAGTGTTTCTTATAGGTCAAACAGGTAGTGAGGCTTAACAGGACCACCACGGAAATATAATGGCTTAACTTACATTTATCGATACCAATATCCTACTTAATCTAACATTTGAGCACTTCAACTGAAGCAGAAAAACCTCCTCTTGGCTCTTGAGATTACCCTTCAAAGCATCCTACACTAAATGCCAACATTGCATAGAGAAACAACTGTTGCTATACAACGCACCTCTCTGCACACCTACAATTGCCTTGTGATGACAATGAAATGGTAATGTATTATTATACTTGTACAGATCATGGCTGATTTTTCTGAGCAGATAATGACACATACTCCCACTGTTTCAAATTGTGAGGAGGAGTCAACACGGAGAGGTATGTGAAAGTAAACCTTCTGTTTGCTCTCCTCACAGAGTGAGCCAAAAAGTATTCAGAAAAATCTACAGAAAATCTTCTGCTACAGTAAGGATTTTGAAATAGTGACTTTCATAAGCAGCAACTTTTACAGGTTTTCTGTTAGTATTGAAACATGGCACTAGCTTCTTGTTCACTTTTATGTGCAAGTCAGAGTACAATGAATATACTCAAAGTCTTACATGGTTTAGCCCAGGAAGTTTTGCACTTTTTCAACTCCTATCCTCCTATTGTGATAGCTTGAGACAGTGTTACAGATTTTAGGGTAGAAAACTGGGGAGGAAGACCATACCAATATATTTGGGTTTTTTTTAATTTCAACAGAAAGCAGAATTGTAGGAGACACATTTCCTGCAACACTGGTGCCATTACACACTATTCTTTTTTTCAAGTTTATATATAACCATGCAAATCTTTGAAGGACATTTTACAGGTTATACATAACACTGTCTGCCTACCATGAGAAATATATGTGTTATGTGACATTGAACTTCTTCATTGTATTAGGAGACATCATTGAATAAAGATCATCTCAACACTAGATAATACCCATAGTATTGAGTATAGGAGAAACTATGTACAGTATTGAGAGGTTGACTTGTGAGCAAAGCACAGTAGGTTTGAAGTCTGAAATTCCTTTTTGGGAGAGAATTGTGTACTGATGATAAATTCCAAACAGACACCCCAGAGAGCTGGGGTTTACCCACGCAGCAGGCCCTGTACAGGAAGCAGATGCTCAAGTGGCTTCACCTTGCTCTCTCTTCTCTTATCTCAAAAAACCTCTCATTATAGACATACTGAAACATGCAAGCTGGTTTTCCTGGTTTTGGTTGGGATAGAGTTATTTTTCTTCCCAGTAGCTGGTACAGTGCTGTGTTTTGGATTTAGCATGAGAATAACGTTGATACCATGGTGATGTTTTGGTTGTTGCTAAGTAAGGCTGGTCCTAAGTCCAGGAACTCTCAGTTTCCCATGCCCTGCCAGTGAGCAGGTGCACAAGAGGCTGGGAGGGAGCATGGCTGGGACAGGTGACCTGAAGTGGCCAAAGGGATGTTGCATCCGTGGAAGGTCATGTCCAGTACATAAACTGGGGGGAGTTGGCTGGGAGGAGTCAGTCACTGCTCAGCTGAGCACTGGTCAGGGGGTGGTGAGCAATTGTATTATGCATAACCTTTTTTCCCCCTCCCACTTTGGCTCTTTTCCTCTCTCCCTTTTTGTAACCTCCCTTTTCATTACTGTTATTATTATTCTGTTTTTCTGTATTTCAGTTATTAAACTGTGCTTATCTCAACCCGTTGGTGAGGTTAGCTCAGTTGGTCAGAGCGTGGTGCAAATAACACCAAGGTTCTGGGTTCAATCTCTGGGTGGGCCATTCACTGAAGAGTTGGATTTGATGATCCTCGTGGGTCGTTTCCAACTCAGAATATTTTGTGACCTGGAAATAAAGCTGCTTCTCCCCATCCCACAGAGGGAGGGAAGTGAGTGAACAGCTGGGTGGTACTTGTTTGCTATGCTATACAGTACTTGCTTTTGAGCTGGAACTGTATTTTCTTGAAGAAAAACCCTGTATAAGTTTTTACACTGAAAAGACTGAGAGTTTGCCAGAGATCTTGACAAACGAAGGTGTGTTACAGATGGACACCTTACTGGATTTCTCTAGGGTCAGTATAGATATTGACCTTTTCCACTTGGCTGGAAATGTGTTATGTCTCCTGGATGATCTAAATGATAATATTACTGCTCTGAGGCTCACAGGGCAGTGCTTTGTACGCATGTTTTAAGCTCTACCATATTGTCACCACTGTTAAAGCAAACCAGTATATTAAGCTTTCAGTCTTGGAAGATTTTCTTTGAATTATTCAAAAGCTGTTGGGCTAATATATGCCACATATATATGTCTATATATGCTTTCCTCTGGCTCTTTGGCTGCTTCAGAGTAACTTCTCGCCACTGTAAAACCGCTCACAATTATGACATCTCTCATATAGGTATAAAACTTAAAATACTCAAAGTGTATTACTACGTGGAATAATATACATGTAAAATCTAAGTTCTTACTGTTTCTTACTTAATTTTACTTTTCTGTACTGTGATAAGTTCTAGATTTTTTTTATTTTTGCAATAATACCTACTAAAAAGTTTACAACAGTCGCAAAGCATGTAATTAAATGAAATGGTAATAAACAAGTACATAGCTCGATAGCTGTACTGATACAAATGAATAAGTAGTGTTTTGTGTTACTTTTTATTGAAATTAGTGGATCAAAACTGAAGATGTTGGTGTCAGTGAGACTTTTAACTTCACTTTTATAAGACTTGGCTCAAGACCCGTATTTCTTGATTCAATTGCTCTTTATTTTTCTTTGGAAGGCTTTTTAGTAATTTTTTAGTGATGGTGTTGGCGGAGGTGTAATAATAACTGTGCTTGTTGAAACACTTTTTCAGCTTCCAAAATTTAGTCTGCTGCCCTGTTTTGGAAGGAATAAATGCGAACTGTCTTAAGGCTCTGTATTTAGAACATGTTCCAGTTGTGTTTCCAGGTAATTTGTTGAGCTCACGCTTCAATACAAGGGATTTCTGGCAAGATTCCCAGCTCAGAGTTTACTTAATTCTTCCTCCCTGTGTTTACTGAATGATTTCTTTTAAAGTTTCCCCAGTTCCAAAGAAGTTACAATACATCTGATCATCTTTGTCAACTTCAAATACTTTACCGTCCAACATCTAAAACTCTAATGTTTATCTTTTATTCTAGGTTTCCATGATATTGTTATCATCATCATCATCATAATTATCTTCTCCCAAATTGTTAATGTATGGTTTCAGACTATGTTAATTCAAGCATTCTTCTGCAGCTTATAATTGCAGTTCTTGAATGACTGAAATTTACTTGACCAGATATGAAAAAGCTTTGGTAATAGTGAATAATGTACAAAGGTTTTGATGGTGGCTCTGTGTGTGTAGTGTTTATGATGAAGGAATATTTGACAGTCAAAATATTGATTTACACAGGATTTTGCAGACTGCCAAGTGATGGGTGTAGGGGTAGGTGGGTACATACATGGAATGCATGGACTCCTCCTATAGATCGAGTTATTGTACTTGTGACCTGAATATAAAGTTAAACTGCTGCAAATTTGTTTGTGTCGCTAGTAGTTTAGATTCCTGTAGAAATTATCCTATAAGCAGAATGAAAACATTTATGACAAGAGTTATGACCAGCAGAATTCACAGAAGAAGGCTCTTTGTAGAATGGATGGAAAAAGATTTCTTTGCTTTTGAGGCTGCAGAAATCGTGAAGCATATAGAAGAAAGTTGCATTTACAAGATGTCTGTTATTTGCCAGTCTCAATCTTGCAAAAATATTGGAGGACTTGCAAGAACATAATATGCTGAAAAAGGGACAGGATTTTATAGAACAGGTTATAGCGTGATTGGGCTTTTTTTGGTTTGTGCAGACAGTTCATCACAAGGTTTGTATGAAAAACAGAGTATGCATAAATAGTGCTCTTAAGATAGTTTTGTCATGGCTGATATATCAGGAGGTTCAAAACCTGAGTGTCTGAAGGATTAAGCGTTTAGAACCGAGTACTGCAACAGCTGCTTGGCACAGAGGGATAACGGTAGCAAACATTCATATCTTCTATTTTTATAATCAAATCTTTGCAATAATATCCAGTAAGAGGGAAATCTTGTAAATAAACTGAATGATAAAAGAGATGAAACACGACCAGAAACCAATGTGGATTCTACATGAACTGTAACTGTAATAATATGTTAGCAGTAACAATTACACATTTACAGAGGACTTTTGCATGCATTGAAAACCCATAATATCCCTGCTGTAAAGGTCTTAAAAATCTAAAACCAGACGAAGTATGGCAATCTAGGTAAGGCTTTCTAAGGTACAGAAAAGGGAAACAGTTTGTTTAAAATCCAAAAAAGGTTAAAAAGAGAGAGAGGAAGCTTTTGTGATAAAGATGAACACAGGTGATGGAAAGAAAGGTTCAGAGATGAAATGAGAGAGGGAGCAGGGCAGGCTGTACAGAAGCTGGAGCAGATAGGCTGGATTTGCTCTGCTGTGGGACACAAAGCTATAAACAGTACTTAAGGTGCAAATTGACATAATTTATGCATAAATGACATTCAGGCCAACTGCAGACAGTGAGAGACGCTAGATGTGGACAAATGCAGATATTACAGTGGTGTAGCTAATTGAGTTTCTTTCAAATGCTTGATCCTGTTCTATTTGCCTCTTCAAGAGAAAGCTACAGTTCTACCCTAGATTCACACTGTAAACACCCCTGTGATAGTTAATAAAACTGTTCCTTTAATTTAATTTTAGCATAGCTGATTCTTCAACTGGTAACTAAATAAAAGTGTTGCACTATGAACATGTGAAACGGGGGTTTAGTTTCTCTTTGGAGAAATAAAATGTAACAGCTCTGAAGCTTTTGTGTGTGGGTGGAAAGTAGACTTCACTTTAGGTCAGGATTATGAATGTCTTTTTTTTTTTATACTTATGGGTATTTTGTAGACTTATGATTCATTCATTTGTGTTTAAGTACAGTAAAAGCTTATGTCTTCTGGGTTTTATGTGAAGTTGATATAAATTGAAAAAAACCCAGAATATTGACAACTATGTCCCAAAAGTAACATACCTTTTCCATCTAACCGCCTCATACTGGTTTCATGTTACAATTGAGCTAGTTAATTTTGGCCTGTCTATCCTAAAATGTCCTTTAAAATACTCATTCTTGTTCCTTTTCTTCTGGTTGTTTTGTTTTCTGATGCAAAAAACCCTGTGAATTATTTTGAATTCTAGGTTCATTTCCAGACTTCTCATTTAGTAGGCAAGTTTTAATTTCTTTTTTTCCCCCTTTCTTTCCTTTTTTAATAGGGATTTCTAATTTCTTTTTATTAAGACAAGGCACAATTGTAATAACAACCTTTTTTTTTCACCCTTAAGACTTCCACAACAATTAGCTCTTCTGTTGGAAACTGAGAGGCTCAGAAAATGAAGGTACAGCTCAGTGAATGTGACCTTGCGTGATGCTTGATAAAATGATAAAGGCTGAGGGACTCTTTAGCCTGTGTTTTGAGTTATGATGTGGACACCATACCCGGTATCCAGTAGATAGTGACCAGTAGTGGTTCTGGTAAGATTCTTCGCCCTACATCACTTTGTGAAATCCTGTACCATGACTCAGTCAATCGTTACCACAGTAGCCTCAGTTCATGTTTAGTGTTGTTGTCATCTTTTATATCACTGATTTTTTTGGTTGGCTTATGAGATTTTAAAGTGCTGGTTCTGCTTTTGCAGCACCATTTTAAAAATCTTTGCCTAAATCCTTAAGCTTTCTATTGCACACAAAAAAAAATATGAATCATGGTTTAGATATATTGCAGTTTGTGGAGAAGAAAGAGAACATAAGAAATTAACATCACAACACTGAAGTAAAAGACAAGTTGAATGAAATTCTGTACAGGAATAAAATTATACAGTTAACTGCACATTTTATTTTAATTTTGATAGATAACTACAATGAATTTAGTGAGCAAGCATATTGTCATAATCTGTCCTTTATATAATTGTAACACCTACAGAATTGCCTTAGAATGAGGTGGGGTCTTCTTTTGCTTTCAAAAAGTAGTGGAGGAAAAGATGTACTTGCTCTAAAGGATTTCATTATCATGGTTTAAAGCTGAGATGGATAACATGGTGTGAAGCTTTTTCTTACTTATTCCTGCACACAACGAATTGTACTTTTTTTTTCCCCCACAGCCAGGGTGGGATGTCACTGTTTCACTGCTGTTAGACCAAGGCTAAGGCTCCACACATCTGTTCAGCTTTCAATGTAAACTGACTTTAACAGTCGTCACTTTTAAGTTCTGTAGAGAAATGAAAGAAATTCTTCCTTTTTCCACTCCACTTTTCCAGTTGTTGCCCACGTGTTCTGTGTTCACAGGAAGCTGCAACATCCTTGCCACAGAAAACCAAGTGCTAATGAAAATATCAAATAGTACTCAGTATCAAAAGTACAGGAGGCTCATGTAAGACTCCAGAAAGAGCCTTTTCCTTCTGCTTGGGAGCAGAAGTAACCATTTTCTCAGTGGGCTTTTACACCTGTAGAGAAGAGGATTGTTTCCTTTTTTTCTTTTCTTCCAGTTGCTTTTGAGTAGTTTATTTGATAACTTGCAATATTTTTACAGCAACTGAAATGTCAATAGCTGGTCTGTCTGATAGTCCCTAAATTTCTTCTACACCCACACCTTCCTCCTCATTTAAAAATACAGAATACATTGGGTTTTTTCAGACTTCTTTACCACAAAGCTCTGATGTTTTCAGGCAATCTACCCAAACAATTCAACAGCCAAATTTTTTATCAGGAGAATTCTTTATTCGTAAAAGTATGTTTGCTTATCTCCTTTTGACTAGACTGCTAGAGCACTTTAAATGCTGGTACTGCACAGGATTAGGGAGCTTGGCAGAATGTGTGGCAAGGGCCTTTCTTCATCAAAGTGACATTTCCTTTAACACTGGAGACAAAGCTTTCAGCGAGAAAAAAAGACTTGGAAAAAATCTTTTTGCTAGCAGGCCTACAAACCTACCTAGCCATAAATCTCACCATGCATAGATGATGGCTTTGGCAGGTGAAGCTTTTTTAACAGTCTCATTAGGATTCTATATCTGAGTCTTATTCCCAGAAAGAACTACTGCTTCTCTTTGCTGGAGAGTAGCCAACTTTAAACCTGTGCTTCAGGTCTTTGGGAATCTTCTGTCTCAAATCTCTTTATACAAAAGAAGTTTTGCAAGCTGACTGTAAATGAGAATTCTGACTGTGTTCCTTAAGAATACTGTGTATGGAGATACCTGTCTTAAAACAGTCATTTTCTTCCTGTCTGCTTCTCCAGACAGGACCTCACTGAATTTATTCAGACCATTCATCTTCCCTGTAGCAGGTCGACATGAAGTATTAATATATTATTTCAAGGCAGCTGCAAATCCATCACAACAAGAGAGAGAAAGTAGAAAGAGTGGAATGGAAAAAGTGCATGATGTTCTCAAGGTCATAAGCAGAGCAGGAGATAGAAACTGGATGCTGTGGGTGGCAGATGGTTGATGTTTCTCATCAAACATACTTCAGAAACTTAAACAACTTAACATAAACTAATAAAAAACCCTCAAAATTTGATTTGATTCATACTTTCTTTTTTTAAATCTTCGATTATGACTGACATTCAATATGTTAAGCAACTGTATTTGTAGCTTCTGCTTTCCTTGAAAATTTTTCAACTGGAAAAGTATATTTAATGAGTTATTAAGGCTTATTTTTCTCTTATGTGCTTTGCAATTAATTTTCAGCAACCCTGTTTTAAAAGATACTGAAGAGGTAGAAAAAAGTTAAGCTGAAGAAAGAGTTTTAAAAAAATAAGATACTACAATAATAAGAGTATTAAAATGCCAGACATAAGATGAAAGCAAATTTTAGAGTAAATACATGTAACTTCAGTTATCCTTTAGTGATTAAATGAGAAATCTGATCATGATAAAACTGAAAATAACTGTGAGACTAAATCTTCAGGAGGGATAATGAGATTCCATCATCGTTAACAGAGTGTAAAATTCTGCTAGGCAACTGACACATGACTTTGCCACTGACTCCATTAGGAAAAGAGGCCATTTTTATCTGGTGAATTTAGTAACAACAGACTGAAAGTGCAAATAAAATGTTTGAAACATCCTGAATTGGAACGGGCCAAGTGCAGAATGTCATATTTCAGGTTATATTGTGGATCATCCCTGTTCTCAGCACTGTAGATCATTTTGCCTTCTACTGTGTCAGTGTAGCATTTTTCACAAGTGCTAATGCTCTGGTGTTACTATCTATGCTCCTCATTTTCTCCACAATTCGTATATTAACAGATGGGAGAGGAAAGGCAGCTTAATTGCATCTTTTTGATCCAAGGAATCTACATGACAATTAACTTGCTTAAGTGAAAAAGAGCAGTATAGTCATGCCTTTAGTCTTGTAGCTCTGTTCCAGTTGAAATCATTCATATATCATCTTATTTTCTGGTATCCACCAGCAGAGTTCTTCAAAAATTACTCTTTTTGGAGGATGCAGTGCACAACATTTTCCCATTTTAGTTTTCCCCTGGAACTGTTCCCTGTAATTCTAAAAAGAGCATCATTCTTAAACTCAGAAAGATGGTACAAAGAGTCTTCTGCAAAGGGTTCTATTTTCTTCTGCAAATCAGCGGTATAAAATGCAGAACAGTAGTTTGAACTGAAATGCAGGGTGCTATCATTATAATTTTCTTGCAGAACACTGAAAAGCTTGATTTTCTTCATTGCATATAGTTATAGTGAAGTGACAAGGAAATCTCTTGTACTACAGATAGCCTAGATTTGTCATAATTCCCAGTGTGTCTCCCTGGCACAGTGGAATGTGCTTTATTCACTTTTCTTCCTGCAAAGGGAAAGCAAAAAGCGTAACTATAAGTAGGTTGCAAAAAAAAGAAAATGTACCAACCTCAGACATTTTTTAAATTATAATTTTAGAACTGTACATGAATAGGTAGAAGAAAAACAAGAAATAATTTAAATGAAAGGCATGTTCATAAAGAAGTTATTCGGTGATGAACTTAGAGGAGCAGGTTCTTGTGAGTCTTCAGGAGAGCAGAGAGGAGAGGGAGAATCTTTTAGACCATGAGTGTAAGCATTACCTATGATAACAGCAGTCACCTCTGGGAGAACATAGGACTTCCTCAGAAAAGCACAGTGGAACCCAAAATAGGAATCATGAAGTATATAGGGATGTAACCATGTCCCCTCACCTCTGCATTACATTTAATCATTTCCGTAGCTAAGGTGCGTTTTGTGTTTGCACTCACATTGGGCTGCCACAAAAGGACTTTGTGGGGAAGAATCAGAAAAATAAGCTTCTTTTTGCAAAGTACAGCCCCACTCTGTCCTCCATACCGATGTCTCAAGTTATTCACCCATTGTAAGCTGTATAAGTACTTTCTCCCACCCCTCTACTTATTTTTTTTCTGATAGAAAAATCTCTCTATGCTGCACTGCTCAGATTGTTTCCTCACAACATTCTCTACTGTATTGCAACTGTCCTCAAGTCTGATTTTTCCTAACCTGTGACTGAAACACTTGGGACATCTGAATAGTCTTGTTTCTTTCTTCTGAGTCATGCATACTTGGGATGGCAAATACAGCCAACACTTAGGCATTCTCAGGAGGTAAGTGATGTCATGTGTAAGAGATGTCGTGGAGGCCTGCAAGCAGTGCAGAGAGTTTGTAAGCAAACTTCCCGTTGGCTTTTGTAGGCAGTCTACAAATGTAATGGTAAATCCAGACCCAAATCACCAGAGGACGTATTGTCTGTGCAAGAAAGAGGTCAATGCTTTCACTAGTGTAGTGCCCAAGAGGTGACCGAGATGCTGGTTTGAGAGGTGCACATAACAGAGGCAAATGAAGAAGGATGTTTCTGCAAGCAGGTCTTCAAGTGAAAAGCTCTAGTGGTGCCTTTTGTTAACAACAGATCTTACAGTGCCTTAGCACAGTCAGTTATATACTGTCATCATCATTTGATGGAATGGGACAGGGAATGTTAAGTGTATTTACCCTGTTGCTAAATGTTGCCAGTTAAAAATCTTTCCCTAAATATATATTCTATTTTTATGAGATCCTTAGTTCTAAGCATATTAACCACTAAAATGCAGATTTATGGGAATGTCAATATGCCTATTTTTAATCCATAAATTGGTTAAGTAAATTCTTGTCAAACACGAGTATCCTGTTAATCATTGAAAACAAATGTTATGTGATGATGGTCAGCCTTTGGATGCTAACTTGATTTCACTTTCATGACTGGATACATTATGGAAGAATATTCAACTCAAGAATCATTCCAAAGTATTTTGATTTTTAGTGATTATAATGAGAATGTTTGGGAGTCAGCAGAACTGCAGTTTGCTCACTGTTCTGTACAGCAAACCAGTGTTGGGACTACACTGCAGATGTGCCTGCACAGTGCAGTGCACAGCTGTGCCTGTGTGTATGAACACCATGAAACCCAAAGGCTACTCCACCACCTGGAACTGAGTAGATGCTTAAGAAACTGATTCAAGGAGAGTTATCTATATCATGTGTTACTGTACGTGTTTTTATTAATATTGCTCCCTTTTTTCTATTGCTGTTCCATTTTTCATTATGGCTGGTTTTATGCTGCCCAATATTTTATACTTCATTACATCTTTGCTCTTTTTATAGGATAATTCAAACTCAGTAAAGATGAAGCAAGCCACAATTTGAGGGCAAGTCTTTTTAAACCTACGTGTTTATCTCTACTTAATCTGGCTTCCTGCAGTAGGTAGAGTCCCTTTATGTAAAGTGGTAACTAAAATCCATCCAGCATTGCAATAATACTAAAGTGCCAAGACGCCAGTGATGTTACCCTCGTCCAAAGCCTATTGAAACAAATGGAAATCTCCTACTAATTCCAGTAAGCTTTGATCAAATCTTTCAAGTCAGTGTGTATATATGCACTTCTTCAGATGTGTTAGAAGTACCTTGTTGTCTTGGCTGGCATTGCAGAATGACCAAAAATAATTGCTGTATTTTCAGAAGATGGAGCAGCTACTACAGTCTTGGTATCTGCATTAAGGGTGAGCAGATCTTATGACTATGTGCCATCTCAAAATACTTCTGTCTTTGGAAGAGTTGCAAAAATAGTTCTGGTTTGCAAAGCCTTGTCCATGTTTTAATGTATTCCCTTTCCAAAGTGATTATGAACACAATTATGAAAACAATCTGTGAAAAGGACCCATTATCTACACAGTCCAAAAGGAATAGAGGTCCATACAAAGCCTGGGAGCTAGTGACCTACATGCACTGTTCTGCATTTTTTTCCCTGAACTAGATTGTATCTTTTCACTGCACCTTTTGGGTTTTTTTGGTTTTTTTCCTAATAGCCTTCTTGGCTTTTTCCACTTTGCTGACTGTCTTTTCACCCTGCTTATTCATTGGATAATTTTTGTTTCAATTTCTTTTTAATCTGAATTGCTTAGCCTAAAATATTTCAAATGAGCAGAAAGAATTGGGAGTTATCTTGTTTAGATATCATCTCAGATGATGATTCATTAATTATAGCTAGACTGCATAAAGGTATGAGAGAATAATAAGGGATAATATCTGGTGTTAGAAAAGATGAAGGAGGAAAGGAAAAGGTTTTTTGCAGCATTTTTTAAATTAAAGGAACAACCAAACTATTTGGCTGTTTATCATCCCCATCACTATTTTCACCTACTGCGGTGTCTCTGTACTGTTCTTGTGAATCCCTGTCATTATTAGCATGATTCAACCCTATAATATGTGGTTTGTATTCCAGTCATTCCTGAAGGCTACAAAAGGTCAGGAAATAATCTCAAACCTTTGTACATAGGTACATTAGTAAGATTGGAACGTCTTACTAATGAGTGGTACAGACAGCATGTGTGAAATTTGGGGAAATGACTTCTGTTCAATTAGGTCATAGATTAGAAGCTGTAAACCCAAGTAAATTCTCAGATACGAAATACAATACCATAATCCTATAATCATATTAAGTGAATAGTAGATTTTTATGCTGGAGGAAACTGTCAGGAATGTTAAGTTGGATCTCCTTTGCAGCAAAGGGCTACACTTTCCTCTGAACTGGGCTATGTCTTCTGGTTTCCAGAACTTGGAAACAATGCTTTAATTTGTGATTTAGTTGAGGCAGATTCCTATTTGATAGCCCAGACATTCCACGTGAGTTGAAAGTAAAGCTTTTCTTTCCTATACATGAGTTGACCAAATTATCATGAATGTAGATAACAAAATGACTTTCCTCATCTCCTCAGGGCAACAAAAAGCAATTAGCCACTGTGCTATATATAAACAAAAGAACCATGAAATCTCCTAACTTATAATCGCATAAATAGTGGGGAGCTTGCTAATAAAATGATATAAAATACAAAACCAAATTCTTTGTAGAAATACCTAAGAAGCCATTGACAGGATCACATTTCACCATTGACCAAAAGGATCACTGATGTGTTGACTCCATTACCACACGGTCCCTAATCAGAGGGTGGATAGGTGAACAAAATTGCTGCCTCGTGTCTCAAAGGAGAGTAATTTCAATGGTGATTTCACTGATAGTTATGGCACTCATATATAAATGCATATCTGAATTGTCCTCTTAAAACTACTTACTGAGATGTTCGGAATCTCAGTGATCAATGAGATGCTTAAGAAATCGAAGTGAATTGAAAGGCCAGCGTGGGTCAGGGCGGTGTCTCTGCTTTCCCTGGTTACAGTACAAACCATAGCTGGACAATTTACACGGCAGTTTCCTGTTCCTGCTCCTGAAACTCAACCCCAAACTTAGTGTGGCAAATTAGCTGGGGCATAAAGTATTTTTACAGCACACCATCTCTCCTTTGAGTAATCATCTCCGTTCAGAACATTTTTAATTAGAGTTTTGATGTATCCTTCAATTAGTGAAGAATAAGACTTTTTGTTGCTTATTCCTTTTACGGTTGTGTAGAAATATGCTGTAGGGATATAATGGATTGATGGACGCTTTTTTCTTCGTTCTTTTGAGTTTATCTGAGATGTGGGTTAAATTATTCACTTTTTTCCCCTGAATGTATAATTAACTATGACTTACAGTGAGATTTCATTGCATGGTAACATAATGTCAGTTATTTTTATGTCAAACATATGTTTTTCATAGCGGTTTAGATAGTTGTGGGTTGCAGTTAGAGATTTTTACCATGCAGTTATCTCTTAGATTTATGTAATAACTTGTGCAGATTTTTTTTTTTTTCAACTTAAGCTGTGTCAAAAGAGATAAAGCCTGAATTTCAGGTATTATAATTCTTTAGGGAAATCTAGTCTGTGATGTTCTTCCTCTTTTTTATTACTCTTCCTCTGATTTTATTACTCCTTACTGTAAACGTAATTTATATTATATAAAAATTACAATTTATACATGAATTCCTAGATTTTTTTTGTCCAGGTATTTTTAAGTAAAAAATAGGTATCTGTAAAACTCGAGCAGAAGCACAGTGTCACTTTTCTGTTTTAAAGCTTTTATAATAAAATGGAACTTCAGATTTCTAACCCAGGGAAAGGTGACCTTATAAAAACCAAAGTAGGTAAATAGATCTTATGCTAGCTGGAATGGAGAAAGCTCTCTAAAAAAAAATGGAGCAAAAAATCAGTGGCCCTGTGGATATATAAGCCCAGGTTTGTGCAGTCTGTGAGCACTTTCATGCTTGTGTGCTGTTTAGTCCCTTCTCTGGCTGAGGTGCGGTGAGTGACCAGCAGCTGTGACCAGCTGACCACTCGGTATTTTTCTGCTTTTCCATGAGTCATGAATGCATAGCACTGCCTTTTGAAAGGGGACATTAGAAGTCTGTGAATATGTGAGAAACTGGGAAAACTGCAGAGAAGGGAGAAACGAGGTGGCAGAATGGGAAGGCACAGCTATTGTGGTGAAACGTCAGAAATACTAAACTCTTATCTCACACACACACACACACACACACGTATGTTAATTTCAGCTGTAAATCTATAACCCAGCACATCAATTTATAATCTTATTTCCCTATAAACCTGCTTAATTAGCTGAGCATTTGGGGCCTGGTGTTGCTCTGTCAATTTATGCAGTCTAAAACGGCTCTGTGTGGCTTTTAATGAAATCCTGGTGTTTTTCATATGGACTACATTTGGTTACCACTGGACTGAGTTGGCTCAGAATCTGCTGTTAAAAATTGTTTTCACCTCCTTTTAATTCAGACATAATAGATCTCTTAGCCTTTAATTTATGGTGAAAGCTTTAGACAGTAAAATATTTTTTTTTTTTTGTAGATAGAGAAGCTGCATCCAAAGTGTTCCAAGTGATTTGCCTGAAGCAAGATGATGATTGTCAAAGCTAGGACTAGAATGCAGAGGAACACAGCTCCCATTCTCATGCTTCATCTACTGTATGCAGTGACCCATGTGCATTTTTAGCACGTTTTTCTTATATGTAGTAGAGGAAGAATCACAATGTCGTTCTTGACAAGTGCACTAAAATATACTTTTGTTTTTAAGTATTAATAATCTCTCAATACTTCAGTGTAACAAAGTATGTTATTATTTCAGCCTCATGGAAATATGTGATGTTAAGTACTCTCTGCTTGAGGAACTGAAAAATATGTGTTTTCTATGGGGAAAAAAATGCTTTGATCAGGAAAGACCCACTGTTCACGAAGTCAGTTTTATTCTTCTTTCATGGTGAGGCTATTACAGATGGAAATACCATGTCACTGGTGAGAGTTCTCTAAATAGAGTATCACAAAAATGTCTCAGGAATGAATAGTCACGCATTGATTTTAAATGGTGTTATTCTTGCACAGTAAAGAACTCATCTGTTATACTATGAAATATTGGTCCTGTTTCCAGGTAAGGTGATTTCAAAACACAGACAGAATGAATGTATTGGCCAGGATCAACCAGCAATAGTACATTTCAAGTAATTTTCTGTGGAATGATCTATGCTTTATCAAAATAAAACAACCCCAAATAAACCCACAAACCAAAAAAGAAGCAAGATGAATGGAATAGTGCTAGAAATAGGACAATAGCTAGAACATCTGTGAGAGATTAATGCAGAAGTAATGACAAAGGTGTAACAAAAATACAGCAAGGTACATTTTATATGAGGAGATGGATGTGACACTGCAGTTTAAAAATTGTTTAGCTCTAATATACAGCTCTTTGTATTGGGAAGATGTCCTTTTTGTTTGTCTTACCCACTAATCAGGAGATGTCACCCTCTCCTCAAGAGTACCCCACTGAGACAGAAGTTGCTTTTCCCTGGATGCTCACAAAGCTGTAATAAATAGACCACAAACATATAGTACAGTGGAGTATCTTGCAAGGTGCAAAGACTGGAATGAAATTGCTGAATCACCAAGCAATCATATTTTTGCTCTGAGATGCAATCTGGAACACAGACATAATATGAAAGAAGTGACTGCTTAGTAGGCTACTTGGACCTTTAGGTGGATTTCCAAGCCTGAGGTAGATAATGTCTGAAACAATTAATCATTCATTTCAGGTATGGAAAGCAAAGAGCATCAGCTCTCACTGGTAGTTCTTCTGGCAGACATTTGGCTGAATAAAACTGAGAGAAGGAAAAGTCCCCCAAGCTTACTGTATGAAGGCAGCATCAGGCTGGATAAAGAAGCTGAAGTATATGATGATCAGGTTCAAGAAGCAGTGAAATGAACTGCCAGCTTCCATATGACTGATGATATTTTCCTTCATTCTCCATCTCTGAGCTCTGGGCTTGTCACTCAGAAGAGCTCAGCCTGCTCCACATCCCCTCCAGCGACTCTCAGGTGTGTGCATGAAGTGGGGGGTGCCGAGCTCGTGGGGCAGGGCTGAGTGGCAGCTCTCTGCTGTTCGTCTGCTCCTGTCTGCCAGTGCTGCTCCGCAGGGATGAGCCCGGCTCAGTTGTGAAGCTCTAACTGGGCTTAATGCCCATTCAGTAGGAGGGTCAGGATATAGAACCAAACATTCATTGACATTCCTGCTTAAGGAAGTAGGAAGTGGTTTCTGTGTTATTTTGTTGTTGCTGCAGGCTGTGAGGGTGCCAGAAGAGGCGGGTTAGTGTTGTTGATTTTTGTTTGCCATTGTGATAAATCACTGTTTGCAGTTTGCAGTAGCTGTGGCTCATTTTGTAGCCCCTGGTGTCAGTCTACCTTGCAGCATTTCCTATTGTCTGCTTACCTGTTTCCATTTCCAGTGTTTATAGTTTGTAACAAATACTCTTGTTTCGGGGCCCTTAACCAAGCTGTGTCTGTAATGCCCCAGTGTGGAATGTCAGTACAACAGAAGACTGGAATATCAGATCTGGATGCTCTAAGAAATTCTCTTGGTAGAACTGGGGCAAAATATAACAGATGGTGTATAGGCAAGCTTTTGGGAATTAATCACAAGGATTTTTCTTTGAAAGCTCCAAGTTCCTCAGTAGGAAAAGGACTGAAGTGTATTAATTGCTTGTTGAGTTAGTCTGAGCAATCAAGCTTCTTTAGCTTAAAAAAAAAAAAGTTTAAAAAGTAATAAAAAATCCCAGAATGCCTAAGAACAGGTATTTCCATCTAAGATGAGTGAAACGTGATTGTAGTTGCGAAGACCGCCAGAAAGATTTCACTTGGAATGCTGTGGATAGGTGAGCCGAGTGGAGTATGTACTGAAAATCCATCTGGAGTCAACAGAGCATTTCACCTAAGCGAAATCTAAAAGCGTTCGAACTTTTCATTTCCGCAGGTTGGAAGCCCAAAGGGCCTGTGATTTGATGATTGCTTTGAGAAGTTCAGAACAAGGAATGAAATTTGCTGTTTCATTAAAGGCTGATATACAAACAAAGACGTGTAATTTAAGGTGGATGAATTTAAGGTGGAAATTGAAAGGAATATTTTGGAGCAATAAAAAGAGTTTAGGATTGATCTTGACTATTTTAATAACATCACCTGATGTTGTGTGGTATTTGTGCGCAGAAGAGCTACTGTATCCCAGTTGGTACTCAGCAAGCAGAAAATGCTCACTTTAGCTCACCAAGAAGTTCTATGTAATGTCCTTGATCCTGTGCAGGGAAGAAATAAAAAAATGAAGATCAATACAGTGCTCTTTCCTAATTCCAGCATTTAGAAACAGTGTGAAGTGCTTCCTCATGGGACCTGTTAAGGACTATAATATATGCTGTGAAACTATAGCCTTGCTACTCTTGAGAGGATTTTCCATCATATGACACTAAAAATATCTCTGAATCCACGGTTGATGAGTTTAATTACTCATCAGCTCTTTACATTACAATTCATTACCCTGAGGTAATAAAGATAAAATAAAGCATTTAGATGCCATTGTGCCATTGTTACAGTGTGTTCAGCAGATTGTCTCTAATCAGTGCTGCTTGTGTTTATGCAGCATAATTAATAGAAACATGAGAGCACTGTCCTGAACGAACCAATTTTAACAGGTGCCTGAGCTGCTGCTTGTCTTTCATTTTCTACTCCTTTTCTGTAGGGATGGCTAGTTTAACGACAGGAATTTAATGAATTATGTTTGTTGATCTTACATTGTAAAGTCACACTGTAATTTTTGCTTGTGATTATTTTGTTATTAAATATATTAAATATATGCCCTAAACATCAATAGTTCTGACTATGGTCCATTCTGTACAACACTTAACACTAAAATTTTGACAGAAATTATGTTTTAGATAATAAAGCTCTGAAAGAATCAAGATCACATTACAAGTAGTGAGTTCTATTTCAATATATTATGCGTAACTAAAAGACTTTATCAGTAGCAAAGTTATTTTGTTTGAGGGTTGATGACACCTGTGTGGTATATTATAGCTGAAGTGAAAGTGGTTGTATAAATGGTAACCCCAAGTCTTTCCTGATTACTAGCAGAGTTTGGTTTTTTACTCAAAATCATAGATGACTGTAATCCATGAATTAGTTATTTCCAGCCCCATTACTATCATTCAATACATGAAAGTTGCATACCAGCTGTCAAGTACCCCTTTGTGATATGGGCCACCGAGCCTGCAAAGCCATTCCCCCAAGTGATTTGATCTTATTTAGCCTAAAACACTATTTTGATCCTTGGTCCTCATTTTCGGAGCAATCAATAGATCGAATCTCAGATGTATAGAAGGCAAACATCAATTTGGGAAGCACCACAGCATCTACAGACCTCTGGGGGAAAGACCAGCACAAAACACATGAGAACTGGAAACAGGACCATTTCTACCATTAATAACACTGGTCAAACACCTCTTTTACGATGGAACAATTATGAATTTTTTTCCTTTCTGAAAAACAAAATTGAAAAATCAAATGCAGACCAGCAGTATCTGATGCCCAGGGTTTTAATGCTGTTTAAATAATCCATTTTAGAAATTAATTTAGAATTTCTTGAGTGTAGTTGTGCATGCAAGAGAAAAAAATTTTTATTTTATTATAATATCAAAATATCTTTAACATTTACTAATAATTGTATTAATATTTATTAATAAGTTATTTCCTTTTAAGTCAGGAGATGACTTTTTTAGATGTAAACTTCTTTGTCATAAATAAAGTCTTCATTTTTTTAGGGCAGTGTTCTTGCTGTTGCTCCCAGCAAGCATGTGCTTACCAATTAAAGCCTGACCTGGCCTACCCTTCTTGCTGTTTCATGCACTGTTGTTATTATATAGCATTTATTCTGTCGCTTTCAGCACTGGAATCAATAGCTGTGATCACAGCCAAGGATGTTACATGTCTGTATGACCCAGATATAAAAGTCTAGGAAAAAGAAAGCCCTGACGGTTTGCAGAGCCTCATATTTTGATTTAGTTTGCTCTAAGAAAAAATATTTTCTGGAACAAGTTGAAGGCTTTGCAACTTCCCCATGAAGTCATGGGATAGTTGTTCTAATACAGACTTTTAGCTTCCTGCATGGTGAGCATGTGTAAGGGGTTTCATTAAAACAAAGGGGAAGAGTCCTCACTGCAACAGACCATACAAGGCCACAACATCCCTAAGAAATGTATTTTTCCGGTTTTTGCAGCATGGCTCAGTGCATGACTGATGGACGCTATGGAAAATACTGGACCCAGAAGTGGGCTGACCCCTGTGTGTCCCGGTCTCTTTGAAAGACAAAGGGGATGCACGAGCAGCATAGATGATGTACTAAATACTGGAGATCAAGAATTTATTATAAAACCTTAATTAATCTCTTACTGATCCTAGCCTGTTTCATCTGTGTATTGTAAATTGTGCTCTTTCATTAAACATTTTAATTGTAAACAAGAGATAAGTAGTCCTTGTTTGGGTTACATAAAAGGTGGTGACAAGAGCCTTTGCCTGTGCCTTTCTCTGTGATGTACTCATGCTGAAAGGCCATTATTCTGAGGTCTGAAGTATTGTGGCACATGGAGAAAATCTGGAATATACTTGATGTGGCTGACATAGGAGTGCTATTTTGGGACAGTGTTATGGTTTAATTTATGTAATTTAATTTATTTAATGAAGCCAATATGCTGACTTATCTAAGCTAGATCTCAAAGAGCTCAGCTGGGCACTGGAAGTGGCAGAGCTTTGTTTCTAACAAGCATACAAACTGAAGGGAGTCTTCCTCTCCAACTGCCCAGCTTTTGGCTTAGTCATTTTTCTCATTTGGATATCTCTGTAGGACACTGAACTTTTGCCATTAAGCATTTACTGTCTTTTGCATAAATGACTAGTTCTGATCTGCAGGACAATTCTTCCATGCTCCAAGTCACAATTGCAAAGCCATGGGCTTAAAGTGTGGGGATCCTTCAATTTCTAGTTTAATATGCTCCAGACTTTGCTGTTTCAGTTGTCTGTCCTACTTCTTGCATAGGAGATAATATATATGCTAAAGTAAAATTATGCAGTCACCATAGGAAAAAATGTTTTAGAGCATGATGAAATGCTGGGATTTCATGTACTGCCCACTAATATTATTTTATCAGGAATAAGATTAAGGCCTAGTGAAGCTCTTGAGTTTGTTCCACGTGGTTTCAAGAACATGCAGAACTGGGTACAGACAACATAATTTTTTCTTCAAGAGCAGTAGCTCCAGTGAATTATTTCAGTTTGGAAGTGAAATATTGCATAAACAGTGCATCCAGAATATAAGGATTTAAGGTTGTTGGCACAAAGATCAACGGTTTCAAATTATCAACGAGCTCAGTAGTTCATAAGTTTTCTTTTCAACAAGCAATAGATTCTCAGATCCTCCACATGCAACTGGCAAACAATAAACAAGGCTACACTGAGTTATCCTTTCCTTGTCAACTGAAGCAACAGTACATGTCTAGTCTCTTTCATCCCAAAGAAAATCCGTAGACCCTCTATCCTGCTAAGATGGCTACCCCAGCCTCGAGAAAGACGTGGAAACCACGCTGTGAATTTAAACTATGATTTGGGGAGGTAATTTCACCTGTTTCCGTGAGGTTGTGTTTCAAGCAATGTCTTCATCCATGTAAAATACATTTTGTTCCCAATTAAAATACATTACAGACTTTTCTATTTTTGATTTATGGCCTCTCAAAGGCCTTCAGCAACTGAAATGTGCATCTTGCAGTCCAAGCATGCAGGATGTTGAGACGTGGGGACAAAACTGTGGATACAACAATTATTTCCATTTTATTTTCTTTTATGACTAGAGGATACAACTAATCAACTTATTAATAGAGTGTTACACGTGGCTGATACAGTTTCAGTCCTTAGTACCTGAGAGAATTTTGGATGTGCAGAAAGCTATCCACAGGATTCAAGTAGGAAAAGAGATGATTCTGGCACAGGGGACAGAACACTGCACTTGCAAATAAAGCCTGCTATGTGTGTTGATGTGAGTGTGATGTATGAAGGTGAAACATTTTTTTTTTTTTCTTCCTCAGTTTGAACTTTCTGCTGTAGGAAAAAAACTGAAACAACAACTCAAAGAATAATCCCAGTCTTCCTATGTCTCAGCACTGATTTTATTGCGGAAATTCTTGATTTGTTGATATCTTGAACTTAGTATCCTTTTGACTACAAAAAACCATGGTGCTTTAGCACAGATACTCCTTTGAGCAAGAACAGGCACATTATTTAAGAAGGAAATGGTGGAGGAGCTCCTTAGCTAAAGAGCAGATTAATGCTAAATGCTAAAATTTGTATGAAACTGGTACGAATTAGCTAATATTAGACTGTACAATCACACTTTCATTTTGGTTGCTGTGATATTACAGTATAAATGCTTCAGGCCATGTGTATAATGCAAAGCCTCTTCTGTAAATTCATTTTAGGTGACAGTGTTTTTAGCAAGTGACGGTTCTAAATATAGCCTGATGAGTAAAAAGACATTGCCCTTAGGATGGTCTGATCACATTGCCACAGCTTTTTTCCTCTTCTCTATTACCATTTCAAATACCAAAATTAGAAAAAGTCCCCAAATAAAAGAAAAGCTCTTTCTCTGGAGGGCTTCTCTCATTGTTGTAAATAATGATGAAGCCTTGTGTGAAAGTGACATAGTTTTGTTTCAGGCTATTTTTGCTCAAGTTAGTGTTCATCTTTAAAAGCATGACTGTTCAGTGCACACTGAAGTGTTGTACAGATGAACAAATGTGCATATTTACTGTGCCCGTGTATTTGCTGTGTAACTGAGGAAGGAATGAGGAACACACACAATGGCTGCAAGCACTGCAGCCCTCTGAACAGCACGGGCTTTAAAATGAAGAGGTTCTAAGGGAATGATTTACAGGAAGGATGTTTCTAACCCTGCAATTCATTTCAGCTTGACAAAAGTGAACAGCACTCACAGCGTTCTGGGTGTTGGAGAATTTTCAAGATATACTGTGTTGTTATCTTAATTTGGGAAAAGGTTTCGTAAGAGGCCATTCACTGAAGAGTTGGACTCGATGATCCTTGTGGGTCCCTTCCAACTCAGTATGTTCTGGGATTCTGTGAAAAGAAAACAGGAGAACTAAAGTGATTATTTAATAAAGCTCTACAGTTCTTTTCTGGTAATAATTTGTAATTCTAAAAATTAACATCGAATATAGTCTAAGCAGAAAAATAGAAGAGAGCTCATGTTATTTGCAAAAACATGCAAGAGTACCTTTTCATATTAAGTATTTACTATATCCATTTAAAAAGTGCTACTGAATTTATAAAGTTCCAAGCAAGGAGGGAGGAGCTGGGACATGCAAAACCAGCCACTGCAAATCAGAAGGTTGATCTTATCTACCACAGTGACTGCCACTGCTCACCATATTAAAAGAGGCATCCTGTGTTCCAAGTAGCATCCCATGTCTCGAATCTTTCCTCCCTTTCAAATGCTTGCCTCTGCCAGGAAGGATGTTCCATGATTAGTAAATAAACCTCTACCTGGACAGGCAGATTGTAGTGAGGTCTCTGTATTCTGAAGTGGTTGCACCGTAACTTCTCACTGGAAACAGCAGTGTCCTCTGCAAAATTCCAGGCTCATTTCAGATTCTCTCCAAGCTTCAGCTGGACTGGGATTTTGGTTAAGCATTTGTATTCACACGGAGGTAAGTGGATTGGTGTATTTGAAATTGAAAGAATACACTGAGGTTCAGCATCATGTATCACGTATTGCTTCCCTGCCCTGTCCCATCACCGATCCCTGACATTTCTGCAGAGCTGGTGACTGAACACTGGGGCTGTGTACATGTTAGGATCAAATAAGTGACTGTCCCAAGCTTGGCAGTTTCCAATTTTATGTCAGATGTACCTTGTGACTTGAGGTGTTAATATGTAGGCTTGAGGTTTTCCAGTTTTGGAAAATGGAACTGGACTTGTGTTTAATCTCTAAGGAGTATGTGTGCTCTGGTTTGCAATTTGAACAGCTGCATTTCAACACTATTTCCTATTTAATTGTATTTCAGCATTTAACTAGAATCCACTGAAGAGGCTATATAAGAAGACAGATTTTTAATGAAAAACAACAAAACCCCCTCCTTTGTATGTTCATGAGTGTGAACATATGATGCCATCTGGCCTCCGCCAGTCTGCCTTCTAATTATGTGTCCATGAAACTCAGAGATGATGCCAGAAATAGTAGTAATGATAAACTATTTCAAGTTCATCATCCTAAGAGCAGGAATTTGGGAGCTGTCAGAGTACATTTTTTATTAAGCACCCAGATTAGCCCAGTGAACTGTAAGCGAGGCTCTGAGGAGAGACTCTGTCATTCCCTGACACAGCTGAAATGTGGCCGTTCCCTTGAAGAGCCCGTCAGAGATGCTTCTGCAGATCTCTCACTTCAGCATCCATTTGGAGTCTGCACCTACTGAATCGCAGCCCCATTTGAAAATGTTGATATGCGGCTCACAGAAGAGGGAAACAAGCAGCTCCTGAGCTGCCAGGGTTATTCAAAAGCCATGTGGCCAGATTGTGGGAGGTGATTCTGCCCCTCTGTTCCTCTCTTGTGAGACCCCACCTGGAATATTTTGTACAGTTCTGGTATCCCCAGCATAAGAAGGACGTGGAACTGTTGGAGCAAGGCCAGAGGAGGATCAGGAAGTTGATAAGGGGACTAAGAACACTTCCCCTCTGAGGACAGGCTGAGAGTTGAGGCTCTTCAGCCTGGAGAAGTTGCGTGGAGACCTCTTAGCAACATTCCAGTATGTGAAGGGGGCTTCAGGGAAGCTGGAGAAGGACTGTTCATCAGGAACTGAATTAACAGGACAAGGAATAACGGGAGGTGGGGCTCTGTGTGGGCTCTCCAGAGCCGTGAGCCAGGTCTACATGCAGCTGTACTGTAACCCAAGGGGACATCACAAGGACATTTCAGAGAGCAGGCAGTACTGTGGTATCTAAATGAAAATGATAAAATTGCTAAATATGCTTAACCAAGTTTGCTGTGGAAGAAAAGCATTAAGCTGTTTGGGATTTTGGCTGACTTCAGCCCACTGAGATCAATAAGTCTGCTCAATTCAAATCCTCCAGAATACTAAGGGTAGCAGAATGTGTTCTTGCGAAAATATAACTCACAACAGAATGTTTCACACCATTTTTTTGTCCTCCTGAGTGGTGTTTAGAAAGCCCGCAATACTTTCTTCCCTGTATTTTCTTTAAAAAGCCCAGCTTTATGCATCTCGCTGCTGACAAGCTATGTTGTGATGTGTCAGTTTATGTTGTGTCAATTGCCTCTGGTTATATAATGTGCCATGATATGACTAATGCAGCTCAACATGAGTCACCTGTCGTGACAGCTTTAGGCTCTCAAAAAAACCTCTTTGCCTTCTCTTTAGAATATTTGCCGTTGTTGTTGTTTTATTTTTCCTAAAGATGCAACTTTATCCAACTTACTGTTCATTGTTTTAAATTTTTAAAGCAAAATGATAAGTGGGCACATACATTCACTGTTAATGTATATGACTAAATGATTGCTGAAACCTGTAAAAGCATGAGGTGCTCCCACTGCCTGCTGTGAAGGGAGATGATTATAGATCTGCCGCTACAATGCAGCACTGTACCTGAAGAGAAACGTCAAGAACAGAATAGAAGTCCCAAGCAGCAGATGGGAATCTAAATGTGAATGGCTATAATCAGGGTTCATTTGTACCAGGAAATTGTCTATAACATTACACTGAATTATTAACACCGGGCTATGATTGCGGTGTTAAACCGATAGTGGCGTAAATGCTCGGTAGATACATATGGAAGATGTGAACACTGATATAAAGGCAGATTTTTACCCATTTTTCTTTTAGGGGACACATTGAGATACTCCCAGCCACTGCTGTCTTTGCCACTGAGATTAGCTCGGTTGATTACAGCATGGTGCTAATACAGCCAAGGTTGTGGGTTCAGAACCCATGTGGGCCATTCATTAAGAGCTGGACTCAATGATCCTTGTGGGTCCCTTCCAGCTCAGAATATTCTGTGATTTCTTAGAAGAACAATTCGCAGTGCTTGAAGCAAAACAGGTGGAGATTTGTTATTTCTCCAAGGTAGGTAACTTGTAAATACAAGTTAGCCCATGTCAGGTATTCTCTTGTAAGCTTTGCAATGTTTTTTGATTCGGTGGTGCTTTTTTACTGTGAAATCATGAAGTGGTTGTGAGGATTTTCATGACCATTATGTCTTTCCTCCTCAGATAAAACCAGGCCACATTTGCGTAAATGAATATAACATTTTCCTCAAAACATGCCATCTTTGTATCCTAACGAATTTTATTTTTTTTCTTAAATATCTGATGATTGGTATAATCAGGAAAAGAACTTCTATTGTTGCATGTTTCTCAACTTATACAGAAAAAGAGTGGAGTTCAAATTCACTAGTCTTATTCAGATGACAAAGTATAATTGCAGAAACTCATGTCTTTCCTATAAATAGCCTGAGAAAGCACAAGTAGGTTCCAATAAAGACTTACTGAGATCAGTTCAGTTATCTTACAGCAGGTGATGAATCAACAGCAATTTTATTGACTAGAAGTCTGAAAGTGTGTATTTTTACAGATTTTTATCGTATACTTATTAATTTTGCCATATCATATCAACACCGTTCTTTAGTATCATCTTTCAATAAAATGCCATGTTTACTCTCCAATATCAGTGACCCGTTAGACACATCATTTAATTACCTGAGTGCTTGTGAGTACTTATACAGTACTGCTGTCTAAAAGGCATTGCATCTGCCTACCTTCTTCTATTTTTATTATTTTTTTAATTTGCTTTACACCTCTTGTGATTGTGTGAAATTATTTCGGAAGTTAAAAAGACAGGAAATGGATGAATAATCTTTAAAACAAATTTGATTATTGTTAAATCTGTAAAGAAGACTTAGGCCTTGCAAATGTTGCATTGTGCTGGCACTGCTCTGAATTTCCTTGTGGCTGGATCTGACTATAGAAAAGGCTGTAAGTACAACTGTAAATCTGTCTTGTATATGACATAGATATAGAATTTTCCAAGTGTGCTGAATCTGCAGAAGAGTTTTTCCTCCATGCTGGTGTTGAGCCCAATGATGCACTGTCCTGGGCTGTGTTAAATAGTCCGTGAAAATGCGAAGCAATACAGCATGACAGCTTTTTAACTATCCAATGCAACAGCACCTCTAGATTTACTGCCAATGAAAAGACTTGAAGGGCAGAAAAATTCCAAACTGAACTAACTTATTTATGTATATGCAACAGTTCTCCATTTGTGGACTGTCGCAAGGTGTCTAGTCTAGAGCATTCATCTCCCCTTCTGTTACTGGTTGTGCTTTCTGTCTGGCACAAGGAGGCTACAGCCAATGTTTTGAGTACTGCTTTCAGCAGCTGATTGATAGCAATGCAGTTATCAGCTCTCATTCTATTTCCCATTCTGTCTATGACATGTTTTAGTGTTGATCATGTCCAGTCGCTGCCTTTGAATAAAATGAGCAGAATATTGACACAATCTCATCCATTATTTAGATAGCGTGTTTAGTGTTGAAGCCCATAAAGCTTAGCATTTTCATCCATTTTATAGGGCTTTTAGGTTTTGCATTGGCCCTTGAAGGTACACTACTTATGCAAAAATGTATTCACCCCCTTTCCACATTTTGCTCTGCCTTTCTCATCTAGAGATACAGAAGTAAACATGCCTACCTAGTCTTTATGTTTTTGTTGTGTGTGCAGCACTCAAATTTTTTTCAGTCTTAACCATTTCTGTGTGGTTAATAACAAAGCTATAATTTACAATAACACAAATGTTCTAGGTCCTAATTTTTCTCTGTAACTACTAGGAACCAAATTCCCAACAGCAGGACTGATATTTCTCCCTGCTGATATATAAGTGAGTTGCTCATGTAAAATATTTACTGATCCCTCTGGTGGTCTCCTCCCCAACTCCAACACACGCTTGCCTCTAAAGAAAAGAGTGATGCTGTTGATTCCCAGCAGTAACTGGCTTTGAAGAGCAGCCAGCTCAGGCAATGTACTTTGTGTACTTTGATAAATATGCTGATAAACCTGCATTAACAAACCGGTAAAGTCTTCACTGTTTTTTTCAGCCGTCGGTAATGGCTTGGCATTTGTTTCATTCAGCTCTGGTCACTGCTGTCTAACTTAATCTCCATCCAATTTGCTGGTTGCAATTGCTGTGTGTTTACTAAGGAATTGCAGATTGTGTTCACCATGTCCTTAAGATATAAAAATATTGTGCCTGACATAGAGTCTTTTATTCAACAAAAGTGTACGAAAGAGTAAAACTTATGTTTCAGACATGGATTCCACTGTAATTATTTAGCCCTTTTATTGCCTTTAGTTTTCAGTAACATTTTCTCCATGAGGATATACTTAAGAAATAAGGTCTGAGCTCTGACTCTGTTCAAAAGCAGAAGCTGTGTTATTCTTACTGAATGTGCACAGTCTAGTAATATGTGGTAGAGATGAAGCATTGTTGATAGGACATTTACTCAGAGGAAATTCTGATCATAGACCTTGTGAGCTTTTCCCCTTTTTGATTCAGCAGCAGTTAGGTGGTGATGGCTGCATGTCCTGTGTCCTGAAGTGTTTGGGAGTACTTGAGTCTGAGAATTGCAAATATCAGTGCATGTAGCATTGCAAGGCGACCTAAGGAGTAGCACCACCCCTGGCAATAAATCTCACCTCCTACAGGGAATGAATATCTGCGGTGGAGTAACAACCATTTATACCCATTGAATGCAGGGAAGTATTTCATGGGTTTCACAAAGTAGCCAGAGGCAGGCTCTGATCCTGTGAAAACTCCACTCTTCAATTTCACTCCTGTGCTTGATCACAGAGAAGTGGCACTTTGGGTCTCCTTTCAACTGCTTTGTCAAAAGTTTAAGGCGGTTGCTGTTGTGCAGCAAACCCACAGATATTTCAGAGTTGCAGGCAGAAATCCTATTAGCTGACTTAGAATCCTGTCAGCAGATTGCATCACGTATTTAATGCATCATGGTTTGTCACAGAGACATTTCTGATGGTTTCATTGAGTTAAAGGGGCTTTAGACTCATAACTTCAGCTGGTGAGCAGTCAGGCACTCTGCAATATTCATGGCACATGTGGCATAGTATGGAGGGAACAGCAAATACTATGAGTGGGACAAATGGTGACTGCAGTGCAGATGGAGAAGACTGCCTTTTTTCTAAATCCATTTACTAAAGATACTCTGAAAGCCTAATCTTAGGAATCCTCCTGTTACTAATCAGAACACTTGCATGCTTTGTCTGATGCATGGGGAGCAGGCTAGGTCTTTAGAAGGCAAGCATGAGAGGAGACTGTTGGCATAAAATTTGTCAGCAGGGGTAACAGAGATTTTAAACTCTCAGACCTCTCAGGCCTCTTAAACTGGTTCTTGCCTAAAGCCTTTCAGTAAACATTAATAGCTCAACAACATGCAATGTCTTCCACAGGAAAAAGAAAAGCTTTTATTGCTAGCTGGACTCTTGTGCTTGTAATAACATCAGCACTACAACACTTACAGGCTCAATGTGTCTTCAGTCTTCTGTCTGAAGTGGCACTGATGTTTTTGCATGCTCTTCACTTTTTGGTGATATCATTCATATTGTGTGAAGGGGTAAAAGAGGCTAAGAGGGGAGGAGTAAAAATGCTATAAAAAATTAAAAATGCTTGCCAAAAATCAGTGGGAAGGAGTGAGAAGAGTTGCCATGACAAGCTCCAGCATTGTACCTCTGAAGAATTGCTTTACACATTTGACACCCTTGCAGTTTCTGCAGTGATTATGGTCTAGTTTCATTCTTCTTAGTTTAATTCGTGTGTTTGCAGACACATCACAGAGGGATACTCTTTTGCTATAGAAGCCTTTTTGCTTCTATAGCTGTGACAAATGCAGGGGTTTAATAATTATGAAGTAAATTCTCCATGAGCTTACATGATGAACATGCAGGGTAGTTCCTCTGACAGTAGTAAAGCTACTTCCTGCTGCTTTCTTTTTATAAAAGTTTCAGAAGAAAATATGTCAGTCTTGTGTGACCTTAAAGAAAATATTTAGGAGGAGAATATCTGAGTTTGGCTTTGTAAGTTTGGAAGTTAATCCCTCCAGTGTGGAGAACACAAACTAGGAAAGAAAGGAGGGGGACATCTGAGACTGGCAATATTCAGGGCATAAAAGGGATAATGAAAATAATAAGAATCTCCTAAATATAAATTTTTGCTTATGTTAAATTAGAGTGCTATACTTCAAAATAAATTATTCTCTCCTTTTTAATTTTATCAGCAAATATATATAAAAAATAATTCTGGAGTACATTGAATTTCTTTTTAATGACACAATTTGGCCAATTAAGTACAGGAATAATTATTCACACATCCCTAGTAAAAAACCCTTGCTTTGACTGCAAGCATAAACGATCCCCCTAGGCTTTTACAGGCAGAGGTGAGCCTACAGGACAGGTGGCAGAAGTTCACTTATGGATGCAGGCTGGAGCTTAATCCTTCAATGTCTGAAACTCCAGGGTACATTTTGGCTGTGTTCTGCTACTGTAGAGTTGCTGACAATCATGATGAGATCATTAGCAGTTCATTTGGCCCCTGATATTTTCCCATAGCTTTATGCACAGGAATCATTTGGGCATAGTCATTCCTGGTCTCAGTAATGATTACCTATTCCTTATTTCATATCAGATCCATGTTAAACAAAGAACACTAGGGCTGGATGCTTAGGTAAGAAATTGGCAATTTTCTCCAGATGAAGAGCTGAATCACTATTTTTTTAGAATTATTTTGCTAATTCACAATTCTAATGTATGTAAGTATCTTAATACTGAAATATCAGTTTGATTTCCTTTTCCTTGGAGATCTGCAGTGCAGCACAGTCATTTACTGGCCCCAGATGTGAGTGTATATTAGCTATCTCTTCTGCCTGATTATTCCTGTTAGCAGTCATTAACTGGATTCCTCACTGAGCTTTACATTGAGATGTTCAACACCATATGGTATTTACTTTAGTAACTGAAGGATCAATATGTGTAATGGACTAATGAATGTGATGGATGAACATGTAACTCTTTTGTCTTTTTTCTCTGATCATCTGTAGAGACCGTAATGTTTTTCTTTCAGTTCAAGTAGCTAAAGCTTGATGATACACATTCTGTTGGTTTACACAAATTAAAAGATTGAGCTGCAATCTTAGTTAATTCCCAGAAAAAGGCACAACATTCTGCTTCCCTTGACAGGACAGAAGCAAACAAGCAACAATTTCCCAGTTGTATCAGTCCAGTGAGCTCTGTGCTCAAGAAGTCTGTCTTTGTCGGTCACAGGGTTGCCTTTGCAACTTTTTTCCTGAATATCTGCCTTGGCTGGGAAGCACAGTCCAGGCATCCTGTGACATGTGCATTACTCTCTGCATTTCTGGTCAGATCTTAGACTGTGCAGGTTATTCTGCAGTTTTCCTTGCTGCTCCTGAGGCACAGCTGGAGTTACAGGGCTGACACCAGTGGAAAGAAGTTGGCCTTTTGAAAGGTTTGGAAGGCCCTGCCATCCCTCCTTAAAAATTATCAAATGACACATATATAACATACAAACATGGTTTCTATTTTCTTGTCTGTTGGTCCTTGGTTTTGAGCTAGTGATTAGTCTAATTAACAGGAGAATAATCTGATAGGAGATAATGACATTCTATTTTGAGTTGATAGATGACAAGATATTGAGGGACCCAAACTATGCTTTTTAATTTGACAGGCGGTTGTCATGGAAAGCATGTATCTACAAATTTGCTAAATGCCTGGGGCATTCAAGGTAAACATGAATAGCTGGAGAAAGAGTTTCCACACTGGTTATAACATACTAGAAGCTTCCTCTAACTAGTGAAATTGTTCCTTTTTTTCTGCCAGTAGGGCTTCATGAGTTTAGTCAGGTGCTCAAACCTCCATGACCAATGAGCCTATTTTAGCTCAGGCTCTGTTAATCACGGTTCTGAGAAGTCATTTTTGTGCTTCTAAAAGGCAGAGTTGATTTCATATTAATTTTTATATGAGTTTATATGAGTCGGATATCTGTTGTCCCCAGATTTTTTTCTCACAGAAGAATTATTAGTTTTGCTTTTCAAAGATGATTGTTTTTAATGATATCCTACTTTATTTTGAAAATCATAATGTCAGATGTAAATTTTTCTGAAACCGTTGCTCTTAAAAACATTCTTTTGTTCAGAACTATTATTGCTTTTCTTTGAGGCAGGTGAAATATTTTTAAGCATTTGGTCTTTATGTAAGAATTTTCCCTAAATTCTTCTTAGAATAGATAATGAGCTCTCTTCTGGGGCAGTGAGCTGGAAATATCATGGAATTATAGGAGAAGAGGAAGCACTTCAAGCATGTGTTAGAAATATCATAAAATCTGTGGAACTCCCTGTGTAAGTACTATGGAGTGAAAGTAGGGTTTGTAGAAACTCTCTCCCAGTCTGTGTTTTTGAAAGTAACATGTTAATATACATGTAAATATATGCTTGAAACTTACTGCTTTTGCTACTTGGAAACTTAAAAACGAATATAATTTTATGGAAGCAGGTAGCTTTTGTTTTTCTTTTAGGGAGGCCTTCATATTTGTTACTGCTGAAATAGTACAATTTGGTGTGCTTCATAACCACAAAGACTTAATAAGTTCACCTGTTTTTATCTCTTTGACAAACTGTTTGTCAAGTGTGTTTTAAGAGATGGAGTTGTTTCTCAGTGTCTGGGAGGAATGTCAGTGGAACAAATTATATTTGTTAATTAAGTCCCTTAGAATAAATAGAGGGGATAAATTTACTGTGAGAGACAATGGAATATTTGTAAAATACTACTGGCTAGCCTTAAAATCCAAGGATAATCCCATACAAGATTTAAAAGTACATAAATGGTCATTATTCACATTAATGACACCTATATGTATACTCACATAGTAATAGCAATGTAATGCAAATGAAGACCTTAGAACATTAAGTGTAAGTGACCACAAAAATATAAATTGAATGTTGTGTTGTGTAGCCTTAAATAGCAATATCCATGAAAGATATTGAGGCAGTGTTCATTTAATTAAAAGAAATAGTCTGCGTAATTTAGAAATCTGTGCATGTTGGTTTGAAGCAATGGAGGTGATCATATAATTACAGAATTATAGCAATACTGGATTAATGCTGTTAAAATTTATAATGGCACAATATCAGTGCAGCAGACTGTCATAGGAGATAAGGATGATAACAGCCTGCCTTACCTTTTGCTCAAACACCCAAGAAATGCTTCTTCTCTAGCAGAAACAAGCAACACCACAGATGCTTAGACTCCTTTTCCTTCTCACTCTCTTTGGCCAGGCAGTATTTGTGACAGTGCTCCTGGAGAGAGGAGTAGAGCAAAGAGAAACCAAACATGGTCACTCATGTCTTTCAATGGAGATTTGAGACAATTAAGCAAAAGGTGCAGAGTAAGAAGCTGTGCATGAAATAAATGAAATAAGGAATAATGAAAGCGGTGGTAAGGACTTTTTACAGTAAACAAATCTGCTTAAGCAATCACCTTAAAGCTGCTGTACACTTTTGAGTACAAACATACTTGACCTAAAGACATTCTCGGTGGACTAGAATGTTTCCCTTAAAAGCTACTACGAATCAGTTTTAGTTAAATGAGCATAATATAAAATACTAAAAACTGCTTGGATTTCCTACATGAAATCCGAGATGAATCTATCAGTGTTGGACAGCAGGTGTTAATGCTTACCAGTGTGTCGCTTGAAATACATCTCAAGTATAGGGAGACTGAGTTAGCTGTTAAAATGTAAACAGCTTCTGAGGTGTGGAAATACAAAACATTTTTTCTCAGCCTTTGAGCAGAAATAATTTTTTCCTCTTGCACTGACCCAGGACTAACACATATACTAATGCCACTCAGGAATCTTTCCTTATGATATTTGGCAAGGTATCAATTAATATTGATGATAGAGATGTCACATTTCCCTTTTTCCATTTATTCACCTCATACAGTAGTAAAAAACTTATATAAATCACAAATATATTATGGGAGCAGAAAGCATTATGAATACATTCATGAAAGCATATCTTGCTCTGTGTGTGCATGTGTGAGCTTATATATACCTCTATATTCCCACTGGAGGTGTTTACATTTTTCTCTGTCAGTTTGGGAGTCAAACAGTCAGGAAAGAAAACAGCATGTAATGCACATCATTAGCCATATTCTTTTAGGCTTTACAGTCTCTGTCCTTAGAGGTTTTCAAGACCTGAGTGGATCAAGCCCTGAATAATCTGGTCTGATCTCTTAGCTTACCCTGGTTTCAGCAGGAGGTTGGATTCTTGAGGTCCTCTGTGACTTGAATTGTCCTAGGATTCTATGATTATGCCAATAATAAACTATGTAGAGAGAGATTCCTTATATCCATTTCAATCTCCAGTAATTGAACAGGTCTGTGAATATATATGAACTAATTGGATACTTAGTAAGCAAAAGACCCCACTCATAAACTACAAAATGTATGAAAAAGATGCAGGAAATCTCACAGAGTTGTGGAAAGAATCCACGTGTTGTTTCTTATTTTCTGTATATGCTCCTTTCCACATATTTTTCCACCACTGTGATAGTGTTCAGCTTCATTTTAGTCTAATCCTCTGATTGAGAGCAGGGGAGGGTAATTTGGGAGCTGAAAAAAAGAGTTCATGTCCTCTGCTTCTGGTGCCAGGAATCTGCCTGCCTTTAACTGTAGTGAAGGGAAAAATCCAACAAGTTTTCTGAAGAGAGATAATAAGAAAAAACCCTTTACTTCCACTGAGGCTTTTGACTGTTTAAAATATTAAGTGACTAAGGATATAGCTTTGTCTTCTTATGTATTTAGCAAAGCCTTCTTAGTAAGAAGGGTGTTAATTGACCACGTTTTAGGAATAGAAAACGTGATCAGAAATTATCAGGTTGGGCCATAAATAAAGAAAAAAGGGTGAAATTAGCATTCGCACTTGATGAACACAAGATGACAGAATTAGAATATTTTATCTTAGTTTATATTCTCTTGTTTACCTTCTGCTGCTTTTTGAAGTCATATACTCTGGTTCTTCTGAATTGATAGATTATGTGATATTATAAGTATTTAATATGCAGACTGTAGAAAATAGATTGACCTTCTTGCACTGAATTTCTCAGGATAAAAAGTGCAGCCTTTATAAGCTATGTCTCCTTCTCTTTCCACCCCCAGGATAATGTTCAGAGTTTCAACTTACTCCAACCCACTGCTTGAAACACAGAACACTTGCTATTATATAAGACACTTCAATTTGATGTGATTTTTCTGTTCATGTTATTTTTCATATTAACTTTCACTGCTCTTAGATGATCTTTTGTTGAAACTAACAGGAGAAGATATCAGAGGGATGGGGTCGCTGTGTGCTCTTATGGAAGCATTTGCAACAGATGAAACAGAGCTTTGCAGCACAACAATTCCAAGAAGAATTTGGTGTAGCACTCACTTCGTGTAAATAAAATTATCTACCTGTGCATTTCGGTGGCAAAACTAATGTTAACTTTTAAGGGGAGCTATGACAAGATGGACATGATGGTCATATTAAGAATGATATAAATGTCCCTTTTAAAAGCTTTGTTTGAGAAGCAAGTGAATAATGTCTGTTGATGTAAATGTAGTTAAACATGATTTATGGATGTGTGTATCCTTTTAAGTCTCAAAAGACTGTTTTCATAACCAAGGTAGGATTTAAGAACCAGCTCAGCTGTAAGATAACTACAGGCTTTCCATTAGATATAAAAGTTTTAATTTAATGGATGTGGAGGATGTTTCTTGTTTCTGCAGCTAATACACACTAAAATGCTGTGTTAAAATGGGATTCTTATGCCCTGTTGGATTGACATCCACAACTTTTGTCCATGCAGCTACAGTTGTACATGCTAGTGACAGTGATCCTGGAAATGATCCTTTTGCCAACACAGAAGTATTATAGTTTAAGAAAAGGACACTGTGTTTTAGACATCCTAATTCTCCAGTGTGTGCATGATACAAAACTAGAGCATAAAAATAATGTGGAATCCTAAGGTTTGCCACAGGGTGGGGCCTAAACCCAATGGCTTTTAGCCATCCTTGAAAAGTTCTCCCCTATGGTTCTCCCACCAGTCATAACACTGCAGCTGAGGCAGCAGCTACACTATAATTACCTTCACAGTCTGCAGTTGTAGAGAAAAAGAAAAATCACAGAACATGCTAAGGATGCTTCACATAGGATTAACCTTACTTGTGTTAAAAATTTAAAGATCTTTGAATGATGTTAATTTTAAAAAAAAAGAGAGAAAATGGCAGTCTAGGGAAACAGTCTTTTCTCCCTTTTTTTTTTCCTTGAGATAGAATATACTGCTTTCTTTTATCAGAATTCTCTTAGAGATGCAATTACTTGAAAAGTGTGAATTATGGTAGCAGCACTTTTATTACTCCTTTTCTTTTCCTATTCATCTACCAATTGACACCTTCCTTATTTTTCCTTTCAGTGGTGAGCAAGGGGGTTTAATGAGAGATGGTCTGCAGCTCTTCAGCAGCAGTGGCTTCCATGACATCTCAGTGTCTGTGATGTCAGCAGGTCTGTTGGATGAGGTGAAAGCACAATTTTGTGAGGAAAAGGGGAGACAAAAGCTGCAGTTAGATTGCTGAGGAGGCTTCTGCATGCCTATTTTCACCTGATTCGAAAATTCAAGTATGACGCCCTGTAGAAGCAATTTTTGTGCCCAGAATCTCTGGAGAGATAAGCTGCTTTAACAATAGCATTACAACAAGCATCCAAGAGAGGCTTAAATTTGTTATAAACATTATAAAATAAAACATTAATAAAATCTATTTCAACAAATGATAGGAAAGCATGTGGTTAGTCAACGACCAAAATAAGGTAATGAATTTTCTCTAAATGCAGATTAGAATAACCTGTTTATTTAATAATAAAAGAATCCGTGTTATAATGCTTTAGCTTTCATGAGTAAAGTAGTTCAGCCTAGGCTTATGTGGGTTCGTAGCTGGTCATTTCTTGTATGTTTGCATAATTTTTTACACACAATCATATTTTCTGGAACTACTGTTTTCCTGTTTTTAGCACTCTTAGTATGATACAGGATTGGTTTTAAAGTGGGAAGGCAGATGTTGGTGGAGTGCTAAACAAATGCACTTGAAATCACTGGATTACTTTCATAGTAGAGGCCCCTATTGACTCAGATGTGTGACCATCTCTGGACAACCCTAGATATTTACAAGGCAGCATAAAAACTTTAATTAAGTAGATGTGTGGTTATTAGCATAGCTGAAGAAAGCAGAAAACATTTGCACACACTCTCTTAAATATAAAGGAAGGGGGAAGATGCATGACATTTTTCTCATGTCAAAATCATTCTGATGCCATGAAGATAAACAACTTGATAAACTTCCTTGCTTTCTTTTCCTTGGCATAGTGATTTTTAGGTCTGATTTCACCGTGAAATTAAAACCTGTGATGACATGAAAGTGTCAGGGATTGATTTAAGGCTGTGGAAGGCTATTCTGCAGCTTTTGCGGTTTATGCTTTTTGTGCACTTAGATGTCCCACTGTGTGGCCACGAGAAAAACCTGTTCCTGTCTCACAGGTGATTGCCTTGGCATTTGTTTCTGTGTTTTGAATACCTCTTTAGAAGTGTGATGGTCTCACAGATAGAAGAAAAAACCAGATGATCCAGACATTTCAGTCTTTTTCAGTTGAGCTTTGACATAGTTGACTGTCAGCCTGAGAGCACATGAACGTGTTGTCTGTGTTTTGCTGCTCTCTCCCAACCCTTCCTGCCCTCCTTAGCATCACTCCAGCCTACATTGGCCTAGGACACTTCTGCATATTTCTCTCTAAAGGCGAGAAGACGAAATATACAGAATCATCTGTATCTAAATACAGAAGACGAAAACCACTAGGTTTTTTACCTGTTTTTCCTTGTTGAAACTCCAGTTTTTCATTCCTGCCTCTCTTGCCTCATGTGCTGTTTAACTTCAGGCCCCTGCTTGCAGTATCACTGCTCATTTCCGCTAACATTCCCAAAAGCAAAAATATATATGTTTCAAATCCATTGAATTTAATCTAGTTGCCTGAAAAGACAACCCAAACATTTCATTCATGTTTTTGGCAGGAAAAATAGAAGACCTTGATTCAGTGCACGCATTCCTCTGAATATTGGAGGAGAGCCCTTGAGAACTCCAGTACTGGTACTAAGCCATCATGGTTTGGACCTATCCCTCTCCCTTGTTAGAGCTGATTCTCTAATACAGATCACCTCTAGCTGTAATAATGAATTGCTTACTTTCCTGCACGACTTTTTATATAGCTCTCATATTTAAATTTCGGTTTTCTTCCTGCAGTGGAATAGACAATTCTACTTCATCTTTCCCTGCTGTATTCTTTTCTTTTTCTGACCCTGTTGCCACAACTTCATTGTGCAGTGCTGAGACACTGGCCACCTATCCCACAACATAAATAATTTTCTAAATTTTTGGATGGTGTTTGGGGAGAAGGAAAATGTCATCCACTAAGGGCAATTTGGCTGAAAACTCTACCTTTCTGGGATGCACTGAAAAATTCTTCACCATCTGTCACACAGATCCAGCACCAGACACGAAGAAGGAAGGAAAGTAGCAAGCAAGAGCATAATTACAGCTTGGAGGTTGCTACTGATACTTGAAATTTGGAAATTTAACTACAGATTCTGGATTGGTTTTGTTCTTTATTTAGAAGTCTACAGTGACAAAAGGTGCCAATTTATTTCTGGATATCTTTCTCAATTATTTAAGCATAATGAAGCAAAGAATGTTGTCTAGAGAAGACAAATGCCATGTTTTTCAATCTATGCCATGAGAGTATCAACATGTCTCTGGGTCTTTATAGACCTACAACTGCTGACTTAACATTCATTTCACTTCTTCTAATATTCCTTTGCTTTACCTCTGCTTCTGTTCCAAGTTCTTGGCTGCATTCTGCCTTTTGTCTCCAAATTTTTCTTCCTATCAATGTATGCTGGTGTTATACCTCTGGCTTTTTATTTTTTTAGTTTGTTTCATATCAGACTGATATTTGTTTGGGTTTTCTTTTTTTTCCTGTCAAGCATCAGCCCATCACACAAACTGTGTGCCTCTCTGTTCAGCAATTTCTATGACCTTTTTACTGACTCTGTCGTGCTTTAGTGTCTTCAAGTACTGCCATTTTGTTGGGTGTGAATGACAGGTTTAGTTTTTTCAAACTTCTCCTATCACCTGACATAATTCTTTGCTGAGCAGTTGTTTATTTCTAACTGAATTTCTTATAATTCTAACTCTTTCAGGCAGCTGCCAGATAAACTAATTCACCATGGAATACTCAGTACTAGCATAATTTCTGTTCCCACAGTTTTATACAAAATAGTTTGAAGGACCTTAAAATTACAAATCCTGTAAAAAAAAANTCTCCTTCACAGAGCTGTTGTGGTTTTCCTGTGTTTTGTTTTGTCTAAAATCTTGTCAGAAAGCATATTTATATCTAAACCACCAGTAAATCCAATCAAAAACTAGAGCCACTGCTGAACAATCATGCAGCACTCTGTCTTGTACCATAGAAAAGGTAAGTTATCAAGTACATAAAAAGTACACCTGAAAGATATAGACTTATTTAAGGTTGCATATTGATACCAGAGATGGGAACAGAGCACCTTGATTTCGAATCCTGACCTACTGTGATTCTGTTGTGTCAGCATATGACTTATAAATATAATTGTTTTCAACTATGGGTTCTTTTGAATTCAGGTAGATCCATGTCCAATGCAGTTTGACTATTCCTTTTACTGTTATATTGCTGACCCAGATTTGCTGGGTTGTTGTACTACCTGAGAGGAATATTTATTCATGTTCTGAGGTAGAATATGAAATCCTTACGAACACTTTAGTGGAATTCTTGCTTGATACTGTCTGATGCTTTTTTTATAATTCCTATTGAAAGTTTGTAGTTTCTGGTTCATCTGGTTCATCATACCTAAGCAATTAATTTGTCTTTTTTGGATCATACTGTGCCTGGAACCCACAGCTGGGTTTTTTCTGTAATACCACAAGACACTGTTAGTTCCCTTGTGGCTGCCTTAAAAGCACATAGTCTGCCTGCTTACCAATAAGAAAAACTTCGAGATTGTACTGCTTGTATATTCAGTGGTTTAATGCAGACTTAGCTCCAAGCTTATGTGAATTCCTTAAGATAAACAGAAGTCTCTCTTACTGATGCAGCCAATATCAGATGTAGGGTACATATGGAGTGTCTCTAGAATGGTGAGCTAGTCACATCTGAAAAAAATGGCATTTGAAATGTTTGACATATTGAACACTTTTAAAGAGAGACATGAACAGGCATGTGTTTCCTCAGACATCTTCTGTTTGCTATATTTTTTATCAAATCCCCATGGTAATATAATGGAGTATCTGTCCCTTATTAATCTCCGGGAAATTAGTGACAGCTTTAATAGTCTGTTTTATGCTATCACTCGAAGACATTATTTGGGGTTTTGGTTGCTGTGTATTGATGCTTTACAAGCAGAGATGACTGAATTCTAGTCTATAACTCTTTTATTGTATTAAAAGGAAAGGTAGATACATTTAAGCATTCAGGAATGTGAGCATGGGTTGCTTTAATAAAGGCATGTTCTATTGCTTTTTTACTGCTTTTAATTGACACTGCCAGCAGTAGAGGAAGAAGGCAGGAGGCAAACAGGCAAGAAGCAGTGTTGCAATTCCTTGTTTACCAATCATTCTAATAAATGCTCTAAAATGCTATGTAGTCAGAAATTAATATGGTATGCCTGTTGAGTTATTAATGCCATATTTTCTGGCAATTAAAGCATATTTTCTCTATTTGAGGAGATTTTTTAATACATTTTTTTCTCTGCCTCTGGAATTTGTACATGAAATCATGCCCTATTGCTCAATACCAGGTAATTCATTTTTGGGCCTGGCTTATTTCCTCATGATTTGGCTGATAAGGGCTGCTGGAAAGTGTTCACACTAGTGGTCTTTCATGACAAGCTTTGTTTTGATCCTCAAAGGGCCCAATGACTGTACAATAGTATGAAAACGGAGTAAATTTGGAGTCAAATTTAAATAAGTGAATGTGGCTTTAAGCCCTGAATAAATTCATTCTGTGGTCCTATTTTTTTTTAAATAAATAATCTCTTCAAGATGTTAGCCATGAAACTCTGATCAATATTGTCATAAACTGGTGTTTGCTTTTTTTCCAGCTCAGTAAAGCCGATTAAAAAAAAAAGCTGATATGGTGATTTCAGATCCATTGCAAGTTTTGGTTGGTTGATCACAAGGGTGAGCAAATGTCATGGACTGGCAGGAGAGAATAAGCTCTTACAAAGGCAGATTTTTCCTGCACGTAAAAGTAGAACAGTCTGCCACCTTACAAAGAAAGCAGAAACCCAACCCAATGCCAAAACAGAACAATGAAGGGTTCCACGTGCCAGTAAGTGTCGTTTCAGTGGGCAGACACGCGGTTTCTAAGAATAGCAGCTTTTATGTGAACACTGGCAAACTCGAATGGGGTCAAAATCTTGATCCAAATCAAAGTATCGTGACTTGCAAAAGCCTCTTGCCTTTTTCACACACAAATTTTCTTTGATGTGAGAATTTTTATTGAGTGACATCATATATGAGTTAGCTAGTTAAGTAGTAAAATATCCCATTTCAGGAATAATCTAACTTTCTAATCACATGACCAATTCTCCCTTTTGAGCCCTAAATTGTCTCAGTGGATACATGGGATTACCTCCTGTTGAATGATAGGCTTCCAGATACCTAAAAGATATACTAAACACATTATAGAAATAAATTTACAAATATAACTAGCAAAAATATAAGTATCCAGAATATTTGTCTCATTTGCAAATTACTACTTGCATATAAACCATGGCTTATGTCAAGCTAGTGGCAAAATATACTTTCCTGCAAGCCAATTTTGATATTTTTATGAGTAATTAGTTAATACGCCCTCAGAAAAGTGCCTTCCCTCAGAACTCGTATTAAAAAGTATGAGGGGTTTTAATACTGATTTGTGAGTCATAAGTTTTGCCTTTCTTACTCACACCCTAATGTTGATTTTTATGGACTGAGCTGTTCCTAAGCACTTCATGGCTGCTCCTATCACAGGATTCTCTGTGACTGCACAGGGCTGTACAGTCCATGATACCCAACTCAGCAAGGAGATAATATCAGAACCCAACAACGAGGTAATATCAGAACTAACAGTATTGAATGCAGTGTGTGTTTTCCTTTGTCTCTATGGCCAAGTCTTTGACAATGTTTTCTTGGTCCCTGCCTCTGTAATATGGTATGAGAGTTGAAAAATCAATGGAAAAAAGCATTAATTATTGATAATTGCTTTGGAGAATTTTCTGTATTTCATTTCCTGCCTTAATGTATTCATGCTCCAATGTGCATTGGTCCCTCAACACCCTTAGTAAAACCATGGCCCATGTAAATCAAGAGGTAGTTTCCATGGCTTTAATAGGATCATGGATTCGTTTTGCTCAGAGGAGTTTTCATAATCACACCCTAAAGTAGGAGATGTAAGGCTGTGCAAGCCTCTAGTGACTTCAGTTCCTGTGGCTTTTCCCCTGCTTTCTTTACTTTTTATTTCTGTACTTCTAAAAAGGGAAATCTGGCATGTGACTTTACACAATCTGTAGTGTAGGGCTTATAGCTTCCCTCAAGCATTCTTTTTTTAGCATGGCATAGGTATATGCACTCACATACAACATGATATACCAGTATTTTCTTTCTCCTGTTATTCTCTATTAAAGAACTAGAATGTGTCAGACATGTTCTTTTTGTAACTTCAGCGTAGGGTCTCTTTTTAATGAACAATATCAACAAATAAAATCCATTTTTTAGGCCCCTGAGAAACTCCTTTTTGAATTTCTTCTGTTGGTAGTTTTCTTAATCTTTTCTCTTGTATGTTTACATTCCTTGGGGAAGGGCCCAATTTTGATTTGTTCTGGGTTATTTTATAATTAGAGTGTATCAAGCACACTGATTGAACCTTCAAATTGCTATGGCCATACACAAAAGCAGCATGACTATTGCATGACCCTATTGCATGACAGGTATGCGGGGTGTGTTCTCAGAAGATGAAGGCTGCCTTGAAATGCAAGGTTATCCCATACTTTATTTCCTTTTTTTCATGCCTACAAATATGTCCTGTTCACACTTGAAATTCCTGTTGAGGCCATAAGCCATGCAGCATTCCTTACAAGGTTTCACTGTTGCCAATTAGACTCCACAGAGTTTGCCTGAGACATTTATCTTGTCCTAGGAAAGAAGTGAAAAATGTGCATGAGAGATACTGATGTACTTTTTCTCTTTCTTTTCCTGTTGTAGTTTTTATCTGGCAAATAGCATGAAGTGCAAGCTGAATTGACAAATGTTTATGCAGGAGGAAAGATATTACAAGGAGAGAAGTGTGAAGCAGAATGAGATATAAAGTCTGCTATCTCCTGCTAACACACTATCTCTCTTTTTATTTATTTCATAAATATCCATTTTTTATTTGAAAAGCAAAACCATGGTGCTGGTTCCCATTTTTCATTTTAGGAAGAAATGGTTCCCTTTGTTTTTCATACCAGTATGGTTCAGGAGCTCTGAGAACTTTGCTTTTGCAAGTACGGATTTGGAGGTGTTTCTGGACTCCACTTGATCAGAAGCACTGAGTATTTTGCAGTGTGTACTTTAAATAAATGATCTTTTTTTAAAATAGTTCAGTGTAATCTCCCAGGAGCTTTGGTGCTGGCAGCTAACATACATCTTTCTTGAGAGATTATTCTCTCTGTGTAAACTACAGGTTAATTTTTCAGGCAAAAGCTACATAAAGATACATAAATGTTATTCTTCAAGTTCTGAATGCATTTTGAGGAGCTATGGTAAGAAAAGATGAATTTTGGCTTCCGTATCCCACATCAATTTGATTAAATACTATTCATGCTTGCTTTTAGAGTCCTTAAAATCTGTGAGGATGTCCACTTCAGCTTTGAATTATGTAGCAATTGGGAAACTGACCTGTGTGTATCCAAACTTGAAGATTTTTAAAATTATACAAACACTTACTGTATTTATATGAGAGAACTTTGTCTTCAGAAGTAAAGCCTGCTTAAAAGGTACATGCAACTTGTAATTCAAATCAAGAACAGCAGAAGGCCTAAAAATAGATATTTTGTCAGTTTAACTTTAGTCACAATTTTAGTTCACTTGAATCATGATTCATTAGGAAAAAAGCTGTTTACTTTGGAAAATAGAGATGGTAATTAACTAATGCAAAGGGCTTAGTAAATCATAAATGCACTTACAGAGTTTACAAAGCCTATCTTTATCTGGTGTGTAACTGTAGAATGCACTTATTTGTATCAGCCTGCTTGGCTTACCTCTGATGTTGTCTCCATGAATAGTTTTTATTCCTCATGATTGTAACCCAAGACTGCCATCAGACAATGTCTTAGCTCTCATTTGTCTTCAACCATGCTGAACTGTTTTTGTTGCCAATGAGGCTGTATTTCCCACAGCAGCATCCCACAGGGCTTCAGGGCACCTCGTGAGTTTGCCAACCAAGGCAGCAAGATGACAGGTGTAAAATGTCTGCATGGAAACTATGAAACCAAGTACTTCCCTTTAGTGTTGCATCTTAGTTCTTACTGCACAAATATTTTTAACTACTGTCAGTGCTATATATTGGCAATTTGTGCTGTGGCATTGTGTTTAATATTTTGGTATTCTCTCCACTGGATCATTTTGCAAGCCTTGTAATTTCTATTAATTTATGTCTATACAAAGAAATAAATATTTTATAATGAGGATGATTTTCCAGAGTAAGGTATGCAGCTGGCAAGTAACTGTTACACTTTTCATACGCATAGTGGGTACCTAATAGGTCTAAATGTTTAGTCTTCTTGTGGATATGCTAAATAATTAATGGATAAAAAGTGGGTCTGTGGTAGTACAGCTCATTATCATCTCTCAGGTATGCATTTCTCCTTAATAAACACCTATATTGTGAAAGAGTCCACAGTTACAACAGACAGAGGTAAGAGATGCTGCCTTCTGAATGGGCCTCTTCAATTTTAATGACTTGCAGGTCACCAACCTGCAAGCACACAGGTAGTTGTTGTGACAAGCCACATTGAATCAATGTCCTGGAATACAAAAAGACCTTTTATAGCTTTTGTATTTCCTTTTAAAAATCCTCTTCATTTGATTTCCCCGACTATATAAGAGGCAATAAATGAAGTCTGTAAATGCTTTGTTAAAGGAGGTGTTAATGTTCGCAGCCTACCAATTTAAGGTCAACAGTACGACACAGAAGGCTGTAGGCTACAAAGCCTGGTCAACATTAGCGTCAGAGAAGCTGCCATTATAAAAATATATATTTTCATTTTGGAAGGATCCACTTATGACATGATTCAAGATAGATGATGACTGGTAGACTACTGGTAGATGATCAAGGTAGATGATTGCCCTGACCCAGGGTAGATGGGTTGGGGCAGTCCCAAGCAAAAATACAGGCTGGAAGATCAAGATCAAGAGCAGCCATGAGGAGAAAGACTTAGGCTGACAAGAAGCTCAATATGACCTGGCAATGTGCACTTGCAGCCCAGAAAGCCAAACATAACCTGGGCTGCATCCAAAGCAGCATGGCCAGCAGGTCAAGAGAGGCGATTCTCCCTTCTCTATTCTGCTCTGGTGAGATCCACCTGAAGTGCTGTGTCCAGCTCTGGGACCCCCAACATAAAAAGGGTACAGACCTGCCAGATCGAGTCCAGAGGAGGCCAGGAAGATGCTCAGAGGTTTGGAACACCGCTCCTATGGAAACAGGCTGAGGGAGCTAGGGGTGTTCAGCCAGGAGAAGAGATGGGGAGACCTCTTCTAAAGGGACTACAAGAGAGCCGGAGAGGGACTTTTTGCAAGAGCATGTAGTGACAAGACAAGGGAAAATGGCTTTAACCTGACAGAGAGCAGATTTAGATTAGATATTAGGAAGAAATTCTTTACTGTGAGGGTGATGAGGCACTGGCACAGGTTGCCCAGAGATGTTATGGATGCCCCATCCCTGGAAGTGTTCAAGACAATGTTTGATGGGGCCCTGAGCAACGTGATCTAGTCAAAGGTGTCTTTGCCAAACCAAACCACTCTATGATTCTATGACCCAATTCAAATGCTAGAAGAAAAAAGGTTATCTTTTTATAAGACTACTGTTGGGAAGGATGGGAGTGTCTCCTGTTTAGTCTATTTTGCTTTTAATTTTTTGGAGATTACTCCCCACAGGTATGAAAATCATTCTACTCAGCAGAATTTTTTTAGCTGAACAAAAATGCCTTTGAATAAGATGCCAACCACACATTAAATCCATACGCCGTTAATCTGTACGTATGTGATGTTGTTGTATGTTCTAAAATTAGAAATTACTTTACCTGAACCTTTTATTAAAGTATTTATGAAACAGACTTCCTCAAGTTTTACCAGCCTGAGGCTGTTTGAAGAAATTAGGTAATATCAAGAGCATATTACATTGTTTGCTGGAAAAAATTAGTCTTGACATTTTTGTTTGTGCTAAACTAGGTTAAGAAAAATTAAGAATAAGAATGCTTTGGGAATATGTAAAATACAGCATTTTCTGTTTAAAACAACAATAGAAATATCATATTAATAGTAACAACAATAATGGAAATTAAAGTTCAGTGTTTAACACATATATTTTTATACTCAAGCTTCCAAATGCCGAACTAATTTTCTTCCCAAACTCACTGCATTTTTCTGCTGGAATAAATTGTATCTAGCTCATCATTCAGCTGAGTCACTTTAGAGATTGATTTTTTTAGTTGCTTTGCTTCTTTTCTTTAGCATTTATTTAGCAAAATTCTTACACCTTACTTGACACACAAATCAAAAGTGAAACTCACACACTTTGATATTCAGCTGAAAATAAGAAGGATAGAAAAGTATTCTATCAAAAGAATAGGGCTTATGCTTCTTTCCTATCAATAAATGATATCTTATTTATTACTATGACTGATTGGAGGATGCACTCAAAAGAAAATCAGAGAAATATTTGTGGAAGAATAAATATTTGAGAAAGGAAGTTCTTTCAAAGGAAGGGATATTCAGGAAAGAAGAATTCCTTTGAGTTTTCCCATCTATTTGTCCACTTCAAGTTTTTCCACCTGGATCTGTAGACACTCCAATGAAGGCCATACATACTATTTAGTTCCCCTGGTTCTGTGGGTCCATATTTATTTCTTTATGGCAAGAGAAACATTTTGGCTAAGGACACGTTGATGAAAGCAAGAAGGGATTAAGGGGTTTAGAGAAAATACAGTGTATTACCACTGAGAAATTTTAGTGATCTAATAAAAAGTTGTCAAGGATAAACCTTTTCAGATTGCAACCTACGTAGGACAAAAAGGTGCCACGTGCGAACATTTGATCTTCAGCAGAAAAAAAAGCACAGGAAGAAACTAAAGAACAGAAACCTTTAATACCAGCACTAGCTATGTGTTCTTTTTAAATATGTTCCATATTGTTGGTGGGGTTTTTTTTCCTAGTTTTTTTTAGCCCCAAGCTCTGAGACTAGGCTTTTTAACCCTGTGGCTCCAACGGTTAGTGAAAATTCCCGAGGGAGATTTTCCGTAGAATATAATGCAACCAGAAGCAATTGCAGAGCTGCAGGCAGCTCCTTCAAAAACAAGACAGCATTTGTTAGTCAACTGGAATTGAACTTGAGAAGCCTCTAGGGCAGTGTCGCTCTGTCAGTTGTGAGGAGCTGTGGATTTCAGTGGTGTTGGCATACCTGCTAAGTGCAGAACAGAGCATCCCTGCTAGAAAGATCCAGGAATATACATAAACTGATTAGTTCTTTCCCTTGTTTTCTGCCCTGAAAACATGGTCCACATTCAGGTGACAAAATATTGTCAGATTTCTAAAGAAGGATGAATTTCTAACCTGATACTATGTGATCTGAAAGCAGTGCCTATAAAAACATCTGTGAAATGCAGTCCAGCTAAACAGCACTTTTGAGTCAGACAGCTCCTGCTTGCTGTCTGTGAGACCCGAACACCCTACTTGCCTAGAGGAAAGATGCATTAAGAAAAATCTTTCTTTCAAGTAGCACAATGTCATTAATGTGCCTTGTGTGAATAACATCTAGGAGGCAGCAGGCAGCTTGTGATTGAAGTATCCTGGAAGTTTCTGAACTGGGGTCCCACACCTCTCTATGTCTCCTACCCATGCTCTTCCATGATTACAAAAGATTGTGCTGCTGCCACTGTTTGAAACCACAGTAAGGTGTACTATGGACTTAATGTTTAAACTGAGATACTGCCCTTGAATGAACATCAGAGAGGATATATTTAATGTGTTTATGTGTATCAGAATATGAGAGTGATCCTGTATCAATATTTTGCTCAACCAATTTAGTACATCTACAAGCAAAACCCCAATGGATTTAGTGCCTAACAATGTTTTGTTTAAGTGTTATCAGACTTTACTCTTTCCATCTGCAAATAGTGGTTGCTTTGATGTACAGTTGCATGGTGCAAGCACCTTTTAGTCTGAGATTTACAGACAATTAACGATAAAATTTCGTTTTGAAAAGTATTTTCTACGGAGCTGTTCACAGAGAAGATTTGTATCTTTTCTATCTGCAAAAAGTTAAACAGAAGGTGCAATGAGAAAAGGGTAGTAATAATTGCAAGTACTGCCTCACATCTCCCAAGACCTATTCTAAATGTAGAAGGCGAAAAAGGCTAATGAGAAAATGTGCTGTTCTGATGGGTCACATCACTTTTCTTCTCAGCTACATGATTCAGGGTAAGTACCAGCAGTACCATTCTTCTACCATATTCTAGGTATTCATGACTGATAAGCATATACAGCCAAAAATCCCTAAGGGAAACATACTTTAAATTCTGTAAACTGATTAACCCAAACTTGTCTCCTTTATATGTTCTGTGTTCTAACATTGTTGTTTCTCGGGTACTGTTGCCAAATCTTGGCTACATCTAAGTTGCTGCTGTATTCAAATCAAGAATGTTTTGGGCCTTGTATCTGAATTCCTTCCAAAGGTATAGTTAAAACAAGGAAAGCCCTCTTCCCCATGAGGATTATGCTGAACCACATGGCCAACTCTGGTATATTGTTACTCTGCCAATTGATGTGGACAAGAACAAATTCCTACATAAGCACATTGACTGCAATGTGATTTCCTCAAGTTGCTTACTAACTAAATATAAAAACGAGTACGGCATGAAAGTGTGCTATTAAAACTGCCAAGTGGAAGCACACTCCTGACTTTCAAGCATTACATGCATTCTGCCCTAAAGGCATGCTTCTCTTAATTCAAGAGACCAGCATTAAATGCTGTCAACAAGACTTTTTGTAACCAGTAATTATTTCTGACTTCACTTTAGGCAGCTTTGTATGGGCTTGTTAACTCTGCTAGTTTTATCATTATGTATTTCAGGATATTTTAGCTTTTGTATATTTGCTTTTCAATTACTGTTTTAGATGCAAAGCTGTCACTGTAATATGCCTATGAAATACGAAGTATTGAGCATGAAGTTTAGGTGGTGGGTTTTTTTGTCTTTGTGTTTGTTTTTTTTTTTCCCCTCCTTATTTTGGTTCTTTTTGTTTCTAATACAAGAAATTCTAACACAGTCCTGGTCACCCAATTTCAATTCAGGACCACTTTTCTAAAGCCTTAAGAATGATTGGCAATCTAGAAAGCATCACCACCAAGGGAAGATTTAACAAAGGGATTGCTTTGAAAAATAAAACCTATGAACGGAAATTATTTGGCATTCTGAACTGCATCTTCTGCGAAGCTGTGGAAATAAATTTCTTCCTCTCCCCAGTCACATGCATCTGAAGTGCTGGTAATAGCTATTACTGGATCTATCAAGGCCTTTGGGAAAAGACTAAACACATCTAATTTCAGAAGTTTATAATATGATCTAGTTAGAATTTCCCTTGCTTCTTAAATATTCCCCCAAGATATTCCTCAAATGCATTCCCCTTGTAAAAGAAGCTATGAAAGCCCTTTCCAGCTCAGCATTCTAGACTTGCCTCTGAATGGTTGGAATGGTGATTTTTCAAACAACGATTAGAGCTCAGTAGATGAGTTATCACTGACGGGGGATGTGGGAGCTCTGCATAAAAAATTTTCGTGAAGGGGCATTCCACTTCATCACACCCTTAGCACACAGCACAGTGGTCAGTTATTCTGTGAGAATGGGATGATTTTGCAGAAAATAGAGGAAAGACAGATGGGAATAATGCTATATTGTGGACAAATGTGCAGTACAAGGACACTAGATATCACTGTAAGTTCTTTGCTGCATAAAGGGAAGTATGCAATAGGACAATTTCATCAAAAATGGGGCCAAGAAACCCTTACTTGAAACTGTAGCCCATAACACAACAGAAACGTGTGCAGACATGGATTTTAGCTAGGTAATAAAACTTTTCCTTTCCTGACAACAGTGCATTTTCCTTCTGGAGCATAATTCTGTTAAACTTTGGCTATATCAGCCTTTTTCCTTTTGATTTAAGATTCGAGTTGTATCCATTTTCAGGCTCTAGAACCATAAACAGAAAAGTTGACAAAAGTATAAGAATTCAAGTCCTTGTTAACATTTAATAATAATAATTTCATAATCCGGTCTCATTATAACATAGAGATGCAATTCTTTTCTGTACTGTCCTCCGCTATAGAAACCCACTCATTGTTTCTCTTGCTCAGCTGGAGCCTTACAGCAATGGCACTCTTGGATGCTGTAGTGGTAGCATTCATCTGACCTAGCTTACTACTGGGGAATATCACCAGGTCTTACATATACAACAAGTCTTTCTTGGCTTCCTTTGTCTCCTCACACCTAATGAAGCCTATGGGCAAATTTAGCTGCCATATTAAAAGTAAAACATTAAAAATCAAATAATGCTGTCAAGAGAAAAACCCAGATCTGGTATAAATCAGTACATCTCATTTAAAATTGGTCCATTCCTGCTAATTGAGGTACATGTGTGAATTTTAGGATACCAGCAATTTGCTACAAAGGTGAAAATAATCTTAAAAGAAGTAGAAAGACTTACTTTTGAACCAGTGACTGGCTAGAGTATAGAGGTGTACTGTGGGTATGGTGGCTGCATTAATTACTTGTACAAGTACAATACATTCTAATGTTAGCAAAATATTTTTCTCATTGTCAGTATTGCAGCAGAGTTAATCAGTAAATGGGTAATTTGTATGCTTGGTACTTACTCTAGTGGTTATACACAGGGAACTGCTGCTGAAACATATCTGCTCTGATCTGCCTGTCTAACATAAGAAGTGATTGCCTTTTTGTTTCATACTGAGATTTTTGTCTCCTTCACAGGATGTCCCTCCAACTTACTTGGTCTGCTATAATTTATTTTCGCTGGTAATGTACAGTCAGAATATTTGGGTTAGATACACTTACTGATTCAATAAAAAAATTCTTTTTGGTTCATGTGGAGCTTTCTGAACTGGTAATTTTATTTTTTTTTTCTGTCTTACATTTTCTACACCTCATACTATGACCACATCAGGTTGAAATGTATGAAAGTAAAAGATATTATGGTCAAGAGGTATAAAAATTCCTTTATCTCCCTAGGGCTTGAGATATCTGTTGGCAGAAGGAGTTGTGCATATCTGTTTGGATCAGGTGCTAAGAAAATATAATAAGCATATACAGCCAAAAATCCCTAAGAGAAATATATTTTAAATTCTGAAAACACAAAATAAGATTCAGTCATGTTTGTTAAACACTGCCTATTAAAATACATCTTCTGTCAAGTCCACTTTTCCCTGAAACTTCCATGCCTGGAGTGACTTAGCTTGGTTTCTGTCTCATCTCAGTGCCTTCATGATTTGATGAATGCACCCCAAGACAGAGCATGGTCACACAATGTTGTTCTGCAGTACCACAGCCATTTTATACGTTTAAGGACATAAATGTATAAGCTGTTCAAGTAAGCAAATATGTGTTTTTAGACACAATTAAAAGTGGGCAATATTGGACTAGTCCCTGTGGTCCCTCAAGAGGATACACTCAGGGAATTAATACAAACAACTATTATGAGCTCTAATTCAGCAAATTAGATTTGGGCAAACCCCCATGTATTTAGGGTGACAATAGATCTTCTGTTTCCCTCTAGACTTCAGTGTACACTAAGATTGCTTTTACTCTTTTAAAGTGTTACTTTCTCTGAAGGCTGGGGATTGGCATTTTGTAGGAGAGTTACAAACTACATTCCAGTCTCTCTGAATAATATTCAGGTCGTTGCCTAAGCCTTTCATATCAGTTGCTCAAATTTTGAGCTGAGGCAAGGGAATGAAGATGCTGAAAAATGGAAAAAAGAGATTTAGAGAGCAACAGTGCAACATGTAAGGTCATGGGTGTTAACGTCAGAAAAATATAAGAATGTGAAATAGACCGGATTGATCCTTGTTTCTGAATGCTTCTTTTGGATTACAGGACACATTGCTGTGCATGGTTTGTTTTAGTTTAACCAAAAAGTTAAGAAATTGCTGTAGTTTATTCAGCCTCCAGTCCAGTGACATGACTGTTGGCCATCTTACTCAAGTGCTGAAAGATACCACAATGTGAAAAAAAGCAGTGTCAAGAAAGAGATGAGAACACTAAAACAGAGAGGAGAGGAAAAGATGTGAAAGCTTCTGAAATCAGACAGAAAAAGTCTGCTTACTCAGGATTGAAAGGAAGGAGAAGAACTCAAAATGCAAACAGGAAAAAGGAGGAAGAAGATGCAGAGTATAGAAAAAGGAATAGAAAAATATAAAGAAGAGTAAATGAGGTGGAAGTAACCTAGCAAAACCAGTAGGGCTAGGAAAAAGTAACACTGTGCATATAGAGAGGTGAATACACTCAGGACTGAGTTGACACAAAGAGGTAAGGAACGGTGTGGATATTCATCATGAAAAACTAGAACTTTTTCTAATTTGAGGTTAAAGATGACATAAAGATGGTATAATATTTTTCTTTAAAATCTAGAAACCCCAAACATATTACCAGTTGAAACTAAAGCACCCAGAAGAAACGCTCATTGTGGATAAAATTGTGGCATGATCTAGGACTGTGAAAATATCTTGCATGTTGCACAGTAAAGAGTGGGAAGATAATAAGTCAGTGGTACTGGAAATGGAACCAAGAGCTTTTTGTTGGACAGGACAGGTGACTAATGGCCACCTGGTTGGTGTACAATGCCATGAAATTGGCTGGTGGATTTGGACTTGTTTCTAGTGGGGTTCTGTCTATATCCCAAGGACCACTATCACAAGTTGCCCTAGTGAGTAACAGCAGTGAGCAGGAGAAATGCCAATATTGAGGAAATATTAGCACTGGAAAGGTGCTGGTAAATGGAGCTATTCCACATCAGAGGAAGAATAAATTGCATCAAGAACGTTTTTCCAGATAACCTGAGTGCAGGTAGTAGGTTTATTTATTCACATGCAGCCACATACACATACACAGGCACGTGTACAGAAGGCCACACACACACACAAACTGTAAGCAAAACCATTTCTGTTGTTAATAAGAAAGAAATTCAGAACGGCTATGCATGATAGAAAGTATCTTACAAAGTAATTGTGAAACATAATTGTTATTTTCAAGGATTTAACAGTTATCTTATTATTAATATTTAATAATAACTTACACCATTGAGAAAAACTTCATGCATTCTGTGGGTGCATAACTACATTTCACATTTGATAACATTTACATGGGGGATTGTAGTTAGGATAATGCTATTACTGCAAGAAGTGCTGTTCCCCAGGAATCAAGGAATATGGCCCTAAATGGAAAATAAGGAACTGAAAAAAGAAGTGTTAAGAGTTTCACGGTTCTGCAGGCAATCAGATTTGGGGCTCATGAAGACGAAAAAAAATCTTGAATAGCGAAACAAGTTTCTGCAGTGTCTCTGCTTCTTCAGAGGTACGTGTTGCAAATATCGACTTACACTCTCTCTTTAGGCTTGTTGGACATGATTACATTGCGGGATAAAACTAGCATTGGTACTTGTGTTAAATAAAATAAAAACCAGAGCTGTCTTCTTGTGATCACATACTTGCTACATTTAGATTTTATGGTCAGGCTGCAGTCAGGCTAAAATTCATACCTCAGTCTTGCACAGAGATGTTCAGTTTATGGGGAACCTAAGCTACTCTCAAAAGCTGCAATTAGCCTTTTTTGGAAGCAGAATAAGAGTCTAAATGTATTATTTTCTTGTTCTGATATGGCAGTTCTGGTTTTGTATTCAACAGGATTTAATTTGTTCCAACGTCATTCTTGCCTAGAGTTTGCTTTTTCCATTAGAGCTTGTGCGTAAATCTTTTGTGGTTGGAAAATAGCAACTAACTTATGAAGAGTTTTCCATGAGAAAAGATGTATGCTATGTTTATCTCGGTTTTGCCAGTGCATTAGTGAACAACTTTTTGTCCTTTCCAGAAACCTTTCAGTAAGTGGAGTGTCAATGATTTCAATGTTGGCAGTGTCCTGTTAATGTCACACAATGTATCTTAGGCCCAACACAAAGGAGTTGTCACTTGCACAGGGTGAGCTTGTGACATTGTAATTTGTGAGGACAGGTTGAAAAATTATCAGATTATGTCTCCAAGGCTGTGATCTAACTGCTCTTTAACTCTGCTCTCCAAAAAGATCCCCCTGCCAAAGCCCCCCCTTGACTTCACCTATACAGCCTTCAATTGAGTTTATTTCCATTTATGTACAATTCCCGACTACTTCTAAAATGGACATTCCTCTGTAAAGTTCTTTCTGTTAGGATTTCAGTTTGGATCAAAAGCATGCTTTTGAATTAAATCTCAAGATTTTTCCTACTTCCAGTGCTTTGATTCATGTTGTGGAGTGGTTTCAATATTCATGAACAGGATTGTCCCAAATGAAGTTAAACTGAAGGAAACACACAGGAACACATTTGATGCATTCCAGCTGCAGGTAATATTTCATTCAGGTTACCAGACCAAAACTTGTTGAAGTAATTCCGTTTTAAACATGTATAGTGTGGACATTGGCCCCACAGCATCAACCGCTTCTCTGCGCAGATTTGTTTTTATTAGTCCTCATTAGTTGCTAATTTAGATGGAAGCAGTTCAAAAGGAACAATTTTAAATATGGATAAAAGAGGAAAAGTTGATCCACATCAATCTGGGTATCTGATCCTCAGCTGAATGAGAAACAGAAAAGAGTGTTTGGAAAGTATACTTCTGAGACAGATGGCTTCTGTGCAGATTGAGTTCTTGTGGACACTTGATCTTCTTTTACATCTGCTGTTGTGTGTCTTGAGTTTGCAGTTTTCCATTTAAAAAGTGTTCCCTATAGGAAAAGGCAGGATCAAATTCTAACTCTGAAGGATCCATGAAAACATAATCTTATTTTTTTAATTATCAGCTTGACCCTTTTATTCTAATATATTGTATGGCTTAGGTCCAAAATCTTCTGAAATTAATGAAGAGTTGCTGCTTATTTTGTCCTAATATAATACTCAAGGGTATTAAAAAAATAACAAAAACAAACTAGAAACAAGAGAGAATCATCACAGAACTGGATAGTTCTGTATTCAGTGGGGATCTCTGAGTTATTGAAATTCTCTTTGGATGGACTTGTTGGCAACAGTTAGTAACTCCAGCATTTCATTAGTTGCAGTTTAATCGCTTTTCACCAGTTGTTGGTTTTCAATCTCTTTTTAATTTTCTCCTATGGGAGAGGCAGATTGCATAATGACATCTGTGCTGTACATTCTGGTTGTCATAGGTATTTGTGTCTACCTTAGGTTTGCACTTCTCTCCTTGTTCAGTTGTACATGCCTGACACTTAAATATTAAACCCATATTGATTTATAGAGAATTTTTTAGACTTTAGATGCAAGGAATTGCAATTTTTCAGAAGTAGCTTCATGACTAGTGGCAAGAACTAAGTTTTGGAATTACTTTGCCTTTTGAAAATTCACTTCAATAAAATCCCATTGGGTTCTGTTATGTATTGGTTTAACGAATCAAGTGCCTTCAGTAGAGACCTGGGGTTTGAGTTTATAAGCACTGGACATCAACAGGGGGATTGTTATAAAAGCAAACTGCAAGTTCTCGGCATATTTGAAAGCAAATAATTAGATTCTTACTGCATTATTAAGTATAAATTGTACAACACTCTTGAAGAATCACTACATAGGCAATGAAAAACATGAGAAGATATGAGAGTTTTCTGTCTGAGATAGATTTTTTGGGGCTGTGTAATATGCATCTGTGTAGACAGAATTAAAGTAAGACAAAGCTGGAATCACATATCAGTTACAAAGGACTTAAGATGAATCAAAAAGCCAAAAATAAAATTTTCAACTCCAACATTTGTATGGGAAATGCATTTACCCATTCTAGAAAAGATTCTCTGTGGATTACTAGAAAAATCTTGATTGCATTGTACAAAAAATAGTGGTTATGGTTAGAATGTAATGCTCTCCCATCTAATTTATTCATGTTTATTCCTTATTTTTTAAATTATCTGTCAGACACCTAAACTAAAAAATTTGTATGTTCAAGACAAAGGAAAATCTGTTGTAGAGCTGCAGCATTACCTTGCATCTATTTAATGCAGGTTAGAACTTTAAGAATAGAGATCTACTCTAGATCCCACTCTTCTCTACAGTGCCAGAGTCAGTGCTCTCAGGGGTTTAGATAAAAACATTCTCATCATCAGTGGAAGATAACCTGCAAAATATTCCTTGCACAAAATAATTCAACTAACAGTTTGAGCTCTTGCTGTCCTCTGATAATTCCATGTCATGGCTGTGCACTGTCATGCCATGGCTCTGTGTGAGCCCTGCTCAGCAGTAACAAAAACATCTCTGCATTATCAACCCTGTGTTCAGCACAAACCCAAAACATAGCCCCATGCCAGCCACTGCAAAGAAAACCAACTCTCCCCTGGAGAAGATTAGCACAGTACCAACATCAAAATCAAGTTACGGATTGATGTTACTACAATGAATGTTTCTTGAAAACTTCTGGTTTACTTGGAATTTTGTGATAAATGTAAATTGTTCTATGAAAGAAAGTGTAAGTTTTATTAGGGTGCACTTGCCATGACACCGAATGGTTAATAATATTAAGCAATATTTTTTATATATGTATATATGTGTGTATATATATATATAATTAGTACTAAGAAATAACTCACCATTCCTCTACTGCTGATTGTACAGAAATTTAAAAAAAAAATTAAAATCTAGGTTTTCAAATCAATGTTTGCAATTGAAACTTCAAGAAATGGTTTCACTGTTCTTTTGCATCTGTGAAGAAAAGATTAGGATGTGGTCCTAATTAGGATTATTAGTAGCAGGTTTCCAGTCCCTTTCATTTGGTTTTTTTTTTTTTTTTATGGTTTCAAACTTTATGATGGAAAAGCTTTTCCATATTCTTTCAAGTTTATGTGGTTATTTGTGGATTCATAGTGTTGCAGAGCTGGGTATGGGGAATTTACTGAGTGGATGGCCCCATTTCTGTTGAGTTCTTCCTGAAGGCAGGCAAAGAGTTTTGTAGAAAACTTTTCCCCTATGGACTTTGCAGTATGTAAGCAACTGTCAGAGCACAGAATTCAGATTCTTCCCCGTCTCAAGGACTAAAGTGGTGCACAGTAATTTTTACCTGAGCAAAGCAATAATATTTCATAGGTAGGTACTGATCACTGTGTGGAGTGTTCCAAAATACTCTGGAGCATTTCTCAAAATTTGCTGCAGTGCTAAAAGGTAAAAATTTATATTATTGTATTGTTTTGGGTTTCAGCTGGAGCTAGAACTTATGATTTGGGGTTTTTTAAGGAAAAATAAACAAGATTTTATACCAATGGCTGCTGAACAAGTCTGAGGTTGTTATTATTCTTCAATAAAAAAGCCAAATTAATTTATAGTTATTCTTTTATCCAAGAGAAACACATGTGACTGGCAATTAAAATTAATTCAGACACACAGTGATTATTGTTCCAATATGGACATGCTGTTCTGGAATGTGGGTGATAGAAAACATAATCCTATTTGATAAAAAAAAGGGTAATATTGGCTTATTTGAACATAATTTATTTTTTCTTCTAGTGGAAAAAAACCATGTGATGTATTGACAATTTTCTTTGAATATACTGTTAGTAGATAGTTTTAGATAGTAGATTTTTAACATCTTTCCAATAAAACAGTTTTGTTATGATACAGATTGGTTTATGTCTTTAGTTTAAGACTAAAGAAATAGACTAATTGTTGACAGCACTGTTTCAACTCTACATATACAAGTTATTGAATGCTTCTTAAAAAACATTTAATTTTATTTAAATTTTTTTTTTAAAGGCTGATGTGCAAAAATACTGAGCAGCCAATTCTAATTCTGAGCCACTGCAAACATATAGCTTGAGAAGGGGCTAGAACTCTGTTTAGAAGGGACATATCTGTCACAGTTTGTGAAATTTGTCCTATTTGTAAAATAGGATTGGTTAGACCTTTTCTTTCTTGTCCAGCTAGGCTGCAGAATCTGAGTCAATCCCATCTACCTCTAAGGTTTAAATCAGAAGCTTAGTCTAAACTGAGAGTTTATCCTCTTCCAGGTGGTGATTCTTTCCATCTGACATCCTCTGAGGACGTGTTTAGGGAATGTCAACACCTGATACCTGCATGCTGATTATGTAAATTGTGATTCTAAGTAGGTGGGGAAGATATCCGTGCTCCAGCCTTAAGGGTATGAATAAAATGACCAAAAAATACTTTTGGGTTCTGCAGGCTTCAGTGTTAACAAACAAGGCTTGCGTGAACGAAAGAAGAATGTGGAAGATGAGTTGGAAACACTTTGAAAAATAGAAGGCTAGGACAAGAAATTCACTTCTTGTTTTAGACCTAGCCACTAATGACTGAGATCAAAAGCTAGGTAACTGAGAAAGACAAGACCTAAACCATATAAAATGCTTAAGAAAAAAGCATTTTTGTTAAAGCAGTGGCAGAGTGGCTCGTTCAGACATAATCCATTGTGACATTGTACCACAGACTCCAGAGCCTTGTTCTGGTGTTCCATTTTTTTGTCACGATGATAAGATGGTGTGCCTTCCATGGAGATGTGTTCACACAGATTTATTGTGACTTTGGAAGCAACCTACACAGATTGGTATTGATGATATTGTAAAAGTTTTCTCATATAGTGCTTCCTTTCCCCCGAATAATCTGACATTTAGCAGAAGTTTATTATGAGATCGCAGATGCCGAAGGTTGAATCCAGTATATTTTTCAGTTGTATAGCAACAGTCAGCCAGTCAGCTTCCATTTGTGCCATTTTTACTACAGGAAAAGCATGGCATGGTTTACATGCACAGGGCCTTGTCTCACTTTGGTCAATTCAGGAACATAGGGACTTAGACTGGATTGATCCAGTAGGGTCCACAGCAGTGGAAGAAGATTCTCCCCACAAAGTTATTTCCATTGTCTCCCTCCCTCTTGTATTTGGAAAGGGAGGGCACAGCTATAGTGTATAATCTTCTCTAGGAATTCTCTGGACAAGCAACGATACAAGGTTATGCTGCATCGAATTCTACATCTGGACAGCTAAAATCTGCCATTGAGACCTTGCTGGGATGGTGCTCACATACTGAGAGTCTTCAGCAGTGTTTTATCACTGTGTCCTTATCTCACTAGCTTTGTCTTTCCATCTGAAAGGTTTTTCTAAGTGAGTGGTGTGGGCAGAATTTCAATTACTCATCGACGGTGGGGCAACTGCGGTCATCCCAGCACATGTAAAAAGTAGTTAGCTTTCATATTTATAGTGAAAGTGCCTTTTTATTTTTTCTTTTGTGAATGACTCATTGAAAGTGGAGGCTGGCTGTAACAAAAATACATATGGTTCCCATGGCTCATTCAGGCAAAAGTGTGAATTAATTTTACTAAAAATGTTGTTTGGAACTGTAATGTACTTCTAAACAACAGTTCTGTGAAATCCATTTTGCTGTCATCTGTAGTGCAAAGCAGACAAGAGCAACTTCTGCTATGCTAGGTGACAGAATAACCTTTCGCCTGAATTAGTTTCAGAAAGCTGGCATTAGCTTAATTTCCCAACATTCCTCTCACATTTAAGCTTTAAACCCTTGAAATTCTCTATGTCTGTGTGGTAACTGAATAGCCAGAGCAGATCATCTTGTGTGCAATCAGACGGCATCTACAGGACAACCGAAAGGTCAGACACAGCCAGCACGGGTTTAGGAAGGGCAGGTCCTGCCTGACCAACCTGATCTCCTTTTATGACCAGGTGATCTGCCTAGGGAAAGAGGGGAGGCTGTGGATGTTGTCTACCCAAATGTCAGCAAAGCCTTTGACACCTTTCCAATGGCATTCTCCCAGAAAAGCTGCAGCCTACAGCTTGGACAGGTGCACTCTTTGCTGGGTTCAGAACTGGCTGGACAGACAGGCCGAGAGACTGGTGGTGAATGGTGCTCATCCAGTTGGTGTCCAGTCACCAGTGGTGTTCCCCAGGGATCGGTGTTGGGCCCAGTCCTGTTTAATATCTTTACTGATGATCTGGATGAAGGGGTTGATTCTACGATTAGCAAATGCTGACACCTTGGTGGGTCAGAGTCTTGATCTGCTGGAGGGCAGGAAGGCCCTGCAGAGGGACCTGGACAGGCTGGATCAATGGGCCAAAACCATGGCACCACATTCAAGACCGAGTTCCAGGTCCTCTACTTTGGCCACAATAACCCCCTGCAGCACTACGGAGGGGCAGAGTGGCTGGGAAGTGCCCCAGCGGAAAAGGACCTGAGGGTGCTGGTCAACAGCAGCTGAACATGAGCCAGCATGTGCCAGGTGGCCAAAAAGGCCAATGGCATCTTGGCCTGTATCAGCTATAGTGTGGCCAGCAGGACCAGGGCCAGATTGTCTCCCTGTACTCGGCACTGGTGAGGCTGCACCTCGAGTCCTGTGTCCAGTTCTGGGCCCCTCAATTCAGGAACATGGAGGTGCTGGAGCAGGTCTAGAGAAGGGCAGCAAAGCTCATGAAGGGTCTGGAGTGCATGTCCTGTGAGGAATGGTTGAAGGAGCTGAGGTGGTTTGGCCTGGAGAGGAGGAGGCTCAGGGGTGACCTTAACATTCTGTCTAACTCCCTGAAAGGATGCTGTAGCCAGCTGAGTGTCAGTCTCTTCTCCCAGACAACAAGAGGACATGGTCTTAAGCTGTACCAGGGGAGGTTCGGGTAGGACACAAGGAAGAATTTCTCCACAGAAAGGATAATTAGATACTGGAATGGACTGCCCAGAGAGGTGAATAGAATCACCATCCCTGGAGGTGTTTCAAGGAAAGACTTCATAGACCATAGCTTGGACTCAATCTCAGAGGTCTTTTCCAACTTAATTGTTTCTGTGATTCTGTGAATAGAGCATTCACAAAAACTGAATTCAGTAAATTCTGCCTCAAGGTTTATTTCTGTAACTGCAGCACTTGGCATATTTCTAAAATGAACAATATTTTTCATGATTTTTCAATCTTTTTGTCATGATTTTTAAGGAAGAAAAATTTTATCAATTATGTAATTATGAAGTCTCCCTTTATGAACAATATTTGTTGCTTTCTGTCTATCCTTTGTAATTTTTTTTTTAAATGGAAAGCAGAAAATATTACAGTGCTCTGCAGTTGAACAGTTCCTTTCATGCAGTGATCTAAAGACATTTTACAAATGTAGATACATTGCACCCTTCAGCCGTAAGAAGGTATCATTTTACAGAAGAGGAGAATGAAATAAGGTGCTTCCACCACTGGAACCTCACCATTTTTCACTCTAAAGGGAGATAAATCTTCTTACCTGTTGTTTATTCACATCATCCATTTCATGGGAGAATGAAGTTGCTAAGTGTCTAAAAGCAGTTCAGTTAATCTCAGAATACTTGAAAATGCATCCTACTAAGGTACACAATGGGAGATGCACATACACTTCACGAATCGTTCAGCACTCCCCATTTCTGAGGCTTTAATAATAGTATGGTTTGAGTAGCAAAAAGTGATACTGAAGGAAAAGTTGAAAATGTTAACTGGTTTTCTGATAAATGAATTATATGTGTGTATGCATGTATTGGAACATAGCTAATGACATTTAATGGCCAGTATTCCTCCTTGGACTCTAAAGATGAAAATCAGGTGACAATTTGTCTCAGTCTTATGACGGCATCTCACTAAGACATTTCCAGAAAAACATCTTGGAGTGGAGGAATTGATTGCATAATTACATATTGTGAAATACTCTTGAGAATTTCCTAAATTTAGTTGTACAGACATGAATAAAATTTAGAAAGTGAGATAAGTAAGGAGAGTCGGATCTGAGTCATTAGCAGTGTTCTGTAAGCGAGTTTTCAGTAATCAGAATATGTTGGTTGGGTAAACCAGTGTCTGGTAAACATTGCTGAAGGTAATGCTTTTCAAGTTCTTCACACAGTGAATGTTGGTTTTCCAAGGAAATACATATCTGAGGTGATGGTAGATATGAGTTTCAGGCTTGATAGATCTCATTGATCTGTTGGAAAGCATTTTGTGCTGATTGAGTGGATTTATACTTTTGTAGTAAGCAAAAAAAACCCCACTTGAATTCCTTGTAGTCCATCAGCTGAGTGTAATGACATAATTGAAAGCAACTGAGCTCATACTGTAGACAGTTTTTCTGGCAATCATTGTCCTCACCTAAACCTGTGGTTGCTATTAACCTTTCTGGATGTGTATATATTTGAAGTGTGAATGCTTAAAATTGACCTTTATGCGAGATAGATCTGGGGCATTGTAAAAGAATGTGATTTTTTTGGTCTGTGTAGTAGCATGCACAAAATACTTGTCTGGGAAGAATGCCGGGGCAATTTATGAATTCTGCCTTGGTGAAAACCAACCTGGCACTCCATGATGCAGTTACAGAAAGAAGGAGATGGGTGTGCCAGTTCATGTTATCTCTTAACCATTGGGATACTACTCCTCAGGAACTTGCTTCCAGCCTCAGTGACCCCGAGCTGGTACCAAATTAGGAGTAGGTAAGAGGAAATACATTTTTATTTTACTGCAGACTCAAACTATACGACTGAAATCTTACCTATTGTTCACCTCTCTAAATGGAAGAAGAGATGAAAGGAGGAAAAGTATCTGGCATTTTGTTTTATGAACCCTGCCACATTTCCTGTCCTGAACACAGCTGGTGACCAGCTAGTATTGTGTGGATCAGACACCCTTGTCATGCAAGGCAAAGTGTCTGACCTAAGCACATTTCAAAATAATGACTTCTTTGAAGCAGTAGAACCAGCAACCAGTTCAGCATGAAACCATGGCTCAGAAGCAGCAGGATGGAGTCTGTTACACTCTCTGGGAACCAAGTTCCTTCTTGAAGTAGATTCTCCTCTCCCTGCTGTGTATGGGATGGGAGGGAAAAGGGAGTAAGGAATGACATAAAAGAAATGCCTTCACTGTCCTTAGTCCACATAGGCTGTGTGTATTCAAATAGGAAAAAATGCAAGTCAACACTTGTCCAGTCACTCCTTGTTGAAAACTTGTATTTTCTTCTCACCCACGGAAGAGACGTCATGTTTAATAACACACATCTCAAAGCCACTCGTCAGCTTCACAGTCAGATTGAGGTAGGATGCAGCAGACATCAGAGAGTTGAAATGTAGATAAATTTTGCAGTTAACAAGAGTGACATCTAAAGTCCTGCTGCTATTTGAGAACAGCAGCAAAAAAAGCCTCTGGTTCTAAATGATGAGTGCCACAGCATCAGTTTAACTCTGTGTAGAAGTTTAATCAGTGACTTCTCTTGCACCAGCGCTGGTGGGTATCTAAGTTAGAAAACAACTTTTCCTTGAATAATCGTGCAACCTTTCTTTTCAATTTTGAGATTTAGGAACTAGTATGCTACAGCAAGTCTGTGACATGCCAATATAAAATTCACCATAAAGATGCAGCCTGATGGTAGCTTGAAGGTAACCAGAACTTACTGTAAAATGACAATTAAGAGTAATTTTTTACTTCTTAGCTGTTGTGAACAAGTATAATTACAGTAACCTACAGAAGCCTTAGAGGCACTGAAGCATTTTAATTTTCTGACTAGAAGATTTCTTGTAATTTTTTAAATCTTGCCAACAGATTCATTCATTCCTTGGTTCTTTTGTTGTCCTTTTGGAGAAAATGATTAAAATGTTATTTTAAAATATTGAAAAGGGAGCTGCCACCCTTTCTAATTACCCCTGCAAGCAATTTGAAGTTAATGGGTTCTGTGTGATCTTTGTTAGATTTTCTGCTAATTAAATGTGAAGAGCAGTATTGTGAATACAGCCAGTGTAAATGGTCTGGCATAATGTACAGCTTTGGAAATGCTCTGGTAGTGCATTTAGTTTGGTTCATTGACAAAAAACAAAAAAAGTATTTTTTGAATGTATACTGGAACTGCAATTTTTTTCAAAGGAATGGGAACAGAAGAGAGCATATTTTTAAAAGGCTTGGCAACACAGCTTCACACAAAATAGGTCAGATGTCTGCTCCTTGAGTTCTGTCCCGCTCCGTAAGTCAAAAATACTTTGAATTCAATGTTTGTTTATCTGTTTATGGTGAATCTGGCAAGCTGTAGTGAGACTGCAGGAAGAAAGGCCAACAGAGAATGGGAAGACAATTTACCATTCATAAAATTGTTTGATATAGGATAGCGTTTTAGGAGCCTGGAAAGCTTTTCTGAAGTGCACCTTGAACTTTTATTTCTTGCCTGTAGAGAATTATAGGAGTGCAAGGTCCTGTACCTTAAGCTGAGGGCACAGTCAGACTGGCAAGATGTAGTTCTGCAAATTGTGCTGATGAAGAAATATTCCCTTATTTCTTGGTAACAATTGAAATTCCTCCTTTTTGTTTGTTTTTTTTCCTCACCCTAGGTCATACTCCTTATTTGTCATCAAAATCTTTAATGCTTTTAAGTACAGTGCATTTGCTAAGCTAATCTAAGGAAAGCAATTAATGCCTATGTGCTGCAATTAATGAAAACAGCTCCAAAATATTGGTATTTCTCGATGCAGCAGAGTGCTGTTTGCACTCAAACAAAGCAGGTGTGACTCAGATATTAGGCTTAACATTAAGCCTGGAGGTGGTTGGAGGAATAACTTTAATACAATTAATATTTTATACATCCTATATTGTCATCTCACAGTTAGCTTACAACACTTAAGACCAATGTGGACTACTTAAATTTTTACTTAAGAAAGAGAAATTCTTTCAAGGTAATATGCTGATATGAACAGAAGGAGAGGCATGCAAAAACAGAGATGCATGTAGTGAGGTGTTCCTGGCTATTGCGTGGGATTTAGGACAATCCCTCTATTGGTCTGCAAAATGCCGGATCTAGGAAGGAAATTGTATATGCATATTCATGTGTGCCAGCTTCGAAGTACATGCAATCATTTTTATTCCACAATGCAAATACTTCTACTTTTTGAAGTAATTTATGAATATCTTCTAACATGAATTTCTGAATAGCTTTTATGTAGTTCCACTAGAAGTTAAGATTTGGAGATGCAAATAACTTAAATTGATGAATAGGTTTTGTTTGGGTTTTTTTTTTACTTCTTTGAAATAAAGTCCTGAAGTATCTTGTGACCAATTCATATATATGCATAGTTGAAGTTCCTTCACTGCTACTTTGATTCCTTTTTTTCCCCCTTTTTTAAGCTGCTTTGTGGGCATACAGATGCAACGGTCTCCCTTCATTTGACAGCCATTAGATCATGTGCAGTGTGGTCCCACCAGCTTTATTACCTCTTTGGTCCAGACTAAATATAGAAGGGCAATATTGATAGAAGTTAACAGCATCTCTTCCATCCCACCTCCCTTGATTAATTATGTGATAAGCTGTAGTAAGACATCTGAAGACAATTCTTCCCCGAAGCCTCTTGTGGAAAAAGAAAGGTTTTATCATTTGATGCTTAGGACACTGGGGCATTGCTCAGTTTAGCTCTTTAGCTAAAACAATGCTAATTTTGCCAGGCTGATGGTCATGTTTTCACAGCTTCTGTCATTTTTGCAATACTGAATCAAAATTCTTATAATGTGCAAAGGGAAATGTCATATTGCAAGGTTGTAGCTGGGTCTATTTCAATTCACAAAGCAAATATTTTGTTCTTTTTTGTTAGAAACCATAGGAGAATATCACAGCATTCAAGATCAAACAACAGGATAACCCCGAGCAAATACTGACCTCTCTCCTCTTGAGTAATGAGCACAAGTAATCTTTGCAGTCTTGTCCAACAGTTGATTATCATGAATGTGTATTATCTAAACCATTAAAACTATTCTTGCAAGGTAGTTCTGATACAGGTACAGAATTTCTTGGATCATATTTTGACTCTGGAAAATCAATAGTAGTGTTATGATGATACTAATTTTTACTAAGATCATTTTTGTGTGCTGCCTCAATTTTTTTAGTTTTAAAAAGGGAACAGAACACCTCTTGCTAAAGAACTGCATCTGAATCATAAAGATACATAATGGAAACTGCCTCTTTGAGTCTGTGGATTCCTGAATTTTGTCTTTGTTTCACTATGACACGGTTCTTTCGAGGTCTCAATCTTCCATGTTGTTCTAACGTGTAATCTGCTTGTCCTTTAAATAAAACCAAGCCCATGCACTCATCTTTCCTCTGTGCCTGGGTTTGAAATGTGCAATATGCCGTGCTTGACATGATCTTAGGTAAGCAGTTTTTTCTTGAGGATACCTGTACATATTTCTTTCTTTTAGATTCCTACATTCTTGTTTATTTTCTTAAAAGTTCTTTGGTGTGTTAAATAAATAAAATGTGTACCTTAAAATGCCATGTACCAGCTAATGGAAACTGGGATCTTTTGAAGATATCAGTCAGGCTGATTTCCCTGTTAGACCACTCTTGCTAATGCTTCAGTCTACCCAAGGAATTGAGACAACTCCTTCCATTTTGCTTGTTACCTGTATCAAGCCTGTAACTGTTCCTCACCTTTAAGGTGAACACTGCTCAGTTCAACCCAACTCATGATAGGGATTACTGAGATTTGACAATATTTGAGTAAAAATTAAATGCACCAAAGAATAATGTATATTTAATGCCCTTAATGAGAAATATAAAGCTGTCCTTACTGATGTCAGAAATACAAAATTTTAAGTCTATTGAATTTAACAATAATTAAAGCATCTCATTTCAGCAGTCTTTTATCAGTTATAGAGCACGAGAATATTTCCACTAGCTTCCAGTGATGTGTTCTTCTAAGCACAGTTTCCTGTATTTTATGTAAATCCGCATAAGAAAACCCCTCTGACAGTTCTGAATTAAGATTTCTGAGGGTAGCTGTGCCTTCTTCAAACACTGTTCTGAATTATGTAACCTAAAAAGAGAAAATAAGTTATTCTGTTGCATGGAGTCTGGATTTACAGTTCTTAAACTTGCCATATTAAAACTCTTGCCATATTGAGAATGTTGTAAGTCCCATTCCCTGCATTCTCATGATTTGTAGGATACCAGCAAGATTTTTTTTTAAGTCAATTCTCTTTTCGTGGACTTCAGTGAAAACTTGAAACTGTGACCTAGTGTGGGTTAAAAAAACAAAAAAGAAAGCAGAAGTTTTTCTGTATTTAAAAACCCCCAAACATACAAAACATGATTTGCAGTAGAAGAAACTTGGTTTGTGCCTTCTTCATGGATGGAGTGGCACTGGATATCACCACTGCTTCTGAACAGTGAAGCTCAGAAAGTCAGTAGTTTACTTGCCTTTGTGCAGTGTCATATAAAAAAATGCCATTGGGCATTGTAGGGGTAATTTCAGCTACTACAATGTTGCACTCTGTGGATTAAAATGTGAGATACTCTTATCTTTATCTCTTCAGTGAGATTATTCCAGATGAAAATCATGTGAGTGTAATATCATGGTCTGTCTCGTGTGAGACCTCAAAACAGAGATTCTGGATGAGGAGAGACATAACAATTCAAGAGTTTACATATCTTGGTCTTAATGATTAGTTAGGGCAGCTGGATGAATATGCAAAAAAACCAAACAAACAGAGGTGGGGGAAAGCAAGGGAAATTAATTTGGTTTATAAATTTAGAAAAACTACAGGTTTCTTTTATAAGCTGCTTTGCTACCAAATGTGTACTGATAGAGTAGTGGTGAAACGTCTTCTGGTAAACCACATATTAGATGTTATGTTTCATATCAGGATTGTCAATATGTGGTCTGTTAACAGGGAGTAAGTGCCTTATTTATATGGTCATATTTTTATTTATAAACATTTATACTGCCAATCTGGTAATACAACAGCAGAGAGATTTTATAATCTTTCTGTAGCAAGCAGACTGAACTTAAGCCAGTGAAAATTTGCTGTAAAACTCATGGAAAAGTTATGAACTAAGAATCATTGACCAACTTTATCCTGTGAATGAGAATAAATTAGAGAAAATGATGATTGTTTGGAGAATGTTTTTAAAATAGAGATCAAGTTGTTTGAGAGGTAATTGACAGTCCATAAGAAACAGTATGTTTAACATAGTTATGATATTCGTTATGCTTTGTATATGAAGAGGGAAGGTCATAGTTACACATTTCATGCTTACAGTCAAAACAATTTACGGTTTGGGGCATGATCTTATTAGAGTATATCTGATTCATTACAGTCCTCTCCTATCTCTTAAGAAATATCGTCTGTGTGTACATTCTGTAGAGAGGTAGTCTCTATTATAATTAACCCTTTAAATTTTCAGAATTCTATATTTGCTGTCTGGTTTGGATAAGACAACCATCCACATATTCCTGCCGTTTGTGCTGGGCTGAATTTTTATTTGTGCTCCAACGATGATTGCAAGTAACGAATGCCAGAAGCATTTTGTATGATTTCAGGTTTCTGCCAGCGGAGGCTGGCCTTGTTTAGTTCTCTGGAAATGGCTGCAGGGTATAATTGAGTGTTTGCAGACAGTCGAGTCAGAGTGCTGGAAAAGCAGTCTAAGGAAAGTACAGCACACTGGAAAGTGAAGTCTTTCCTACAGGATTACACTACCAATTATATTCACCTTTATTCTAGCATATAATTTTCAAGCTAAATTTTTCACCTATTTGCTTATTTTTACAGGATGTAGGAAGGCTTTTATCATTTGTAGGCTACGGGGCTCAAGCCCAAGCACACTGATCAGCCATTCTTTTCTTGAAGACAAGATATTCCTGAGTTATGTGTGAGCTTCTGCTATTTTTTTATGATCACTGTATTCTCAGTGCTGCGGTCAGGTTTGCAGGACACAAGAAAGTATCTGAATGATTTTATTTCTTTATGTAGAACTGAAGTTTGACTCATAGTAGTCCAGAAAAGTCATATAGGTCCAAATATCATCATAAATTATTTTCCTCTATTTCATCTCAAAATTGTCTTTTTCTTTTTCCCCTTCCTACCTTTTTCCTCATTCCATTTCTTCAAAGATCCTCTAGCCTTGCTTTTTTTAACTCTCCCCGGGTTAACACCATCCACATTCCCTATTGGAAAAGTAAGGTGATAGTAAGTAACACAATGTGATGACACTGCCTTTACAGTATTAATTCTACTTGATCTGTTATTTTTCCCTGGTGCTTTCATGTCCAGTTTATATTTTTGTGGTTGTTAATTCTTTGGATTGTTCTTTGTCCTTGTTGTTCTTTGTTGCACAGTGTTTTATACACTGTGATTGTTCTCCAGTTGTATCATTCAAGAACAGCATTAAAAATTAAGTAAAATACACTACCAATAGTAAGATGTTAAGGATAAATTAATGTTAATTCTCAATTAATCACCTGTCAAACAGTAAATTAGAGATATTTAATACAATGAGGACAGTATATTGCAACACTTTCTTCATAGTTTTCTAAATAGTTCTTGGGGGTTTCAGTGTATTTCATAACATTGAAAAGTTGATTTCTATTTGCTGAAATAAGTCTTTATTGCAATAATTTTTTTTTCAGTTTTTTTTTCTGAATTTTCTGAATCATTCTGGAAATAGGACCTGATTTCTCTACTGTTGAGGAAAATTGAAGCTCGGATACATCTCGTTTGAAGGCATTGCAGGAGCTGAGAAATATCACTACAGAACAAAGGCGTATACCAAAGTGCAGTGTTACTGAAATTAATTGTTTTTAACACAACTGGAATCCTTGATATGGAGCTTGAGAGACCTTTTCATGTCATATGACAAGTAAAAGAAGATTTTACAAATTCTGTTACTTCTGTTAAAATTAGTGAGAGATGCAATTACTATTTCTGAAAAATCAGTCTATTCTTTGTGGGCATTTGTCATTTTACACTTTAAAGAGAAGGTGGACGGTCTTAGACACTTGGCCTTATTGAAATTGAATTGCTTGCCCAACTTCCATCGATTCCATTGAAATTCCAGCCTGAAAAAGCACTCTTCAACCAGCAGAAGAGAGAATGTAGCCAAATTTAGCCCGTCCCATATCTAAATTTTCTTAAACAGATTACGAGGGGTAACCATATGGCTTTATATGCCTCACTGGACTAGCAATGATGCCATAGAATACCAGTTAAGAGCGTGCTTACTAACTAAACAAAATGGTGCAGAACTCTACTATTCTTTTCTTTTTGATTGCAAAAATTTATGGTAATTTCAAGTTTGAATTTTCCAGAGATTTATGGTTAAATCATCTTTTTTATGCTTTCACCATTCAACAAAATGAAACTACTGGAATTTGCTTTTCTACCTCATGTTTACAGATGCAAATCACATTTAGAAATCAAAAAACCAGAAAGGTTCTTTCAACTTCAAGCCCTGTTGAGAGGTAGATATATTAATTCCAGCTCAGAGCCATGATGACGTGGCTCTGTTGTTTTCATGCTGGGGCTGGCTCATGTTCTGGCACATCTCAGCTTGGGTAGAGTGCACATGTAGCTGTCTGCACCCATCCAGCAAGGCAAATCCCCAGTTGGTCCTGTTTAGCACATTCATGAGACCTCTGCGAGATAACAAAGAGGGTTCTATTTCTGTATTAGGAGAAAATACTTAAACTGATTCTTAAGTGTCTAGCCAAGCATGAAAGTGACTTTAAAAGTTTGAAAGTGACTTGCAGAGAATAAGAAACTGCAGTGCTGAAACTTTTTTTATTCCTTCACATAAAGCAAGAGTATCCTTTTCTCATGTAGAACTTGCTATTTCGTGAGAGTAAGTAACAGGAAAGACAAGTATTTCTAATCAAATGTACACTGGTATGTCTCACAGCTTTGGAAATATATTAAGGAGATTTTTTTAAACATTAGTTTTATATATGTTTATCGTATGGTACAGAGATGCCCCATTTTGAACCTATTTTCATGGGTAATTATTGAACAAAGAAGTAGGCTGCATAAAAGACTTTGCTCTTTGTTTAAGTTGCTGGTTGTTTATCAGTACTGTTTTCCTGTATATCCAGGAGTTTCAGAAGTATATGTTGCTGATAAATATTTATTTCTGGACATAATATTTCACTTTATTAAAGAAAAAATACCAAGTTTTAATATTCACCAGTCATTTCTAGAATTGGTGAGGATGCTTCTTTTGCTACACAGTATTCCCAATATTAATCCCATTTAATGTGTGTATCCACAAAAATCCACAATGCTGTGAAATTCAGAGAATGAGGCTCACTGAAATCGGTGAAATGACCATCTATTTCCCATTATTCAACATGCTAACTCCTTCATGAAGGGCAATAAAAAATGAAATCAAGACTGAAAATAGAGGGTTACCTGTTCTCCCTGTGTCCTGAGGTGGACCCTGACCAGCATTGATATTAGATATTCTATCACAACAGCCTCTTCAGGGAATGAAGCACAGGCAGCTTTCCCTGAGGTTTTCTTCCCCCATATGATTGTTTTTGCTACACCCTTGACATGACCATTATATTCTGCAGCATTTCACATTGTCATGAAAACTCATTCAAGCAGAAAATTTACCATTAGAGACACAGAGTAATGCCCTTGGTTTATTTTAGGAAAAGTATAACTAGTTCTAGGTCTACATGTAAAATTTTTGTCTAGAGGCCATTTTTATACTCAAGTTATAATAAAGACCTCAAAATAGATCAGAAAATATGATGTCAGCTTGCTTTTACTCTCTTTCTGCTCTAGGATCTGTTGACAATCAGGTATACCAACTTAACATTTTTTTTAAAGATTGATACTGAATTCAGGCTTTCTTTAGACATGAACTGTGACCTACTGTCAGGCAGGATATGTGGACTGCATTTTTTTCTATTTCTCCTTTCCTTTCCATTTTTGTTTTTCCTTCTTTTGCTCACCTTGGATGAACTAACACAAGATGTTTTAGCATGACATAATGCCTCAAAATGGGAAGAAGGGTAATTTTATTATTTAATTTGCATGTTTTACATTTCTGCCTTGTCCTCAAGACAACTTAAAACAAACCAAACATGACAATATGGCCTCATCTTCTGCCCCAAAAGATGCGGAATAAAAAGTAGGGAAGCTCTGAGTCATCCTTGAAATGGGGTTTTTACTCTGAAAATTCTTAGTGATAATCTGAAAAATTACTAATAATATAGTAATAATTAAATGTAAATAACTGATTTAATTATATCTATGTAAAGTTGGAATGGGCAAAGGGGTTGGTGTGTAAATTCCTGCTCTCCCAGGACGATAACAACAACCATACATGTGAGTGTTTTACAGATGTTTGTGTAAAATCTTCTAAAAGACCTCAAGTACTTAAAGCCCTGCAAAATATGTTACAAGTCCTCATCACAATTTATTCATGTTTTGTATTTTTGTAATGTGAAAAGTTTTACATAGAAAATGTAAGTTTGATCTAATATTACTTGCTGTAGGTTGGGGTCTTGATTTTTCTTCTTTCCTTAATTATAACTAGAAAATAGTTTTGAAACCTTCTCTTTATAGCAATCTTTCATATTTTTAAAATTGCTTTTGTGTCTTGTACTTTGGCTTTCTCTTCCCTAGATCAAACAATCCCAATCTTTTCAGTCTTTACTTGCAATTTGTAAAAAAAAAAAAATTGTGACTCCTGCACTTTTGATACTTTTTATCCTTTTCATTCTCCTTTGGATTGTATTTTCTCTTATTGGTTATGAACTCTGTAAGTAATTTCCCATAGCCAGATACAGAATTTTAGCTAGTACTCTTCCAGAGTCAATCAGAAGAAAAATTCCTTTCTGAGCCTTATACAGAGAGATTCTTTTTTTCTTTTCATTATACGGTTTGCTTTTTTTTTATAGTAGCCTGATTTGGTTGATATGTGTTCAGATTAATTGCTTGAACCCCAGATTCTTTTCCAAGAACCTTATAGGCCTCAGTAGTGTTTTTTTTGTCTTACATTTATGCAGTTGATCAGTTTTTTCCATGTGTGATGCTTTGCTCCGGTCCTGTTTCCTCAGGGCACTTATTTAATCAGGAAGAATTCGAGTTCTCACCATGGCCTTTGAAGAGCCAGGAGGCTCTTCCAGCTTTATTTTTGTCTTCAAATTTAATAGGAACTCCACTGCCATGCCTTATCTTAGATGAGCTGGCATAGCCAAGAACGATTTTTTTCCTATTACTTAAATTTTATGCCAACTTGTGATCAGCACTTATAAAAGTACTGTAAATCAGTCATACACACCACAAAATTTTTTTAAAGACTGCAGTAGCCTTCTCTCAGAACCTGCATATGTTATTCTTTCAGGCTGTCCAGACGCATCTGTTTTGAATACTTTGTCAAGTAGAATGAATCCTGTACTTTAAGTCAAATCATACACTTGAAACAACATATTTGTATTGGCACCTTGGTAGCAAGAAGAGGGAAAGGATTGATATTTCAGTGGTCTAGCACTGTAGGAATTCTGGACTAAGTGGGTTCTTTGAGGAACCTGCTGCAGGAATGAGAGCTGTGTGTTTGTTTCATACTGTGCTAGGCTTCTCCCAGGAGCTGGGGAACCCCTGGCTGAACAGCAGAGTTCCATCTAATACAGCATTTTTGATGGAATCCTGTGATAGTCGGTGAGACAGTGGTTAAGAGCCCAATTCAGGATATATAGTTTCTTTTCTCCCTTCACGCCATGTTTCTTAGTAGTAAGAGATGACTGAGGGGACCTTATCAATGTATACAAATATCATAAGGGCAGGTGTCAAGAGGATGGGGCCAGACTCTTTTGAGTGGTGCCCAGCAACAGGTCAAGGGGCAACAGACACAAACTGAAATACAGAGAGTTCCACCTGAATACGAAGACAAACTTTTTAGCTTTGAGGGTGACCGAGCCCTGCAACAGGCTGCTCAGAGAGGTTGTGGAGTCTCCTTCTCTGGAGAAAGTCAAAGTGTGATCCTGTGCAACCTGTTCTAGACAAGCCTGCTTTAGCAGGGGGTTACACCAGGTGATCTGCAGAGGTACCTTCCAACCCCAACCACTCCATGATTCTGTGATATAACAAAATTAGCTGATTAGTCAAGGTGTTTTATAAATGCTGAGCCAAGCCAGAGACATTGCTGCAATCACCCCAACCTCAAATAAAGAAAAAGAGTGGATGAAAACAGGTAGAGATCAAAAATCACAGCTTATGACCCAGATTGTGAACCAGCGGCTGATTAAATCAGTGCTCTCAAAATACTGAAAGTATAGCAGCATTTAAAAATATGAGTGCTAACTTTTATAAATAATCTCATCTCTGTGTGTTCTTTTACAGTGGTTACAAGAAAGTTCAAGGACAGACCAGTAAAGCTGAGATAATAATGAAAGCAGCTGATTGTCAAAGGACTCTTGCATTAAAAATACAAAGTGTATTTTATTGTGTGTTGTGATTTATTATTTCATCTTTAACTCCTTGCCCTTCGCTCCAATTTTTACTCCCATTGTCCTTTAATTTTCTTCTATAATAGCATCACCAATGAGTGTCACTGTGTATTCTCCCCCAGGAGCCTGAGATGGTGTTAGCTGTCAGCAAGGGACATGCAGCGGTGATTAATATCCTGGCTGTACAAGCAGACTGTCGTCCCACCACTATTGATCATATTTTGTGGATGTCTCTCCTGGGGCACATCCACAGCCATAACTATTTGATTCTATGTGTGTTTCTTGAATAAATATTGATCATGCTCTCTTAAATGTGCCCCTGATCTCTTTTCAAAGATGTAAGAATACGCAGAAGGTGGATCCCAAGATCATTCTTTAGCTGTTTGTGAGAACAGATGTACAACAGTTTTGGGAGACAGACATAAGGATTGCTGGCAATTAAAAAAATCACCTTTAATTTTCTTAGTACTACTTTTCCTATTCCTCAAATCTACTAAAAGGTGTTTTTTAACCTGTTGCGAGCTTTTGGTTGGATTTTCCTTGCCTGTAATTACTAAATGCCTGTTGACATCTGGATTTCTAATGTCTTCTTGCCTCAGAATATTCCAGGGTGCTACATTAATTCTGTCATCTTATATGTGAAACAGCAGATCTCAAGTCTTATCCTCCATTTCATTAACTTCTTGATGTGATCTGCACGACATTATATAATCATGGAAATAGGTTCCAGGCCATTTTCTGAAAAAATGTCATCTGCACTGTGAGCTCAAAATTATTTTTTTTTCCCCTTAGCAGGGATGTGATTGTAGGAGATAGTGAAATGATTTATACAGAAAGGACCAAGCAACCAGTGCTGGCAAAAATGTGTGCAGGTAACCTTGAGCTTACATCTGTTCTCAGCCAGGACACTGATGCTGTTATGGTGTATCCTCAGTACCTGCAAGAGTCCACTGAATGATGTGCTGTTTATTTGTAATGAAACACAGTGATGAGTAGCAGAACTATGCCAAGAGTGGCAAATGCAATCCAAACCTGTGTTCTCTGAATTAAAACTTTAACTTCTAGACACATTCCTATTCTGAGAAAAAATAGGATATATCTACCTTTCCCAAAACATGGAGGTGCCTAGATAATATCAAGTTCTGTCATTTTCAACATTAGTAATTTGCCATAACATTCCCTCTCCTTGATTAGGTGCATGGTTGTGTGTTCTAAGTTGCAAAGAGACAGAGACTTCTTCATTCTTCAAGTTAAAAAGCTTGTCTGCATTTGGAAGGGTTGCTGCTAAATGAACAAGAAAAAGCAATTACAGGTTTCCCCCTGTTATGGAGTGCAAGCATAGTTTATGGCTTGTTTCTTTTTCTCCCGTTTTTGCCTTTACGGGTTGAACTTGTTCTCAGAATAGAATAAATTAATAGGAGTTCTGTTATTCCAGTTTTGCATTCCTAAAATCACAGCAATGCTTAGTGATTTTTTTTTTTCATATTTTGTCCTTCTATAATTCCTGGGCTAATACGTAGCCTTTGATATGTGACTTGTTTTTGAGTAGTCTGAGCAGTATCTCTGGGGTTTCACTAAAGAACTTTGATAGAACAGATAATATTTTTGAGGTCTTAGTGGATGGCTCTACTCTGCAATCATACCTTATGGAGGATAAGGGACCAACAGTCCAGTGTTGATAATTTCTGTAAAAAGATCCCATTGGTTCCCCATTTCCTGAAGGTGCATTGATCCTTCTGAGGATAAATACTTAAAAATTTTCTGATATGGGGTTTTGGGCTTCTTAAGAAATCTGTTGGAGCTTACAAATCACTGGCATTGCTGGAACTAGTTCCTAAATGATACATATTAACTGTCCTTCATGGGAGAGGCAGGAAGAGGATTTGGGGGGAAAATCTTGCCCTCCCTGTTTAGAAAAAAAGTCTTTAAAAATTATTGAAAGTTTCTGTAGAGTAGAACAAAGTGAGGAGGATTTGATCTTATTCCATGTGTGCTGTCTTAAAACAATCCATCATGGCTGTAACATTTCATGTAACTAGACCTCTTGATTGTTTCTATGCTTGCCCCTATCCCTTCCCTTGTTTGAAACCCTTAGAATTTTAATTTATTCTTTATCTTTGGACAAGGACTATTACTTGGGGTAGTTGTTAATAGCTCTAAATTTTGCCTGTCTTAAAGGTACAGGCATAATCTCAGTTCATTGCCCCATTCCGTTTGTATTTAGTGGAGAGAAGCGGGCACTTCCAAAGATCAAATAATCCCACTAATCTGAACACCTTCTACAGGTGTCTGTCTTTGTAAGGAATCTGATAGCCCAGACTGGCAGAGAGGATCTCCAGCTAGGCAAAGGTCCCTGGGCATTATCACAGTAGTGGCAGTGATAATGTTTTGTCCCCAAGAAAAGGTGCCTCATCTGCAGCCACAATGAAACCATTTTCCTGAATCTACACAATACTCATTTAGTGATTCCCCTGGATTCTTTCCTAGATGACACAGAAATTTTTAATTCTCTTGGTGATGCTGGTGTCACTAAGTCCTTTTCTTTGACTTAGCATTTACTGTAGAAACTCCAGTAGACACATTTATTTTTTCCGCAGAAAAGGGAGCAGCTGAGACCCCATGTGTTAGTGAGTGTCTCATCTCTGCTGGTTGCATAGGACAATGTACTGCAACTGCAGCTCTTCTTTCTCCACCTTGAGGAGGGAGGTCAGTGCCTGCTTCTCAGGGCTGTGTAGACATGACCAAAGTGTGCCTTGGTGTGATGGTAGCTCCTGAAGCAAAACAGAAGGTGCTCTATTTTTAGACTGGGGAGCTACTGCTCTTGGTCAATTGCTGTATTCCATAAAGGATCCAGATGCAAGGTTCCCTAAAGGCAGCTGAATCTGGCTGCCAACGCTAGCTCATATGTTCACGTTGCTGCATTTAGCATTACAGTGTGTTTCGGAGAAAAAAATGTTTGAAAAACATCAAGTGCACAGTTTGCAAGTGTTTATTTAGCAGAAGCCTAAGATGTTATGTGTTGCACACTAACACACAGTCAAGTGATGGTGATTGCTCACAGGTTGCCTCACTGGCAGGAAGCTTCTATAAAATCTCATGTGTTAGAAATCAAGCTGTTATGTTTAAAAGAAAGTGAAAGAACGTAGTGTTAAACTGTATTTTCAATGTGTAGTTCATATGTTTTATTAAAAAGAATTTTAAAAAAGGCTCAGTGTGACGGATGAATGGTCTTTATGTGGCGTCCAGAATTACTGGATGGAAAGTGACGCACTGACTCTGAGTTACCAACCTTCAGAACTGATTTAATCGTTATTTCTTCCAGTAATGTTCCTTATTGCTCATCCTATCCAAAATTAAAGTAACATTCTCTGCCTCAAGGCCACAGAAATTGGTGGAAAGTGTCCTAAATCCTATCTGTTCCTGGGGAAACACACTAAATCTGACAGTTTTAGCAGGTGGGTGTTGAAGAATGAATTACCCATTCATGTCAGACACTATAGAAGGCCAAAGAAATGAGTCATCTGCTGCATCTGGTCTGATCTATACATCACCACTTCTGCTGCTACCTTCACATCAGCTATCCTATTTCCAGCCTGACTTGCTGTTTACTTAAGAAAAGATATATCTCATCGTGCTCTTAACCCATCTTTTGTGATAATTTCATAAAGCCAGACTGAGCATCTTCAGCTCAGGTTCATTTCTATCCATGTCTTTTAACTTACTCATAGATTTCCATTTCCTGAGGCCACGTCTGATTGGAATGTGATCTTTGGTAAACTAAGAGTGATTTTACAGTTCAGCCCACCGTTTCAACACCCTCATGTGCATCTCATGCAGCCCTGTGGATTTTTCATGGAGTTTCTAATCTGCTGCTCCTTCACTGTGAGCTGTCCTCCTTTGCCAAATGTGCTGATCCATCTGGAGGTGGACATGGAGGCTCCACTTTCCTTTGAAGACCAAAGCAAAAGGGTTATCAGCCAAATCACTGTATCCTGTATCATTTGTAACCAGATTGACTCCTCCATCCTGCAACATACCTTCACTTTCCCCAACATTCTTTTGCAACTGGCGAAGTCTTTCTAGCTCTTTTTTTTTTCTTTTTTGGAGCTGTTGAAAGGGATTTTTGATTTACCAAATTTCTTTGTAAAAATGTTCCCAGTTTTCTTCTTCAGAGCTGAAATTTTCACCATCAACTTCAAATGAAAATCTGTACTCATTAGTTTGGAAAATGCTTTGGGGAATTGTTTTGGCCACAATATGTTGATTTTTTTCTTATGAAAATGTCGTTGAACAATTTGTTCATATACATAGAATTAAAAAGCAAAACAATCCTAAAATCATTATTTTTATGAGGAAAAGTTTCATCATCTCTCATTAAAAGCTAACAAAAAAACCTAAGACCATTTCAAAAAGCAATTATTCCTTCAAAAATTAATTCCTCTATTAAATTATTTTTTTCAAGATGACATGCAAAACCTAGAACAAATACTATAGAATAAACAAGCATTATTAAATACGAAAATAAACAAATATATTTGTTCCTTGTCTTTCAGAATCAAATTTTGGCTGAGAGAGAGAGAGAACTAGAACATTGCTTAGGATTATAAACGAGCTTTCTTTTCATGTGTTTTTCCAGGAAAAAGGAGATGCTTGTATAATGGTTAGTTCAGACAGCCTATTCATAAAACCCTTCATTGAATTTTTTTCCTTTTTCCTTTTTTTTCTTACCCCTAAGAATATAGTTCAGTGTTTGTTGATAAAACAGCTTGCTTCCCCCCAGATGGTAGTGCTGAAGCTACCCAAGAGCAGATGAGAAATTACACAAATGTAGGTCTGCTTCTTTTTAGGGAAAAAAAATTGCACAAAACATATGCTGACTATTTGTTGCCCTAAACTCTGCTTCATTCACTCAGAGAATTAATGACTGTGGCTTGAAAGCATAAATAATGAACTCAGTCTATTTGGAAGACGAAGGATATCTTCATTGTGGGCTATTGGATTCTAAACAGTCGGTCTGAAAAGATATATGAATTCATAAATCTTAAGTTTTAAAAAATTTAAACCCAGAAACTTTCTGTTTAGTTCTAAGGAAATGAAAAAGAAAAAATAAGGTATACAAAAAATAAAAGTAATGAAGCACACAGTGGAAAATTTGCATTTAAAATGATCTTGCTAGGCAAAGCTTCTGATTTGGTTCCTGTTAAATTCTATCTATTTTTCCTCTGTCACAGAGAAAGAAGCCTTTTTATGTTCTCATACTTTCATGATGTATATCTGCGTGGTGAGTTTGCTGCTTTAGATTAAATCAACTGAAGTTTACTATCATAAACATTAGTGTTTCCAGATTCAGAGAAAATGGTGAAGAAGTTGGACAGAAAGGTGTGAATTTGGTGACAGAAAGGTGTGAATTTAGTAGATAAATGCAGCGGCATCCCAAGTGAACAGTAAACTCTCCAAGAGAATTATGTCTTTGGCAGAAGCAAGGGAGGGAAGAACAGCAGTAACAGAAAATGATGTGTCTACACTGAAAATTGGAGAATTCTGTCACTCCTCAGAACTACCAGAACTAATGAAATAAATGAATTGATAATCAAATTTTTAATACATAATTTGTATACAATCTACCTTTTTTTTGTATAAACACTGTGGGTTTTTTTCTTGTCTGTAAATATATGTGTTTTAATTATTTTTATATCTTATCACTGAACATGGAGCATCATTTCAGGGCTCTACCACAATTCCATGTACTCTAGAGAAACAAAAACGATTCTATAAACATCTAAAAAAATTATAGTGTTCATCAAAATAGTGGAAAATCAGGGTTTGGAAAGATTCCAAAACTCAATCTATCTCGAGTTTCTATAGTACTTGAACTCTATTTAATTTTGTCATTGCGTATTTTCTGTGAGTAGCAGTAGTATAAAACCAACAGCTTTCTGTTGCTTCGGGTTGTTTACTATTTCCTACCTGTTATGAATAAGACAGGGGCTATTTCTGCAAATGCAAAGCAGTCTTCATTTCAGAGAGTGCTTTAACTTTTGGGTAGATGTGAGGCTCGGCGTGCCAAGGACGATTTATACAAGCTGACTTGATGAGGTGGTGAGAAGATCTGATGGATACTGCAGACAGCAAGGTGGGAAAAGTCTTAGGGTGATTCAGGTTGAATAGCTATTGAGATCCAGGTCAATTTAATAGTCATCCGCAAAAGGAATTAGTGCGGGACGTTTTCACTGCAATTATAAATTGCCAGGAAGATAAACCCCAAGAAGGGCTTTGATTCTTGTGAACCCCGTGGGGTCTGAGATATGGAGTACAGCACCACCCAAGTTCTGTAGCCTGGTGGGGCCCATCGCTCTTCAGAGCAGCCCCTGGCGTTCTGCCTGCTGCTGGTTGCCCAGTCTGCTTCTCAGAGGTGGATTTTGTCTGGCTGCCAATCTAGCGGCACCTGGAAAATCTTGGCCAGAAGCAGATTGTAGAAAAGCTGTGAAATATTCTAGACATTACAGCTGGCAGAAAAGACACCTTCCTACAGGCAAGTTTCTTATCTCTGCAGTGCTCAGGCCTAGGTGAAATTTAGATTTCATCAGCTAGAATGTTTATTTCACTTTATTGGCCAATTAGGAAAAAAAAATCAAATTTTCTTTAGCCTGTACTATTTGCTTGCTCAGGTTACTGCTGCACAGAAGGTCCAGAAGAAATGTAGTCATTATTGTAATCAATTTTTAAAAATATATATATTATTAGATATTTTAATACTTTATTGATACAGAAGAACCTTGCTTAGCTTTATGTATTATGAAAAGGAAATGTTCTCCTGGGTCTCCATAACAGTGGAAGAAATGACAAAATAATATTGGCCAGTTAAAACTGGCCTTCATATGTTCTCAATAATTCCTTTTTTTATTTCATAGTAAAGTTAATACTGTTATTTGTGCTTTCCAGTGAAATGATTGGAAATGTACACAAAAGCAACAGAGCCATAGGGTTAGGTTGTGTTGTTTAGATGTTTAGATCAGAGCACTAACCAAAGTTTAAATTCACACTTTTGCATTGGGGAAGAACAGCTAAGACTCAACTTCAATTCCTCGAAATAAAAGCACTTGTGATAGTGTTTCTTTCTTCGTCCCATTCTCTTTCTGACAGTTTCCACAGGAGCTATTCTCAGGGAGTGACATCTCTGAGGTTCTTTTACAGGGTGATTTAATACCATTAACATAATTTTTCTTAGTCGGTAGAGCCAGCTGCTGCAATTTGTCTTCAAGATTCATGAGTACTAAAATTCACCAAATTTAATTTAAAATGATGGAATATATTTCCATTTATTTAGCAATGAGAAACAACTGCAATAAACAGAGGAAAAATAAATGAAAGAAACGGATGGTGTAATTATGCATATGCCATAGCCAGCCTGATCTCCTCGGGCTGTCTGTGTGCTTTTCTGCTATATCAGTCAATCAAATATTACTGTACTGGAAAAGCTTCTTGGGATATGAAACAATTCATTTTTAATGATATTTTTTATGACTCTCACACATGCAGAGTGGCCCAGTGCAGCTTTACCAACTTTGTCAATTTTAATAAGTGCACATTCTTTCAACAGGCCCTACCAGTAACAGCATGAAGGTCTTAATAGTTCATCCCCCAGCACCAAATTGCATACTCCCCCGAGATTCTGTTTTCCCCTTTGTCTGCACCATGTGATATTGTCACTCTCACTTTGCAGTCAGTCGCTATCACAGACTTTCAGACTAGATCCTGAATTCCCTCAAAATAAAAGAAGTGTATAGAGCTACTCTGGATTTATATTGGACTCTGCAAACAGAATATTATCTTTAATTTCAAACAGTGCAGAGTGCTACAGGCTGGTTTTTATCATGTGACTGTTGTATGTTGCATTTTGCACTTGGAAGTCAAGTTAGAAGGTGCTGCACTTTCCTGTAACACAGATCTCAGTCTAGAACTGAGATGTGCCAACCTGACTATTTAAAAGGGATTGCATAAATAGGAGTGCAGTATTTGAAGTCTGACTTCTATATCTGGTTCTGTCAAATGTGTCTGTCCAACTTCTCAGCTACTTCACTTTGTTTAAAAAAGGCATGAAAATTAAGCCCATTAACTCTAGACCAAGAGAGGTCCTGCTTCTCACTCTGATCCTTCACACAGGCAACTGCAGATCCAGCTGAGGACCAGACTGTGAAAGTCCCTTCTGTTGTAAATAGTTGAGGGGTTGATGTGGTTCCCTGAGCACCAGGGTGAGTTTTCTGAGCAGAACAACTGCCTGGCTACAGGTCTATGGGGGCTGGTGTATGCTCTGGAGACAGATTGGCGTGATCTGTTCTCAAGCTGTAAACACCCTACAAAATCTCTCGGAGGTTTTCTCCTCTGGTAGTCAGCATTAATGGGAGAGGACATGAGGATGTCAATGGATTTATAGTAGGGTTTTTTTCATTATGAGTTTGCTTAGTAGCCGTTTTGATGCTGACCGACTGCTCTGTAAGAAAAGCGGGGAGTCAGTTGTGGTCTTCCTTGCATCAGGGCGAGCCATCCCACGTTGCATCTGTAAATCATTCTCTTGACTGTGCACTGAAACTGCCAACCCTGTCACCTCTAGATTTTGACAGTAACTTTTCTATTAAAAACTTGTAATAAAAGTCAAATTCCTGATCAGCTTTGTGAAGCATACTTAGGATTAGTGTATATTGCCTGGGTCAGAGTATGGGTCAGAGATGTGTGTCATACTGTCACATTTGCTGGTGATTTCTGGAGAGTTCATTTTGGATCAAATTTTGATGCAATTTCACTTGACAGGTGTTAGGGTTGGTTTGGGATGTTTTACTGGTATGTTGTTTTGGGGTTTTTACCGGCCAAAGTCTGAGACGTCTTCACACAGAGAATATTCTTGGTTGTTGGCTGTTCCCTATTTTTCCCTAGCATCATTCTTGAAAAAGATGGAACAGTTCTCCCTGAAATTTTTTGAAAACTTCACCAAAAGGAGAGCCCAAGTCTGAGAGGTGTTAAGCTGAGAAATGATGTCAAACTTCAGCAAAATTCTAGGCAACAAAAACTATTGTATGCACCACTGCCACCTTCAACAGTTGTTCCATAGACATACACTCGCCAAGTAGAGGGAATAACACCCTCTAAATGAGGCATAGAGTGCTAGCTGGTTCATATCAGGCATAATTAATACTTCATTTAAAAACTGCAGAGAGATTTGGAAGATTTTGAAGTGTGGCTACAAGTTTGCATCTTAAACTTATACTCCAGATGAAAGAATGTGTTTCCTGTTTAATGTGCACTGTGTACTCTGCTGTTAAAAATGATGCCTGTCTGCTAACTGAATAAAGTAAGGCATCCTTTCAACGCTCAAAAATACCTGTATTTTACAGCAACGCATTCCTCAAACGAATTTAAGTTATTGAGATTTAAACAATTTAAGATTTCACTAGGTACCAACCTTACCTTTATAAAACATAATTTTATTAAAAATTCAAATTACTTTTAGACTACTATTCTGGAATTTCTAGCTAGGGACAAAATTTATGTGATTTCTTAGCTGCATCCTAGGTAGCCAGTGAAGCAAAGACATAATGATAGATGTTTTCCTGAACTGAATTGAGAATCTGCAGTATAAGTGTAGACCTGTGGGGTAAGTGATGTTAGATGCATCTAAAATATGTTTAATGGAGATAAATTAATTTTAAAAAGACTGAGTAACAAATAAACATTGCTGTTAAAAGAAAATAGCATACAACCAATTACAGTAGGATCAATAGAATAATAGGATAGTCATTCTTGATGCAATAGTGAAATAATGCTGAATGAAATACTGGGCATGTCTGGAAAATTGTGTTTTGCATTTACATAGCAACGAGGAATTTGACAGAGAAAAGTATGGTCACTCATCTGGGACTCTTATGCCTAATAGGAAAGGCTGAATTTCTGCCTACGTGTCACTATACTGAACAATACCTGTTTGATCAAACCAGGACAGAGCATTTTTGACTCCTTCAGTCTCCACCATGAGACTTTTTTCCCACCTGACTTAGGCTAAGACCTTGCCTGCCTGCAAACTACAAAATTAACAGCAGCTCTTGTTGCATAGACTGCCTTATTCAGTGAACTGCTGCTGGAAAAAATGCCAGAATACACAAACAGAAAACTCTGACTGGGAAGACCGTTCTATGTAGCTTGTGATCAGAAAGATTGTCAGAATGATCATGTTGCTTCCTTTGGATAGGTAGAAAAGTCATGGTAGATGTTGAGGTATCAACAGGAAAAAGAGGTTCCCACCATACTCTTGTAAAATTGTAATAAAATACACTCAGAATTAAAATTTTACTATTGTTTGTCCATTGTGCTCACATCAAAATTATATAAGGATATAACTGTAACGGAAACCCTATTTTCTTAAATATTTTTTTTGAAGCAAAAAAAGAAGAGTAATATTTTTTTGGATTCTTATTTCCTAACTCTCCTTTTTCTTACTGTATTTGTGTGCCAGAGTTCAGTTTCAGGGAACAGGGCTGAATCCCTAATGGCCTCCACTATTTTTTTCCCTGAGATATTAAAAGAAGTGCTGTAAAGGTCAGACTGAAGAGCCTGAATTCTGCTTTCACTTGCTTTGGTTTTCCTCGTGTATTATTCCACTGCCTCCTGTGTTTACTTATGTTGAAAATTCTGTATGAGGAAATTGAAACCATACAACAGAATGCAAGAAGAGAGGCAGCACACTTTGGAACTCAGGCCTTCTCTGCAAATAGCTTCTGTTTCCAGACATTTCTATTTTTTTACTCTGTGTGTGCTGAATTTCAGGTAGCTACTAATGGAGCCAGAATGCAACCACAACAATGTATATTACTTTTTAGTTATAGCAAGTGTTCTATTAAACAGCTCACTGATAATAATTGCATGGCTTATGAGGATTTAACAAGTGTGTCTAAAGTCAGGCATGTCAGTAATACTGTTATTCTGATTTTTCAGGTGTGACAACAAATATTGTATTACAATGCAGCAGAATGTAGAATTATCTGTAGTGTCAGAATTATCTTGGGTCCTGAAAACAGGAGTTACCTGAGTAACAAACAAGGTACATTGGCTAAGCTGAGAAGTCAATCTGAGCTTTCTAAAGGTTCTACCCTTTCTTACCCTTATTCTGTAGCAACAGGTGTCAGAAGCATCTCCTGTGTTTCCGTGGCCACAGTGAAAAGTACCCTAAACTTCGCATGGAGAAACCCAACTTTGCTTATGTCGACTTTGCTCTACCCAAGGCATAGTCATTTTCTGTAATGATATTTAATATTCCCCTTTGCATTCTTTGACATTATCTAGCAATTCAGTCTGGACACCAGAACCTAGGTATTTGAAAGATGAAGTAATTAATGCTCCACTAGTAGGATGCAGAAGTATCTCCCCTCCACCACAAAAAAACCCCAGAAGACCAAAAAAACCCTCCAAAGCCCAAAAGCAAAACAAAATGCAAACCTTAAAGAAGAGATATCAAAGCATAAATTTAGAAGTCAGCATTACAGTTACAAACAGACCTCAAGGTTTAATGGGATATATAGTCCATGTAGTAATGTAGTGTGTGTCCCCAGTGAGCAGTGATGCAGTCAGGACAAAGCTCTCCCTGGACAGTAAGTGATACAGCTTCTTTGATTGTACCAGCCTCCACCCCAGGGACTGCATTCAGTAGTCTGAAAGATGTGTAGTGAGACAGAGCATGCAAAGCATAATTCTGGTAATATCCATGTCCATAAAGTTAGAAAGTTATATTTGAGAAGTATTTCTAAATGCATTCAACTTCACAAAGGTTTTATAAGAAAAGCCATGAAAATGCAGTAAGTGCCAGGTGTATATTGGCTAATTTAATTGCTATACATAGATGTGTGACAACAGACATTTTGGCTGTTTCTTTTTTCATTTAACATTTGTTAAATTTGTTTCTCATTTCCACTGATGGTATTAAATGGGTATTATAATGTTTATGCATTTGTATTGAAAGATTTTTATTAATCATGTTTTGCCTATATTGTTGTACATGGTCCCAAGAACAAACTTTTATTGTTCCTGCTTGTAGAGACCTTTTTTTAGTGAAACATTTCCCTGTAGTCAACTTGCCTAGCTAGCAAATGCTTTCTGAAGTTTGTTTGGGTCAGCTGAAGGACTAGAGCTGTGACATTTATGCCAAAAATGGGCAAGATAGCACATCTGCAGTGACTTAGTTGGAAAAAAGTACTTATAAAATTAATTAGGAGAAGAACCTAAGAAAATAGGAAGAAGCCTGTGTGGCTGAAAGAATACCCAGTAATTTTTTTGGCTGCTAGACAACTTGTTCACATAAATTTTCTTGAACTCAGGAACTTTGGCCTTGCTATCAGTAATATCAATGCGTATTTGGGATGTAATAAATCCATGTTCATGATCTTACTTTCCATTCAGCAGAGCAGTAACTGCACTGGAATTGTCTGCCTTCAGACGATGTAGTAAGTACTTCTGGCACAACTCCAATATCTGGAAACATTACGGTTTTATTTTAGTATTAAAAAGTGTCAAACTCTCATTTTCTTTATTTATCTTTCCATCCTATTATGTAGAACAGATTCATGGTTCTCTTGAAAGGCTGTGTTATCAGTTCAAACATGCTGCATGGTGATAAATATCAAATCAATCTGATGGTTTAAGAAAAAATAAATTACCTGTTTAGTCTGGCAATAAATAGCGATGACAAGGCTTAAATAGCTATGGACCTCTAAGTAAGCACTTGCTCCCAAACAAGGCTCTTCTGTAACTAGGTTAAAACATAAATAATCTGCTGTGTTTGCCTGTGTTGGTCAGGAATAAGCTGACCAGTAATCTGTTTATAGAAAAATGCACATAAATCAAAGGAGATACACAAGCATAAATCTGGAACAACATATAGATGAATTGAGGTTTTATTCTGTTTTTGAAGCAAAGAGAGGATTTTGTCTCCTAAAGTTGTTATGATCTTAACACAGACAAAATATTTTCTCTTAAAAAGGCAATACTATCAATAATAGCAGAAAAAGATTTCTTCCTTCACAGGAACACTCTCCCCCCTCCCCTTCCTTGTTTTTCCCACTGTTTATAGCTTAAAATAGATGAGAATATTACACAGAAGATCTGTAGGCAGTGATTTTCTGGGTTATTTCCTCATCTGAAACGATTTCCTTTCAATCTCATAGATGTTGGTACCCAGATGTGTCAGATGTTTCTGCTCCTTGCTCCAGGAGTGCAGTCTCGAAAGGCAGCGCTTGCATCAGCAGCGAGAGTGTCCTTGGGGATAATTGAGTTCCATCAATCACCTGGACCATGTGCTGAATATAAGGGGTGGCTTCTTCCTAAGTGCTGATTGCTCAAGTAATTTTGGCAATGGTAATACTCTCCTGGCATATTAAATGCATATTACAATAACACCTTATCCAAATTAGGGTGGAATTATCCTTATGCATATAGAACACTTCTAAACTAGCTGAGTTTGATAAAAGGATGCTTGATTTCCATTTGAAGTTCATTGTGGCTTAACAGGAGAATAAAACCTCTAACACTTTAAGAAGACTCTGTTATATCAGTACTTCACTATTTTTACTGCTGGATTTTTTTTCAATATCTTGCCTGAATCTTATTAGCCATCTTGCAGTGCATGAAAGTATTCTGCTCACTCAGAACACAGAGAACAGACTATTCTAAAATAGCAAATAAGAGAAGCAGTAAACGCAGACTTTGAGAAAGGGAACACATGGGACTAAGCAAGATAAATTGGTGAGTAGCAGATGACACCTGGGGTGAGATTTTGAGAGGAGAAGCTGACAAAATGTACTAGCCTGTAGGGAAATAGGTTACCCACCTGCCTTGTTGAAACTGGAATATCTGTTCTGCTTCTTTGCCATCCTTAGGATTCTCTAAGATTATTTTCACTGTTTGCAGTAAGAAACTGCTTGATGGAGGCCTAATTGTAAGGAAAACAACAACAGCAACAAAAAAGCTAGTGGTTGTATTTCTCATGGCTAAAGAAAGAGAAATAGCATGTTGCTGGCAGTCCTGCAATATGGTACCTGCTACAACACAAACAGAAGGAGAATTTCATTACAGGTTGCAAATTTCTTTCTGTGTCCTTGAAAATCTTCGCTGGAGCACAAATATTCCTCTTCATTTGCAAATTGCTGGAGTTGTTACCGTCCTGGTGTTACCTTATCTTATCCTAATTTCCTTAGCTTGTAATAACTGTGGCCTATTTACTTTTGAGGTCTAAATCATCTTGGTTTAGCCGAGGCAGGGTTACCTGGGGCAGTTTTTATTCCCTCTAGAAGCATGCTTTTATGATTATGATGTTTATAAGCCTCGAGCAAGTGGTTGGGAGGACAACGCAGTGCTCAACTCCAGATGGCCCAGTTTTAAGCTACTAACATGATTCTTCTTTTTTTTCTTTTTTTTAAACAGTTATTTCCTTCTTATTTGCACAAGGTACTTTTCTTCCTACAACTGAATTTTCTGTTATTTTAACGTTATGCCAAGGTATTCTGTGGACTGCTTCTCTCACTATGTCTCCTCTATAGAATGACCTTTAAAGACATTGGAATATATCTAATTTGCCTTCTGAAATATACAGGTGGGTAGCCTGTGAAATGTTAATGCCTCTCACTTTTGAGAGGCAGGCTATTTGAAAATAAAAGTAATTATCAAAATAAAAGGATCCACAATCGAATGATCAAAAATCAAATTGTATTTTGTCTGTTAAGTCAACGTGGTTAGATAAACCTTCTTTTGCTTATGGAATTCTGCCATTTTGATGGGTGGTGTAATTAAAAGCTAGAGATTTCAACTTTTGCTGAGGTTGGGCTAATAAATTTAAAATAGTTTTTCTTCAGTTCATCTCCTTAACGTTTGTTTAAATCTCAGCTTGGTTGCAGTCCATTTGCACCACAAAGGTAGTGAAAGCTGGCACAAGAGCACTGTTTTAAGAGCTCTGCCTGGGAAGGAAGAGCCTGCAGAAAGGGAACTGGAGAGCTCTGATAGAGTCATCCATGTTACAACCACGATCTCTTAAGAGCTCTGTGTCAGTGCCATAGTTATAAGCAGGATGGCAGATGTTCAGAATGTTTCCTGAGGTCCCTCTCTGAATATTCAGGAACAAGGGAAGCTGATTTGGTTCAAAGATGAGTTTTAATCTCCTGAAGTTCACTTTCAGCTTCTAACCTATTTTTAGTTTTAAGACTATTGTTAATATTGTAATATTGTATTGCTATCTTTTTGAAATTTATTAACTCTTCATCTCTTCTCCCCGTGAAAGAATCCTTTAAAGTCTCCGGCTGAAGGCCTATTTTAACATTTCTTAGCAGGTTTCTTCTGCAACTACATAATGTCATTTGTAATTGATAAACTTGTCTGACAGAGACATTTCTATGCAGTCCTAGTTAGTAGTTTTGTCTGCAATTGATATAGAATAGATCTCAAATTGATCACAGCCAAGTTGAAGCCCCTTTGTTTTTTTCCATTTACTTCTCTTCTTATTCAGGGTAGTCTTGAGTACTCAAGTTCTCTTCTTTATGAAACTCTGATTTGGACAATGTGGTCTTGGAATGTTTAAAACATCTTCCTTTTCATGTTTTATTTTCTGAATGCCACGTTACAGTATGGATTTGTCCTTTGCTGACAAATTAAATTTTACTAAAACATTTTGAGGAAAGCATCACAGGGCATAGCTCAAAGAAGTCACCCCTTAAGGTGAAAACAACCCCATCGATTTACACTAAGCTTGCTTCTCTTACCAGCTGCTCAAAATAAATGTCATTATACATAAGTATTCAATCAATATTTTCAATGAAAACATTTGTAATACTTTTTGTGAAGACCATACAAAGTCTCAGACCAGACTGTTAGTCGTGATTCTCAGTGATTTCTCATTACTGCAGTGTTCACATTGATTAGTAACAGCTTCAGTAACAAAACATGGTAGATAAGGAAGTTATTTAGGAAGTGATAAAGAGGTTAAAGACATGGATTTGCTTCTAACTCTGTTTCAAACAGAAGGTAAATCAAAGATGCCCTTTTTGAACTCATTATTTCTCTTTTTTGTGTCTATATGTGTGTGTGAGAGATGTCATTTTTCCTGGGACAAGAATGAAGAAGGATGAAATATATTGGAAATGTACCTGAATCAAGTAGTCTAAGTTCTTCACAGGTTACAGAGAACGAAAGCAAGAGGTTTGAAAACCTGTGCCTGGCAGCACAGTAATTCTGCACCGTCAGAAGACCCAGCATGTTCCTCCAAGACATCCAGTACTAGCCACTGTCACTGAAAGCTATTGGACCAGATGGAGCCATCCTCATTTTGAAATATTTCTTTATTTCTCCATGCAGAGGCATGCATTACAAATTAATTGAACAGGCACGTTTATGTTAGCATTAGGCTCACTCTGGAGTGCTGAGATGGGAAGGGACAGATACTCTTATGTAAGCAGATGCGAGTTCAACGTGCTGACAAACGCTTGCTTTATTTCCGTGCTTTGAGACAGCATCGCTTTTTCTACAAGCAAGACAAAAGTGGTGAGGCTGCTTACAGAAACAACTATGAATAAAAGTAAATAAAACACAAATGTTGGCAAGTTTTGCCTGAAGATAGAAGGGTAAAGGGAAGCAAAAATAAAAATATTTTCATATTTTTTCCAACTGTGTATGTCAGTGAAATACTATTAAGTACTTTGCCTGTATAGCAAGGAGCATAAATAATAGGATTTTTGGTGAAAATGCATTTTTGTGGTTGGCACACTTCTGTATGGCTAAATTCAATCCATTCCAGGTATGGGTTTCCATAACCATTTATGTTAGTAACCAAGGTTTTAGTTTAGGCATTTTCCCCACTGAATATTCTGGCAACTCATCCTTTGGCATAAAAAGGTGTATTAGTGCAGCTGACTTTTGTTTTGTTTGTTTTGTTTTCTTCTGGAGCCTGATTTCATAGATAAACTCTGAGAACATCTGTTGTGATGAGCCTTGCAAGTGAGACAGGTAAATGCAAGCTTATTTTTTGAATTCCAAAGTAGCTTTTTCAGTGGGAAAGTGTCCATGTCCTTTGGTCCTATCAAGCTGGGTACATAAGGAATGCTCCATAATCAAAAATATAGATGCCTAGGGAGTTTTGATGTTTCAAACTGGAGCTTGGTCAAACTCAAATATCCAAATATTTGAAAACTTACTTCAAGTGAGACATGGAGACCCAAATGGAGTCCTTAGAATTCACAATTTGAACCTGGAATACCTTATATAATCAAGAGGTACTCAATATTCAAATTCTTCTGGAGTTCAACTTCTGCTAGTAAGCCTGTTTCTTGGCTGTATGGCTGTCATGAGTTTACTGTCCAAAGCTGTAGCACTCTGCCAATTTACCATTCCACACTGCACTTCAGTGAACCACGCTCTTGAGAAGACACAGTGACACAAATATAAACAGTAAGGATTCTGCAGAACTCCTGACCACATGCAAATCTTTTCAGCAACAAAGTTTTGCCAGTTTTACCTTCCATCATGATCTAAAATTATGCTTTCTTTTTCAGAAGAGCATTTAGTTCATCTGCCAAGACCATCCTGATTGAATTCTTAGTGCTCGGGCTCTTAGCAAGACTTGAGTATTTGGGGCATGTTCTCAGGTCTGAACACGCAAAGAATCTCTGATGAAAGGAAGGTAGGTAACAAAATCCTTCTACTGCTGATTCTGGTTTTCTAAATGTCTTGCTTTGGAGTTTTTATGATTTGATGTGAGTGAGTAGCTCGATCTTCTCATGCAATTATTTTTGCCTCATGGATTTGAGGACAATACTAATTTTTAGCAATGTTTTGGTAAAATATAAAACTTCTGGGAGGATTATGCTGCCAGGTGCTGGATGATCCTGCATCTGTAGAAGTGAGGCTAAAAGCATCTGTAGCTCTCACATGTTTCAGATTCAGGCTTTGGTTCTTGGTAATATTCTAAGACATCAGCATCAGGTATCTTCTGCAAGCAGTTTCATCTGGAGGGGCTTTTTTTTTTTACAATCTAAGTGACACCTAACTGGTGGATTTGAGGTACCTTTGCAAAAATATGAATTGATTCAGTGCAAGAAATTTGTCTTCCACCACAAAGCCGGTTTGAGATTGCGAGGGAAATGATTTGCGGCTCTTCAAAGCATTTTAGAAGCGATTACTGCATGGCTGTTCAACAACAGTGCAATTCCTAGAGGTCAGCACAAGCTGTCAGTTCTGCTTGCAATTGCCCTGTGCCAGCTAGTCTCCTCTAATTGCAGACAGGACTTGCACAGTGTAGGAAAATCTCATACCCTGTTCTGACTGATAGGAAGATAGAATCTACCACAGTATCGCTATTTATTTTCATATTTTTTAATGTTTGAATGCACACCAACCAAAAATTTGCACTTAAAAGGATGCCTGTGTTTTATATTATGACACATGCATTATCATTTACTTGTGCAGTTCTTTCAGCTAAATTTAGAAAGACAGTTTTAGGTCACGAAGTCTAGAGAAACATTTCAAATACAGAAAAAGAATATGTACAATTAATATGCCATGTATGAATTTATGTGGATAACATTTGAAATGGAGATTGTTCACCATACTGAGATTTGATTACAATGGATTCCTCATTTTTCTGACTGGAATGTTACATACACACATGCACAAATGCACACACAGAGCACTCGTTCACAAAGACTGGGCATTCTGTAGTGTTTGGGACGGATTCCATCAATTGAATGTTGATTTAAAGAACTTGGGATACACCTGTCCTAAATTTTTGTCTAGAACCTGTCTATGTTATCTGTGGGATCTATGTTGTACCAGCACCAGTTACTGTGCTCTTGGTCACTGTGGCTGAAATATGGCAGAACAGACTACAGGAGAATGACCTGAATCGAGAATGGGATCAGTGTGGAAATCAACACTGAATTGGCAGTGGAGTGTGAAAGGCAGAGATCAAGGATTGTTGAGCAAAACATTCTGCGCAGTAAGATCTGCCATATAAAGTGTCTGAGAACAGTCTGTGAACTATATAATCTCCACTGAAGATAAAGTTTCTTTTAATTTACAAGAGGGATTCAACAATTTCATAAACCCGGCAGTACTAATTACCATATTTATATCTAGTTCCAAACAGCTATTTGGAAATAATTTATCCTCTTCTTTCAGACCAGTGTATTATTATCACTTTATTTAGGCCTGCCAACACCCTCTCCTTATTGTGGAGAATATACATTATCTTTTACAAGTGCATATATATAGATATATACACACACACACACGCATATATATACATATATACATATATATATATAATATCTTCTATGCCCATGGGCACACACAAACACCCATATGTATATACACATGTATCCAGGTAGATATACTTAAGATCTTCATATTGTTCACATAAGGGAATTTTTCATTACCTTGTTATAACATACCAAGACCTGAAAAGCCCTTTATGTCAGTTGTAAAAATGTCAGGTTCTATAAATAAAAGACTTGGACATGAGCATGGCCTGGAAAACACATTTGTCTTTAGAAATAAAAAGGCATTCATCCTCTGTGGTACAAAAAAACCCCAAAAGATCAAGGCATTTCCTGAAAACTTTCAGTAAAAAAGAAATTACTGCAATTATGTAATCTCTAAATTTTATTAAATGAGCAAATTAAAATCAGTAGAAAATAGCAGTGGGGGAAAATGTCTTTCAGGTTTCAAGTTCCAAAATTACTCTTCTTCTTATAGAAAGCTTTAGTACAGAAGACCTCTTGCCCTGATGTGTGTTCTCAACTGACTCATCTATGTGACCATAAGATGGATAATACTGCCTTGGAACAGACGTTTAGGGAGAAACCGGAGTAAAAATCAACTAAGGGCAAAATTTAAGGAAATATTTTCTGTATTTTGCCTACTTCGAGAGCTAAAGTGAATCACATGGCTTTGAAATTTGTTTTTAAAAATGTGTGAGCTTCAGAAAGCTAAATATCATAGAAGACAACTTTTTCCACACTTTCAGTATCTGATAGTGCAAGGAAATGTCATATTCTTAGAACATTCTTAGAAATTCATTTTCTTAGAACATTGAAGTTGACTCATGAAGAAGAATCATGCAAAGGCACGCTGTAAACTAATGGTTTCTTTATTCCAATAAATTATAGTTCTCATGTGCATGACTCCCTTTCTCCCTGTCAATCTATTTACTCAACCTTTCAACTATTTATTGTCTAAGTATGATGAGTTGGAACTTATCAGTTTCACATGACCCACCAAACCTCCTTGTCACTACCAATTATTAGTGTTTAACACTACAGTTAGACCTGTGTCTCTGTTTCCCTCTGCTGTTCTGCTGAGACATTGCTTGTGTTTCCTGTTAAGCCACTCTTACCTCACTTTCAAGCCAAATTGTATTGCTTGCTTGTCTATAAACATCTGCCAGAAGGTCTCCAAGACTGTTAGAACTCATGGTTTGTCGTGTGTCCACAATGCACAAAAACATCGGGATGCGGACGTATAAAGGCCCCTATAGCAAGACAAGGGATGGCCTTTTGGGGTTGTACAGCCACCAGTGACAGTGACAGAGATATCATGTCCCACTTGTGGGATGAAAATTTCTTTGACTGAAGGTGAGATGAGCTGAAAGGAAAGCACGGGAGGAAAGCAATTTTTCCACCTGCTGCTTTTAGACCAAGGGTATTCAGAGGCTTTGCAAAACCCTGTAAGAGCAGGACAGGATGGGACAAGAGGTACTAGAAGAGGGAAACTGCCACATGATTCCCCAGATCTGTTGCTGTTGAGGGAATCTTCCAAGTTTTTTTCAGTGGAAAACAAAATTGTATCTGAGCAGAATAAAAATATCTAAAAATATCTCAGATTTGTTTTCATTTAGGAAACATCTTCAGAGAAGACAGAAACTTTAACTATTATTTTAAATGACTTTTATTTTATAAACATAAAGCCTACTTTGGTCTGCTTGCTGAGGTTTGCCTTACTCCTGTTTTGACTCTTCCTCACACTGACATCTTTTTAATATGTTTTGCTTGTCATTTTGGGAGGCTTCCTATACCAGAGTACTTTGCTGTACCTCAGCACTCCTCAGGGCCTCAGTCTACGAGGGGTTGCAAAGGCTGTCGGCTGACGTGGGGCCAGAGCAGCGGGGAGCTGGAGCCAGACACTCCGTCCCTAAGTCATCCACTCTGGCTGGAAGGGACCTGCTGTCAGAAAGGTGTTTTCACAATGGGGAGGGAGGCCTTCTGGTTGACACTTCTGCTCCAGATTTTGAGCTATAACTTTAGCACTGGCCTACCAAGAGAGCGGAAAAACAACTCCAAATGATTAGTGAGTGGTTGGAAGGTGATTCAGTAGCTCTTTCAATGTGTCAAGGGCATGGCTCTGCGGTGTTAGTCCTTCCTTACGCACAGGGATGGCTCCGAACCTGCCGGCTGGATCACGTGCAGTCGTCTGCTCGTGCCCTTGCTTGAACCCTCAGCGTATGATGCTCGCTCCATCTGCTGTGTCCTTCCTGGCACGCAGCCGGATGCCTTCTTAACGGAGCAGGCAGCTGCAGTGCAAGGGCATGGAGCCTGAGATTGCTGCTCCGCAAGGAAATCCCCACGCACGGCAAAGCTCAGGAAAGTTTGCAATTATGAGCAGGAGCAAATTTGCTCAGTCTTCTGTCTTTTGGTAGGCAAGCAAACTCCTGTTGAAGTCAGAACTCTGGTCCTACTTTGTTTAAATAAAATAACATTTACTTTCCTTTAAGGCGCTCCAAAGGGCCTGATTTTCCCCCCTAATTTACAAGAATTACATGGAAGTTCTCATGTTCTGGTGTTTCCACAAGACTTTTAGAAATACCCTACTAATTAAAATTAAAGTAGGTAATTTTAATATTAATTTAAACACTTTATAACACTATGTTATGTGACACCCAGTAATAAACTTCAGCATCATTTTTAAATCAATGCAAACAGGAAAGGAATGTAATCTTAACTACTGTAAATGGTGATAAAAATGCATTTCGATGTTACATCTTTGACCAGTCAGAAACTAACAGTTCTCTAAAACACAAAGAGCTGCTCGGCCCATCTTTGACTAGCCTTTGCTAACTGCATTTTAAATTACAAAAGCACAAACCTCTCGTTACACAGACTCCAAAATGTAGTTTCATTCACACCTGAATGGATACGTTTACAGGGCACAGTATGTAACACAGTTGGCACACCTGCTCATCTGAATATTATGAAGTCACTGATTAGGAACCAAAAAGCCTCTGTGATAACAAATATTTAACATATGTGTGCATATTTGTGAGACAGAAATCTATTTTAACAATTATAAGAGCAATACAATTAGGAAAGGCAAAAGAACAGTCTGGTTCTGCAGACTCCAGTTCAGGTAGTCCAGTGTAAGCTGTTGAAGATGAGCTCCACGTTATTTAAAAATCTCAGTTCTTCAAAGTAAATAACAGCAAACGTTAGATATTTTGAACAGAAAGAACTGGCAACTAAAAACCAGGGAACAAAAGGCTTGTTAATGTAGATCTGAGGTTCTTTAGGAATATATGAATTTAAAAATGTGTATCTTTCAAGCATTACAAAGGAAAAAAGTAAGTATGTGTATGTATACACAGACACACACATGGTTATATTTGTAGAAGTACAAATATAAAGCAGAAAGAAGCAATGTAGAAGCATCCAATTTTATTGCAATTTGATGGAGTCACAGCTATTTTGGGAAGCAAGAAATGTATGAGTTGTTTCAAAGCTATACAGAAATAAATGAAACAAAGCAGAAAGGTAATCTTAGGTTGCCCGAGGTATTTCACACAAGCACAGGCAGATAGGTGCTTACTTTGGCATGGACATTCAGGACTCTCTCTCTGCAGCCAGGTTCTCTAACTTGCTCAAAACCACCAATTATATTTGAGTATGAGATATAACAGTAGCTGGTCAGCCTTGTTGGGACTAAGTTAACTCTGAGCAAAGAAAGAAGTGAAATTTTAGCTATTCTAAGTAATACAAATGTCAGAAATTGGTGTGCTTGCAAACTTTATATCCTTGTTAGAAGCAAGATGTAAAATCAATGTTAGCTCATAAACTCTGTCTATGACAAGCCCATGGGGCTCATTGACAAGATTTGACTTTGACCTTCTTCTTTCTGGATGTCTTAGTATTTTCTCTCTTGTACAGGAGACCAAACTTTAGAAAGTATGTAGATATTGGCTATGATGGCTTTATGTCTTTGGTGCTTAAATAGAAAGCATTTAACCTCATGAATTTTTAAATTGTATTAATAGATATAAACATTGGTATCCCACACATTTATAAATTAATCAGACATTGTAAAAGGAAGAATAAATAGTGAAAACTAGTGAGAGTGAAATCTAATGCATGTCCTGAAATATTTTTCACAGATACAGTACCCATTTTCTTTTGGGATTATTATATGGAACTGTAGCTCTTTTAGAGCTGCATTTAAATTTCATCTGTGTTGAACCAGCTGTTCTTCAAATCATGTAAGGAAAGAGATTTCTTTCAGCTCTCCACTCTTCCTGGTATGTATACAGTATTGTGTATTTTCTTTTTTGAACTGAAGTATATATATTTCAGAAAATGTGTTGCTTAAAAACTGTGTGATACATCTGTTCCTTTGTGCAATTTCTGTTCAGAGTTAGGTTGCAATAGAACATCTAAAGTACATCAGTGTAAAATCCTAGTACAGCAACAGTACCACTTATGCTAAATGCTGTACAAATACCCAAATAGTCATGATTCTGATTTCAGTTCTCTGCAATTATCTTAAAAAGAAGATAAAATGAGCAAGTGGGGCAAGCAATAGCTGGGAGCAAGTAGGAATTTTAAAACCCAAACAAACAAAGTTATGTGTAATATTTTGCTAGAACAAACAGAGGATAAAAGCAAAGACTAATCAAACTTCCTTTAGGGGTGTTTCTTGCCTCTCTCTAAAGATATCCAGCCATGCTATATATATTCTTGTCAGCTGTCTTGCTACTCAATTCCCTTGGCCTTCCTCAAGGCCTTAAAGTTGGTGGTTTTACACTGTAGCTAATGCAAAAGAAAAAAAAAGTCTGCTCTTAAAATATCCTTTTGGTTCTCAAGTTATCTCTGCCCAAGAATGTCTAGAAATGATAGTAAAAAGAAGTGCTTTCACTGAGGGCTCTTTTGGGGCATCTTGTTTTCAAGACCTTTTAATGACCTGAAATACCTAAGCAGTACATATTAAAAAACCAAATACAAATGAATGATGGAGGCTGCTAGAGCTGTCTCACCACCTTGTTGTGCACCAAGCCACCATGACTATTCGCTGTGAGATATATGGAGAAATATGTCCCCAAGAGTGCAAAGTGTCATTCGGTGAAATAAGGTAACCATAAAGCAAGGCAGATCTCTGCAGAATTGCGTGTGCTATTTTATAGTCACTGGGACACATCAGTACATGGAGACTCCACTGGAATGAATGGCAATTTCATGGCAATTCATGCAAATGTTACTCATGTCTTCTGGCAAGGTTATCTAAGGATAAAACTATAAAAAGAAAGTATTTAAATGAACTTTAATAGATTGCAGGTCTGTACAATATCTCCCTTGTTTATGACTGCTTCCATACATGAAAGAAATACATTAAAATGGGTTCTTTTTTGCATTTAGTAGATAAATTAAGAAACAATTACATTACACAGTAAAAAGTTAAAAGAGTACTGCCTTGTGATACTAAATCATTCATTAAACAATAATATACATAAAGGAATGAGCAGGTGTTTAAGTGTATTACTATGCAAAGAAAATTTTCCTTATTACTGGAGTCCACAGGCATTTTTGATTGAGGTAGATAGCTATCAAATTACTCAGTGTGAATGGTCCCAATAAAACTTCTCTATAACACTGATTTATTTTATTAATCTGTATGCTAGATTTTGGACACTGAAAATCACTTCACAAATTGCATATGACATCAATTTACAGTAGGACTGACATTGAAAGACTGTGCATAATTGAGGTACCAATAATTTAAACTTGATATTTTCCCCGAGGAGCAATTTCAAGGAAAATAAAAATCACAGGTATGTGTGTTTAGAATCTCATAGCAGCTTTAATAAAAAATGTCTCCTTCCTTTGTTTCTGAAAACATTTGTATGGTGGTATAATCAATCCCGCTGACTCCTAACTTCTTTGTGTAAGAGAAGACAATAATAAAATGTCAAAACAGCTGTCAGGCTACAGGAGAACTTGTTTTGCCTACTGCTTCCTGAAAGTAGCACTTTACTACTATATTTGTGGGTGACAAAAACTCATTAATTTAGAAGTGTTCAAGGACTTCCTAATCAACAGAGAATTTATTCTGAAACACAGGTAATAGCACAAATAATGTGGGAAAAATTTAGTGCAAAAGTTAGTTTTGGTAGAACCACTTTCCTGCTGAACCTCTTAGAACTGTCCAGGAGATCTTTGTCGTCAAAGAAAAGAGGAAGTAGGAGAGGTGTTTCAGGGATTGTATTAGAGCTGACAAAAGGTGTGCTGTATATTTGATAGAATTATCTAAGCCCCAGAACAAAAAACTTGAAATGTACTGAGTTCTGAGCAGAAATTATGATAAAGAACTTCTCTTGACTTTTATTTTTTTCTCTCAGGAGATGAGCGAGTCGGGGGAATCTTAATACAGAGAAAAACAAGAAACAGTGTTATGGTAAACATGACTCCTAGCAAGATGTACAACAAGCGTATTTCAAGTAATCATTATCTATGAAACATTCATGACTGACAGAAAAACTACTGCTAGGATGGACTAAATAAATATTCCTGTCATGTTTAGACAGTTCTTGACAGTTTTTCCTTTTTTCTCTTACTGGTTCCATTTTCATTAAAAAAATGAGAAAGAATGTTTAATACATTCCAGTCTATATTATCTGCCAATCTTAGCACTGTTTTATAACCATGAAAATGCTTCTAAGAATACCATTCTTCACCAGATTAAGACTCTTTGTGTTGTATTATTCACAAGTGATTTCAACAGAAGGTGTGTAATGAACCTGTGGTAGGTGTATATGGGATTATTTAACCTTCTTGAAACAATTTATATGACACTCTTGGAAGTTTGAAGCTGAAATATTAAAGAATCTTTCTTCTGGAACAGAAGTTTAAATGCTTTATTAAGAAAATGAAGAAAGCTAAGACACTGATTTGTTTATTTTCTCTCCTTCTCTTGCCATTCCTTCCTGCATTTTTCCATTGGAAAATAATAACACAATATATAATGACATGTCATTAATATATAATAATATATATATATAGTTACAGCCAAAAAAAGCTAAAGTATTAATTATAAACCAAATAAAAACATAGCACCACCTTGTTCACTGCTAGAACATAAACCAAAGGGGCCCAGGTCATTGACAGATAACTCTTGCCCCAAACCATACAAAATAGCAGATACAGAGATCATAATCCTCTTACTTGGGGAGTTCTTTTAGGATTCTGGCTTCAACTGACATAAGCGTGCTCTCTGTGGATGGAAAAATGCATCTCTGTCAGATTTGGCCTCTTATTTTTTGATCTAGGAAAAAGTCTTAAAGTGAGTACTTGTATTTCCCAGTCCATATTTCCACATAGTACCTCTGTGGCATGAGTATTCTGACTTCAGCTGCACCATAACTTTCAGGAGGAAAACCAAAAAACATTTGTAAAAATTTACCTGTCTTTCATATCACTTGGTGTTGGATCCTTAACCAAAACTGCTTTGCTTTAGGCAGGGATAAGTGTTAACTTCTGGCAGTATGGAATGCAGCGAGACTTTTGGATCTCCGTCCAGAGAGGGTTTATCCTCCCTCCATTTCATGCAAATTCCATTCATCTCTTGTTCTAATGATCAAATGGGCCTGAAGACAAGTTAAAGGACTCTGTGGGGCTTTCTTGGGAATAATCACTTCCTACTCACATGCCTGTTCCACACTCCTGTGCTGAAAGGCTAGAAAGTGTTAGCGTAGGATGATATATCATTCCATTAATGATTACCCTGTTTGAGAGGAACCAACCCTCACACACCTTCTCAGAGCAGCACAAGTCATAGAATCACAGAATCACAGAATGGCTTGGGTTGGAAGGGACCTCAAAGGTCATTTTGTTCCAACTCCCCTGACATGGGCAGGGAACCTCCCATGAAACCAGGTTAGTTAGATCCCCATCCAGCCTGGTTTTGAACACCTCCAGGGATGAGGAGTCCACAACCTCTCTGACATAAAGACCCTTTTGAACTTTTCTGGTGGCCATAAGGAGAGGCAGAAGGCACAGTATAGATATATGACACTGAACAGACCTGATGGGATCAGAAGAGCTTTACGCTTGCTGTCTGTGCGTCTGGCATAGGATGGCAGCAATGACTGATGTTGCCATTTTGCTCAGTTCTCACTCTTTAATTTCCACTCAGTCTGCCTGGACTCATCTATTGTTTCGGGAATAGCTAAGACAAGTAGTTAATTAAAGCACGCCTGTCTTTGGGAAAAAAAGGAAAACAAAAGTCGTTAATGAGACCAGTTCCTTGGTCCTTCAGCACTAACAAAGTTACATTACAGTGATTAAGACTGAAAAATGAGAAGTCTGATAAGATGCTTGGGAGCTGTGAATACGTGAGTTTCAAATAGCGAGCAGGTTATGTCTGTGTTAAACAAGGTCACTTGTACAAATGGCAAAGTATACTGTGTGTTCTGGAACAGTAGCAGTAATTTTGAAAGAGAATGGAGAAGATGAAAACTCCAGGTGATGAAAGTGAACAGAGGTGCCCACTTACATCAAGCATTGTTCACAAAAACTAAAAGGATATATATCAAACCTGAATTTTGCAGCAGTTATTTGCTACGTTTTTTTTCTCTGCAGTCTTATCAGGCAGTTTTAATACCTCAGAAGCAGCATGTATCTAGCTCTGATATTTATCTTTCTGAACATCACAAGAGCGGCAGTAGAAAACCTGGTGGAATATATTAACTGACTAATGGCTCTACTGCACATACACAAAATATGTATTTTTTTTTACATTCTTTGAGCAGGAGAGTTAGTTTTATCTCTTTCTAAATCCTTTATTTTCAGTTATCACACAGCATTGGACAGCAAAATGTTCTTCATTTCTCCGTGTACACAGCTCAGCTTTGCATCATAGTTACTTGAATATCCTCTCTCTTCTTCTCTCTTCATTCATATATTGTATTAATCAGGTACTCCCTACTAGTTTCCATCCTGAGCATTGTGGCTAGCTAGCCTGACAACCTGATTTCCTTCAACATTTGAAATATGTGTTGCTGATCCTGTATCTTCCTTATCCTGTGAACTGTTTTGCAGGCACACTCAAAGAACTTTGGCTCTTCTATCTATCACTACTCCCAATATTTTTTCTTTTTAATTTGAGATGATCCTCGCATAACATTTGTGATACTTTTGAAAGCATCTCTAATGGAAAATCTGATTAAAATGAGACTCTAAGTTTGCTGAAATGAACCAGTAACTGACTATTTGGAGTTCATTTGCTGATTTGGGGGAATTTTGGTTCTGATTTCTGTTCTTCCAGCTTTGCATGTGGCTGAGTTACAGGTTACAGAGTTACCTGTAGGCTACATGCTATCTGTCCATCCCAGTAAACGTGGAGAACATTTCCAGGAGGAAGGCCTAAAAAGAGATACAGGTTTTATTTCAAACAGTCAGGAAAAGAACTGCAGTGTGATGTGTTAATTGGCTTAGATCTTCATTCTGATTCAGTAATACTGTTCATTTCTACTAAACAATAAACAAAACCAGCCTCACAGAAAAACTTGTGTAAATTTTGCTTTCATCTTGTGTGTGACCATTAGTTTAAATTTTTTTTATATATCTGTCTAAAATGTGTTGTGAAAGAGTAAGAAACCAATCTGCCAGATCCCCTCTAGATGTGTGCCTTTCTGTGAGGCATAAAAGGTACACAAGTAGGCATATTCTGAGTCTGATTGAGCACTCATTTTGGTCTGTGGAAAGACTACATCTTTTTTCATCAGTGCATAATGAGGGGGAAACAATGCTCTTTGGAATCACAGTCAAGAATCTTGTGCTGGCTGTACCCTTCCATTTCCATCTTTATTAGCACTTTATATTACACTATGTTATTATTTCCCATTGTCCATTGTAATGTTGTAGTTTCCAGAAGTTTTGCGAGAAGTGAAAATTCCGCAAGAAGTGAATATTAAATTCATGACATTGGATAATGTGAATATGAGTGAATAGCAGTGAGCTTACAGAGCTATCGCTCTGGGAAGAATGGGGATTTTCTTGGGTAAAGATTACAGGTGGAAGTATCTTTTTGTCAATGTTATCCTGCTTGCTTTCTTAGACCATCCCAGCCACAGCAGTAAGCCATGATTTTCCTTTCTTTTTGGCTGCATATCTGATGTTTTGAAAGTATCCATGTCTCAGATTTCTTCTTTAAATGGACACAGGTACTTCCACAAAACCAGATATCGGTGCTGGAAGGATGAAGCCCATGGGTTGATGGGTAGATGTAAGTAGCCTGTGTTCAGTGCAGGGTTTGAGGGAGTAGGGGGAGGTGACTTTTGCACATTCTCATGCAAACTTGATTCTGAGGCCAAGCTTGAGGACATGGAGGGTTCCTGGACTCAGAATTGTGTTCCACTTTGCATGTTCTCCCATGCTTAATGAGAATGGCACTGAGTCCATAATGTCACAGAACCATCTAAAATGCCTTTCTTGCAGTTTACAATCATATAATGGGCTGGAAATGATGCTGAGTTTCAGCCGCACATGTTCCTGTTGCACTGCTATGGGAGAGTGTCGATGTCCTGGCGTATTCCCTGCGCTCATGTGCTGGTGCTACAGAAGTTGTTAACACCAATGACTGGCAGTGACTCCAAAGGACTATCTCAACCCCTAAGGACCAGCTGGATGGAGTAGAAACTGGATAGTAGGTGTCTCCCATGAAGTGATTCTTCCAGTCAGGAACAGTTTTCTGTGAGACCAGAGTCAGCACATTGGCAGAGAACAGCGTTGTCTTGTTTGCCAGTAAAGGTCTATTGTATTCTCGGTTGTCATGGCTTAGAGACATAGAATGAGGTTTGCATACATCAGAACTAGGCTTACTTTGCCTGGGCTGGGGTTTAGACACTGCATTGTATCTTTTTCACCCATCCACTGTTGGAACAGCTTTCACCGCTGTACAATTTTACATGTGGTTGGGTAACACTGTTTCCTAGATCTGCCATTTAATGTATTTCCTCCATGTATAGTTAATTAAACATATATAATTTAATATTTTTAATGATGTGGGTGTAGCATCTGGCATTGAAATGCATTTCTTGCTATTGCAGTGATTTTAAATAGCATATCTCTTTATTCAGCTCCTCCATGGATCCTGTGGTGAGTCCATAGTTGTGGGCAGGACCAGGAATCTCCTGTGGAGAGCAAGTCAATGTCGGTTCCGCAGCAGGAATCTGGCCAACTAACTCATTCAAAGCTCTGACCATGCAGTGACCAGTTTAAAGAGCTATTTCAAAATTTGGTTTCCTTAGCCATGTTTTTCAGAAAAAAATAATCTCGCATTTTATTGAATGCACTAAATGTTCACATTTTTCAAGTTGCAGGTTAGTATATATTATTTTCTTCTATATGTTTAAGAGTTCTACTGTGAGAATTGTCTTTTACAAAAATAGCAAAGATTTTGTTGAAATAGTTTATACTTTGAATATTTTAAGGGTAAATGCAAGTGTTTTCTGTGTTACAGAAGGACTTACTGAATGGAGTCTGTGAAAATTTTCAGAAGGGCCCACAACCTTTAGGTACTTGAAGTTTTTCAGTGTAGTTTAATGCCTAACTTGGTAGGAGAAGAATTCACCAGTAGGAGAGAGAACTGTTGTTAGTGAAATATACATACTCTTTTTCATAAAACTCTCTGTATTTTATAATTTTTTAAAAAGTGTCTTATACTCAAGCAAAGATTATCACTTTTGAAAAAAATATTGATAGGTAGATTTGGTATGACTTCAAATGAAGAGAAAAGGGAAAAATGACATATCTTGATAGTTAAAATCAAGTGTGGGAGTTTTTATAATATGGGCTGAAAGTGAGTCAAAATCACAAGTCAAAATCAATTGAGAATATGTGGCATGATTTGTACACATTTTTCACACTCCAACCTGAGTCTTCAGGAATCATGAGTCAATTAGTGCTGTGTAATTAATTATAGTGTGGAAGAGTACACATGACTTGGCTCCTATGCCAGTGAGATGTCAAAGCAGTGAGCCTCTATGAAAGAGCTGGGAAGCATAAATCCTTTTGTATTCCACCAAGTGTCAGTAACCATCTGGTTGTTGGCCAACCAAACCTGGAAGGCAACTACAACAAATGTATGGTTCACATACTTGCCAAAGGATTTAACAGTATTATTAATTTAATTTCCAAATAGCTGAATATTTTAGACATGACACATAAGTTTGTGAGTTCATCCTGTGAGGACTGGAGTCTATGAAATTCATTTCTCGATTATAAGACAGACCAAAAACTAAGTCTTCTAGATAAAAGAATAGATATTTCCTATTTTATTTGGGTATCTAAAGATTGACCTTGTGATCATGTGAGAGTAAAAGAAATGTTAATTCTACCTGGTGGTTGTTTAATGACATAAAGCTGTGGGACTTCTTGAATATTTGGAATAGATCTCTCTTCTTATATGAGTTGCGTACACCTGCATTCTTTATGAGCGGTAACCCCATTTCTACAGTAGTTGCAGTCAAAGGATAAAAATCAGTATATATGTATTTGTTTGGCTTTGTTGTTGTTATTTGGTAGAAGTTATTATACACAAGAACAGTATAGCACAATTATAGCCACAGCAAATAGAAAGGATTAAGAGTGCTGATTCCCAGGATGATATTTACAGATTGGTCAATACAACGGTGATACACTCTGCAAATCTTAACCAAAATCCCTAAAGATGAGGCCCAGAAGGAGTAACTGTCTGCACAAAATGGGAACCAGTGACAGAGTTTGCAATTAACCTTACCTTCTTGGCAGATAATGAAGTTTCATACATTTTTTAGTAGGAATTATTAATCCAAACATTAATGTCTATCAGAAATCACTCTGCTATTAATTTTCATTTTCTTCTAATTTAAATTGTTGTCATCCCATGGAACAGCACAATTTCGTGCAATTTTGTTGATGAATGACACACCAACAGTAGGAAAATACTCAGGAAGCTACTCGACATCAATTCTGGCTTGGGCCTGAAAACTCCTTGTGATGTTTAATAATGTATATATCTGGAGAAATTGTGATCCTCTAACAAATCATTTATAAATGGAAAAAGAAGGCTGAAGTGATCATAAATATTAACAGCAACAACCCTTCCAACCCATTGTATTTTGTTCTTTAGACATATGGTATTCAGCTTAGACAGATGAAAATAAGACTTCGTTTTCCATTGGGAAGGGGTCCCTTTTCATTGCTTTAATGTCAAAATGGAAAGTATCCTGGAGAGATCTAAGTATCTAAGGATTCTTATTGGAAAAAAAAGCAATGAGACAAAGATGATAGATTTTTTCCAGCTTCAGATTTTGTCCAGCTTCTCATGGAAGTCATTGTTTCATACAAGGTGACCATGGGAAAGGGATTTGGTCTGATACTTATCAACTATTTGATCTGATAGTTAGCAGTAACGGCAAGTGATTATAACTGCAGATTAGCACATTTGTGTTTTCTTTTTCTTATATATTGCAGAGGTGGCCTTTTTAGCTTTTTATAATATATTCACCTTATTTTCCTAGGTTTGGTTGGCATAGAGTTAATTTTCTTCCTAGTAGCTGGAACAGTGCTGTGTTTTGGATTCAGTATGAGAATAAAGTTGATACCACAGTTTTGGCTGTTGTTAAGTAGGGCTGACCCTAAGTGCAGGACTTCTCAGTGTCTCATGCCCTGCCAGTGAGCAGGTGCACAAGAGGCTGGGAGGGAGCATGACTGGGACAGGTGACCTCAAGTGGCCAAAGGGATGTTCCATCCATAGAAGGTCATGTCCAGCACATAAACTGGGGGGAGTTGGCCAGAGGGAAACTCACTGTTGGGGGCCGGGTTGGTCAGTGACCAGCAGGTGGTGAGTGATGGTGCTGTGCATCACTTGTTCCTCTTGTGTTTTATTCTCTTCCCTTTTCATTACAATTATATTATTGTTATTGCTACTACTACTAATAATAATAATATTATATTTTATTTTATGTCATTTATTAAAGTGTTCTCATCTCAACTGATGAGTTTTCCCTTTTCTTCTGATTCTCCTCCCACCCCACCAAAGGAAGGAGAAGCTGTGTGCAGGTGGCTGCATGGTACTCAGTTGCTGATTGGGATTATACCGCAATGTTTATTTAAAACTGAAGTAACCTCTACAGCAGTTATAAAAGAGCATATACAAAAATGCAAAGTAGAATTAATTAAGTCAAGAATTAAAAAAGAAAAGCAATATTTCTCTTGTATTTGTAAGTTCTGATGTGTGCCTTTTCCAAAGTGTTTATAATCACTAGAATTTGACTACATGATAAATACTTATACATTGGACAGATTGTTGCAGAACTGATTCAAACTCAGCTGATCTGTATTTATCAGTAAGCCAGTCCAAGGTCAGCTCTGGGATATATAGACACACAAACAGTTAACCAATTATCAAAACTATCATTCAGAATTCCTAATCTTATTGCTGCTTGGACACTGTACAACATATTTTTTTAAGACAAACAGTCCAGTTAATGAAATCAAATGCTTTTCTGAGACCATTGCCAGGAAGTGCTTAGAAAGTGTTTATACCTGTATTTGTGTTGAATCAATTTAGCTAACAAAGTAAAGCCTCTCCTAAGGATGTAGGAAGTGCATTTCTCATGGTGCACAGCAGGTGTTCTCAGCCATTTGAATCCACATGAAATGGCTCAGCATGAAGGTTTTCTGATAGGACAGAGCTGGACCAAGTGATGCCACTTTAATGACTCTAATTTTCTTTATATATTTTAGATAAGCAAATTTCAAAGAAATAATAATACTACATTGCAAAATGTATCTAGTTGCTTACAGAAAATACCACACTGCCTACATCATGGTACTATCAAGGTGTTTCCTCCAACTTTTTCTTTATAATCTGTTTTACACTGAAATATCTATTTACAAACAAGAACTTTGTCAACTTTGTGATCATGAAATTTGGGTGAGTGAATGATATCCAGTTTTCCCTTGGGGCTGTAACTCTAGGAGCATACACACGTGTATATGGCTTATCAGGGAAGATAAGTCACCTTTAGGAATTTATTTCATACTTAACAAGGACAAGCCTATTTGTTGCTGTACTAGCTGAAATCAGAGATATTCTTAAAATATCTCAGTACCTAGATAACTTGTCATTTTATCATAGTGGGAGGATTTTGTTTCTGAGAAACAGCAAAGCTTTTGCTGAATTTAGAGCTCAGTAGGAGCAGTGAGCACGGGCTGCCAGGAGATGCTTTTGATCAGTTTTTGATATCTGTGATAGGCAGTGGTTGCCCAGCAGGATCTTTGTTTCTGACTCCAGGCTTTAATCACAGCTATATCCAGCATGCCAAGCCTACCCAAAGTCTTGTCTAAAGCTCAGACCATATTCCTCAAGTTATGGCTTCTGCTCATGATAGAGGCACCCATATCACATACCTTGACACAGCAAGATTATGCATGTCAATGGATAGCCTTCAGATAGCAATTATTTAATTTGATCTAGATACTGTAGATCTGGGTCAAATTTTAATTAGTGTGAATTAGTCACCGATTCTACAAACCATTTGCACTAAGCTTGTAGACAGCCTGGTGTGTGCTAGTAATCCCTCTGAAACCAATTGGTAGTACCCACAGGTCTCAAGAGTGTAACTATTTGTATTATGGAAGTCTTAATGGTTCAGGCAGTTTGCACTTGTTATCAGCATCCCTTTTCCAAAGCAAAATGTAAACCTCAGAGTAGGAAATTCTGAATGAGGCCACTGGGTCAAAACTGAGGTAGTAGCAGGAGATTTCATCTCACATTTTAGTCAAGACTCAAGTCACTGGAGATGTTCTATTGTAGAAATGTTGTGGTACCAGTCAGCATCTCTCCCCTAAGCAGCCAGCAAGGCACCCATTTCTTACTGAAATCATCTCAAGGCCTGGGCTCAGATCTTCAGACAACTATGAGAAAATGCTTTCCTTTAACTCCTTGTTATTCACTTAATTTATGTCCTCAGGGTGGAACTTTGTTGTATTATATGCTACTTTACCAGATGGGGATAGAATTTAATTAAAATATATGAAAGTAGGGTAAGTGATGCTAATAGGAAAAGAAAAATATTAAAGGAACAAATATGTCGGAGATTAAAATTTGTTGCCTAAAACTAGATGGGATATTTCACTACAAAAAAGGGGAAAAATTAAAAATTACAAAAGACAGTGTGTAGAAAATCTAGAATTATGGACCTTGTATTTTATTGAAGTAAGAATTAATAAATCATACAAGTCAGCACAGAAACAGTTGCTGGTGGCTGTAAATAAAACTAGACAATTTCTTTTAAGAGTCAAATGGTGTAAGACAATTGAAAATAATTTTAAAAGACTGATGATACATGCCATTCATTAGCCATTCTTTTTCTTTTGTATAATTATTCAAATAACTTAGTCTAACTATTGTGGTTTTTTGGTGAGGGAGAGGGACACAACAAAATGCAGCTTGCCACTCCTTTCAGAGTGGTTTCAGTCCCGACAAGCAATTTTTAACCCTGCGCCAATGTTTCACAGTATAGTATTTAAACGTTAACCTGTCTTTCACATTCAGGAGGCATTTTGGTGTAAAGCTGTGCTCCTACCCAAGCCAGGAGAAGAGGTGCTGCATGTTAAACTTCTGCAGAGTTTGACTGGCAATGGCAAGTAACTGTGGGAATTGAACATAACCTGGAGAGATCTAGTTGCCACGTATCTCCATTTCAGGTCAGTTGTGAGAAAATGGATTCTTTACTTTAAAGCAGAGAAAAATGTTTGTTTCTGTGTTCATAGTAACTATTCATAAATGAGATAGTTGCAGACCAGCATTAGACAAAGTCACAGTAAGGTAGAGTTAAACCACATCTCTCTGAAAGTTTGTGAAATTCGACCCTGTGCCCAAGGAATACTGTATCTGCTGTTACAATGATTGGAATCCAAAACAAAATATTTAGTCTGCAAGTGCTTTGCCTAACCTAGCAAAGTTTTGTGCTAAAACATAGCAGGTTTTGTGATAAAGCAGTTTCCTATTCATTTGACTTGGAAGCGGGCATTTATTTTCATTAAGGTTGTAAGAAAGGGTTATTTTTGTTCATTTTTCTGTGTTGCTGGAACACTTGTGGCATCCACTCCAGACAGTGACCATCAGAAAAACAGCTGAAAACTCTGTCCATAATACAATCTTTTTACGGTATAATAGACGATAAATCCAGTAGCACGAGTGATAACCTGGAGACAGTTAATGCCTCCTCCTTGCCTTCTGTGCGCTGGAGATTCTTAGTGGTTTTGTTCCAAGAGAGCAAAAGGAGCAAGGCTGGAAGTGCCCCTTTCCACCTCAGGATTGCACAGGTGCCTGCTTCAGAACAAAGGAAATAATGGAAATACGTGTGGAAATCTTGCTAAGTGTGCAGATGGTATTCGTGTAATGTAAGCTGGCTTTGCAATATCAATCTGCTTGTACTGAAAATCACCAATGAATCTTTGATGATATTTGCTCCATTCTAGAACAGCAGGGTTTTTTTCTCAGCTAACTGAAGCTATTTACTCTGTGTTCAGAATGGTTATTTTCCTTCTCTAGTCAAATATTTGACAGATAAATAAAGTTCTATCTGTCAAGTGGTCCAACTCAAGAATAATTTTCACCTGAAAGGTGATCATAAAGCAAACTTCTAAAATTGCCAGTGCGATTATGTGAAGCAGGAGGGGAATTGAGTAATTTGTTGTTTTGGGTTTGTTTTTTCCAGTTCCACTGTCAGCAGTGAATAAATGCTTCAAAAGCTGAAGGTGTGCACATCACTTCATGAGATTTCATGCCAATAGTTTCAGCTGGCATGAAGCCCAGAACCTTTTCCTGATGCTTTGAAATGACTGTAAAGTGCAGAGAATGCTAGGATACACTGATATATATATATATATATATTTGCTCTCTTTCATTCAAATGACTAAATACCAACTTGCAAAGCAGTTTGTCTAACCTCCTTATCAAAATTTGTGTATTTAAGAAAATTTGAAAAACATTATATGATTATGTATTATAGTAAGAAAATAAGAAAAACATTACATGTTTTCTTATGTATATCTAGAGTGTTAATCATACCCCATGGTGCAAGAAAACCTTGAGATTCTTCCTTTTGGTACTATGTAACATATGTGGGAAAAGGGTGGTTTGAAATTTGAAAATCCCAATGCATTTCCTACCCCAGGAAGCCCAGGATGGAAATACATGATGACAGGTGGATGTGACACAGAAATGGAAGAGAGTAGGGGAGCAGTAATTCTCTTTTGTACAGTGTGCAGCTGCAGTCACCAACAGGTGATGAGAATGACTCTAAACCATCCAGGGGGGTTGAGCAGTGTCTGTGCACTCACAGCCGAGCCGGGTGAGTCGTAGGGAGAGGAGGTGCACGGGTGAGTGTGCGCTGCAGGCACTGCATTTGCAGGGTTGTACCTGATGCTCATGTGAAGGATATCCTGTATGCATGCACGAAAATCCCATTGAAAACATAGTGAGCAAGTCTCCTGCCTCTGCCTGCAGACTTTCAGCCCTGGACGTGGCACCCCGTTTCACCTGGAAACACAAAGCCTGGCTCCCAGAGGCCCATCCTGAAGCTGGTAATTCTCAGGCTTGATGGGCACCAGTAGAAAGGTGCCACCAAAAGATAAATTTGACAAGGAATTCTTCCCACATTTAGAAGACAGTGGAAAGTGAGAGAGGATTTGAAAGAAATCTGAACTGATAGATGATGACAGCTGGCTTAAACAGAGATGGAAATTACTCAAGAGCCCATGTACAGACCACAGGCTATACTATACTATAAACTACAAAGTACCTTCAATATAAAACTTCTCTTTGGATGAGGAGTTTGTGATAGACTGAAAAAGAGAAAAATCTTCTGGTGGCATGGTGGTACAGCCAAGAAGATTAATTTAGTTGTATAAAACTGACTGAGTTGAAAATGGTCAGGATGTGTCAAGATGAGAGACTAAGATGTTGCATATGTCAAGACAAAAAAACAGAGATCTGGGTTTCAGCTTCAGCAATATGAACTGAGAGGAAAGGCTGACCTTGGAGATGTTCTGCAGAAAGAAACAATTAGATTTGTTCAGGATAAATAACATTAGAGATGGCTAAGGTGAAGTTGACACCTCTGTAACAGTCTCAGGAATGGGAACGGTATCAACATCAGGAGGTTTTGCCTAGTCATTGCTGCAGGTTCAAACTACAGAAACACTTTCCTGAGCTCATATCTAAACAAGTTCCAATTTTTTTTATGTGTCAATGCATTTAGCCTCTGCTTAAGAAAACAGTTTCATAGAATCTAAAAATCCAAGCCTTAGTCCATTGCTACAGTACTTCCCAAATATTGAAGTGGGAGAAGAAAAATAAGATATCAAATCTGTGCTACTTTCCTGTGAGATATTTTCTTTCTATTACTGTGAGTAAACAGAACACTTATTTGTGTATGTCTCATAAATGCCTAAGCTGTGCTTAATTACTAGTTTAAAGCATGAAATTTAAGGAAAATGGATTTTTCAGAGAAATTTGATACATTGGACAGCCTCTTATAATAATGCTATGAATGAATGATTATTACGTGTTGGTTTTAGGTGAGACTTTGGTTTCAGTTTTTATAGTTTTGAGGAGACAAACCAGTTATGGAGATTGTGCAGCCTATGCATTTTTCCACACTGATGTAATTAGTTACAAAAATGCAACTTTAAAACAAGCATGAGTTAAATTAAAAAATATATTTGGCTCTGTTTTGAAACAAAAATACTTCATTCATGTCCCAGCCTTTTATGTACAATCATTTCCTTTCCTTACTCAGCACACTTGCATGTTTAGATTCTCCCATGATTTGCACTTGCTCTTTTCACTGATACTTTCTTAGGAGCCAGCACTGAGGCAAGGATTTCTGTGTGTTTACTAAGAAGAGAAGTTACAGAGGCATTTTGACTCTGAATCACCCATCTGGAGTCCAGATTGACCCCATTGGCTCTGGGGCTGTCAACATCCTCCTCTATTTGAGTTTCAAAGGAGTTCATGGATTAAAGAATTTGGAAACTATGTGACATCTAAAATCTGAAAAGCAAAATTTGAGTGAAGCCTCCTTCTTGTGCCTGACTGGATAAGAAAGAGATACAGTTCAGACCCTAAGGTATTTTCTGGTGACATGAGTAAAGTGACATAAATGTGCAGTGTCAAAATTATGTGCAGACTCTGAAGGAATATCACTTTTTGTTCCTCTCTGCTTCTCATTCCACAGAGACCGGAAAATTATTTTTCTGGATATTGAGGATGAATTTCCAAATTAATCTTTGGGATCTCCTGTTTTTATAAACTGCTTTTCTCCTCTTAAATTTGTTTGCTTAACCTCTATGACTACTTACATTACCTTACCACTTCTTCTGAAGAATTTTCCTGAAAGGTTTTTGGATAACAAATTACCACAGACAATGTTGGCTGCATTTCACTGGAGCACTGTAATGATTTGGAAGAACTCCAACCCGTCAGTCATGAAAAACTGCATTCGTAAATCCACTGTAGATTTTACTAAGAAAATTCTGGTTTATCAGTGTGCTTGGTGGCTGGATCCCACAGAACTGACTGGAATTTTTTCCTTTCTTGTTGATATTGGATTCTACAATGGCCTGATACCCTTTATTTTTTGTTGTTGTTCTCGGGTATCTGAAGTACTGATATTAAATGCATCAATGACATATTGATTTTTTTTTTTTTAGTAATTTGGGACATGCTGGCAAATTTCTCATTCAGAGTATATATTTCTAGTATAATTAACTAGAAACCATTTTTTCAGGTTTGCATCAAGTAAATGCTGATCTCTTGAGCCAGAGATACAATTCTGACATTAATACTCTGTGCTTTAATCATTCTGTTCAGATGGACAAAGCACATTTTTCACTTTTACTGATGTTATCACAGTTTGCTACTGGCACTTGCATTAGGGACAGTAATTGACTTTCTAAATTTTGATATTTGTGGATGTCCACTTAAAACACAAGGAGCTATATGGATCTCAGCAGTAACTGGATGACAAGATTTGACTTTCCTTCTGCCATGCATGCAGGTGTTATATAGAATAAAGAGTCCTTTAATCTGGAAACAAATAACCAGTAAACAAGGTGATGTTACCAGTAAGTTAATATATTGCTGTGTCCTGGCAGAAGGCAGGCTGTACTTGAGTGTGAACTTATCTCCAGTTCTCCTTTGTTCTGCGTTTGTAATCCTGTAAGGAAAGAAACCAGAAACTTGAGTTTCCAGGCAGTGCGGATGATGTGAGGCATTTTGTAATGCAAGACTCTTAACTGTGCATTATCAGCAGCGTTGCAAAAGGTGTATTTGATACCACAAAGTAGTCAGGGACTCAGGAGGAGCTGTTGATTGTGGCAGTGGTAGTTGTCATTGTTACTGTAATTGTTAGTGCGGACACAGGGCACTGGAAATGTAAGAAGGTTTATGAAGGGAGGAAGTGTGGAGGCTGAGTTGTAACTCCCAGAGTCCTCTAGCAGAGGAACGCTGTGTGACTTGGAAATCCTGAGAAATCACCATTGATCACTCACTGTAGAGTGATGGAGGAAAAAACCAAGAGCAGTAACAATGAAAGCAGAACCCAAACACTTGATGGATTATCATGAGCATTGCCCATATTTAGTTTAGAGCCTGAGAACTGATAAAAAGTGGTCTGGCACAGATGTAAAATATAGAACTATGACAATCACTGCCTGAGATTACAGCTTGTTTTGCAAGCCCAGAGTGACCTTACTTTTCTGTGAAAGACAAAGCTGTAGCTCCTAGAGGGATATGAAGTGGTAATAGAGGAAGCCTAGAATTGCACTCTAGAAGTACAAAGACATCACTTTTGTTTGCTTTTAGGGCTCAATATTTTAGTGACTATTTGGAGAGAGATCTGCTCAGAAGATGTGCCTGCCACTTGAAGAAAATTTTACTTATTATGGAGCTCAATACTGCCTAGTTGGCACAGTGTTTTAACTAATGCCCATGCCCAGTTTCTGATTGCTCACTAGTTGGCAGACACTGAACTTAGATTGAAGTGGTCTAACTGTGTCTCCAGGCAATGACATAGACACTGAGCAGGAGAGGGCTGACAGGAAAAGAGGCTGGTTTGTGCTCCAGCTCTATCCCTGCAGCTCATGTGGACACAGGCACAAGGATGTCTGGGAGGAGCAGTCAAGCTCAAGCACAATGACAAATGAGGTGTCAATATAGTCTGTAATAATGTGTTTAGGAGTTGGTTAGATGTGGCTTGTAACAGGCCTAAAACTTTAGGGAAAAATGAATTATCCTAATTATATGTAGTTTGAAGGATTTTCACTTTTCAGTAAGTTCAACATATATTCTTTAAAAATACATTTCATGAAGCTTGACCTCAAATAGGTAGACAAAGGAGCAAATGAAAGCTCATGAAGGAGATAAATTCTGGTGGTGAATTTGGTCACTATTTTTTCCAGTAATATAAATTACAAAATGTGGACTATGTATGAGCATAAAGAGAGCCAATTAATTTGAGGAGAAAAATAAGAAGAATATAAATGCACTCTATTCTGTCTAAAAGTGCTGAGACAACATGATTAAGCAAAGACCTTTATTAGTAATATAATTTTGTTTGTGAGGGCAACAAATCAAATATGGCTTTCAGATTTTCCAGTGAATTTGTTCTAGGAGACCATATTTGCACTAGTGGTGGGACTTGTGGCCCAAGCATTGACCAGGGACACTGTGCAGCAACATTAAAATTCATATGTATGGAGGTAAATATTTCAATCTATACCTTAGTAATTTCTCATGAGTTCACTCTTCCTTTTAGCAGGACTGTTTAGATCTTTGACCCTAATGTGCAGCCACCATTACTCCAACAAAGAAGAAAAAGTCTGTCCAAAGTAAATAAATTTGGTAAGATATAATGTAAGGTCACAAACAGAAAAAGATACCAGTTGGGACTATGTATTTTAGTGTGATTGATGGGTTATTTTTCTTAATTATTACTTTTGTGCATAAAAATATTGTGCTTTGAAGAGGTCTTCAGAACTTTTGATACCACACGTCACCAAGTCTGAGCTTGACTTTAAGCTGAAAACCTGAAAATATTGTTCACCTTCTTGTAACATTCTTTTTAGTTATAGCCATGTTGTACAAATCCAAGGTGTGACTCACTCCTATAGAGTTTGGTGTCCGAGTGCATGCTGCCACAGCTCTATGCAGTGCTGGTTATAAGAATGTGAGGCTAAATATTTTCCCAGTATCCCAGAGGGGTTTTGAAGCCCAGAACAAGCATGATGCTGAACAATTATGGATATTCACCAGCTAGTTAATTATATCTGGATGTCATATAGCCAAGATCTGGTGGAATATAGACAGACTTCCAGGAAGAAAATGGCAGTTATGTCTCCAAATTCTTGTTGTTTGTCGAGTGGTTGAAGTGACTGCCAGCCGAAGCCAATTTCATGTGCTTACATTAGTCAGATGCTCTCCATTGATGAAACTGGGGAAGGAATTGCTGCCTATAAGACATAATTTTAGCTCCAGCTTTGGAATGTGTGGACTAAACAAACAGCTTCTGCTGGCATGAAACAGCCCCTATATTCTCTGCAATTCCTGTAGGAATTCTGTCCAGTCAAGGAGGTCCTTCAATAGTGCTTCCTCTCCACTACTACTGGCTGCTCCTGTGTCGTTTCCTGCCTGGAAATATTGATAGTTCATACAGCTGGCAACAGATTTGCAGTTTAACGTGGATTTGTCACCTTTTGATATTGTTGTATGCCTTTCCTTTTATCTTTCCTCGAAGGAAGGTGCAGGATGATCCTCTTGAAATCACACCTTGATATTTTCAGAGTCTAATCTTTTTAGTATCAGAACATATTGTCTGACTTCTGCAGTGCATGGTGGGAATTGGGTGAGGGTTGGAATAATCTCTTCAGCTGCACTTCAAAAAAAATCAGCATTGCATGTGAGTATTATGGACTGCTTGTTTTGAGAATTCTGAGGATTAAACTTCGTGCGTAAGCCATGAATAGGCTAAATCAGTCCAGCATAAGTAGCATGAAATAAAAAGATGCTTTGCTATTTTAGAACCAGGCTGTCCAGCAGGGATTACCACCTACCCTGTTATAATCTTTGCAGTGATAAACACACTGCCTTTTTGCAACACAAGGGAGAAACTGACTTAACATAGACTGAAAATTCAGTCTGAAACTGAATTTTACTACATTTCATTCCTGTTTTTCATGCATAGAGAGTTTTCAGTGCCTGTGACTGTTTACAGCATATGAACATGTCCCCAGGTTCTTAAAATACTGGGGGCAGAGCATGTGCTTCATTTGTGTCATTCAAGCAGTGGGAAGGAAGGAGAGCTTATTTGGATGCGCTTCATTGTGCACCTCCTTGTCACACCACACAATGCCTCTAAAAACATATAATGCATTAAACAAAGGTCAAAAAACACAAAAATAGCTTTGTCTCTTTTGCATTTCATTTCCTAACTCATAGTCCTGTGTTTTGCCATGTAAGCATCACAGGAACTATGAAGTTTTTTTCTCTTGAGTCAGTGTTCCATAGGAAGTTATTGATTTACAATAGCTAGAATGATAATATTTTATATAGAGAGATAGATAAAATATATATTTACATTAAAAATGTTTTCAAGAAGGTAAAGATGTGGAATTATCTTCCTAAATGGGGCAGTAGCTCCTTTCATTATGGCAGTGCTTACTAGAATAGACAGCATCAAAGCTTCCTGGGGAGGTCTTTCTCCTCTGTTCTAATCATGGTCACTGAGCTGGCCTCACAACTCGCTTTTAGGTGATTTAAAAGTTGCACACAGTCTGATTCAGTGGCTCAAAATACGTTCGACAACTGGGTCAGAAACCCTTTCTGTGTATTTGTGTCATTTTCTCATTCTGACTTTGAGGACACTATCTTTCTGCTTTAGAGAATTATTAAGATGTATTCATTATGGTTGGCAAAGTGCATCAAAGGCGTTCTGTGGAAAGTACAGAAGCTGCTGTTAAAATGACAAAGGCGACCAATACGAACATAAATGCCAGTACTTTCATAGAAAAAAGTATCTCCACTTTCCTTTTTTATCCCTTTGGCTTCAGAGATTTCTTTCTTCCCCCTCTTTTTTTTTTTTCCTTCTAAAGTTATAAAGCTTGATTCAAAAATTGTTTAGAATTCCTACCGCCAAAGGCTAAGCTATAAATAATTCTTCTCTCATTAGCTTTTTTTAAAGTTTAATAGTCAGAATGGGTCTATGGAATGTATTTCAAAGGTTTAATAGTTGTAATGGGTCTACGGAATGTATTTCAAAGTTATATTTTAAGATCTTCAGTAAAGAGTGAAAAATGCACATGTAATTGAAAATCTCTAGTGAAGAAAGGAGTTCTTGTATTATACTTTGAAACCTGGATAATGTTATAATTTTTAAACATTTTTCTTTATCTTTAACATACATTATGAACATATTATTAAAAGTAAGAAAAAATTTATTGGGGAAAAATATTAAAAATGAGCTTTATTAGTTGAATTTGCAACTAATTTTCATGTGTTTTCTACTTTCTCAGGAACACCCAAGCCAGCTCAATTATGAATATTTTATGACACATCACAGGTTGGCTAAAATATTTGGCTTGTGTGCAAAGAGTGTTTCATGGACAAACATTATTTTAAATTATTTTATTAATGTGCAGATACAAAGGTTTTTTGATGTGCTGGAACTTGGAAATTTTCAAGTTCTAAGATATTTCACTTAACCTTCTTGAAATGTTTCATGAGAAACTACAGTCTTCTACCTGTAGTGTAAGAGGGCGTGATCAGCTCAAAGGATGGTGCTGGAATGTTGAATCCCATATTATCTACCATCACTTCTTTGTTCACATGTTTTGAACTCCTGTCTCTTCCTTCACTTTCTCTGCTGCAGTATGCAATTGTAGCTGCTGTTGCTGACCCTGAGAGAATTCTGCTGTATTAACTGATATGGAGAATTAATCTGTTCAGTTTTTTTGGGTCAATACAAGCAGTTGTGCAAATTAGAAAGTTTGGGGACAGGAGGTTTCTCTGAAGTACTATGAGTTGGCCTGGTGGGATGGGATCATATCGCAAAAAACAAGGAAAAATACAGCATGGCATGATCCAGCATATCTTTGTCTTCTATTCCATATATCGAAAGCAATAGAAGGTTAAATGTGTACAAAGGGATAGTAAACTGCATCAGTTATTACCCAAAGTTTTTGAAATGTCATACTTTCTGTTCTTTTGGAAAGAAAGAGAAGGAATGAGTTTAAGCTACCTGGGTAGCTGGGCTGAACTTTGAGACCTCACTTGTTCAATAAAGCATCAAGGCCAGAAGACATAAGAAGCTGCATAACTTCTTTTACCCCTGGATCTTTAACTGAAGTTATTCCTCATCAAAGCCTTTGCTGTGATTTGTGATAAATCACATAAAAATTACCATCTGATACTTGCATCCGTAGGGATGGTGTCCCTATCAAATTTTCCTGTTGATATCAAAACCGTACGTGATTCTGATGCTAATTTTGGGGATGGTCAATTTTTTTTCTTTTTAATATCAAACATTATTTCATAAAACATCTTTTGCTGTTTGCAGTAGACCTGTAATTTTAATGATGATCTTATCTTAAACCAGAAATATTTCTGTCACAAGATGATGCTGGCAGTGCCTGATGAAAGTTAACATCTGGGATAAAGCACTTCCTGGTTTCAACTCTTTCCTCCATAAACACAGACATTTAACCTCATTAAGTCTCATATCTTACTGAGGAGAATATGAATTTGCAAGAGACAAACTTCAAACCCTGTGGAAATCCAGCCCTTGCCTTCTTAAATTGTGAGACTCTTCCTATTTATTGTTGAAGGTATGCCTTTAAGAAACTTAAAAGGAGAAAGCAAGAATACTAAAATTATTCCCACTGGATTGGAAAGAAGATGGATATATACATGGCAGAGGAGGCGAAAGGACAGAAGCAGCGGAAAGAGTGTTAGTAGCTTTGGGAATTTCTGGACAGTGATTTATTCGGCCAGACTTTCAGACCTAGCATTTCAACAGATGTTGTGTCTATTTATAGATCAGGCACTGCAGAGGAGGTAATTCATCAGGTGCAGTCAAAATTCGGGGTGAACTGTTGACTTTCAGTTCATGGGAATGAATACTCTGAACCACTGCATTACCTTATGTACTGGTAACTACAGAGAATGTTTAGGAAAAAAAATTATGCATCCCTTCAGCCTGATGTATGCAGGGAGAGAGGATGCTCATCTGCCTCCTTTTCTGAGTCTCTCTGTATTCACAAGATTCAGCAAATATTCCTCACTGTGTGGCCTTGCTGTGTCAGATACAGGGGCAGAGCAGGGTAGAGGCTGTTAATTCCAGCACTCCAGAAATGACTGGAGCACAATCCTCCTGCTCTAACTCCCACACGCTTTGCTGTGAGGTTTCCTTAACAAGAAGTTCACAGTTATTTTAGGAAAGGGGACTCAAATGAAGTGTGTGTATAATCCTTAGTGTGCTTCCAAGGCTGTTTTTTCTGCCTTTTGCAACCTCCAGGCACCATCCAAACCGAGTGGCAGAGGTTTGCCTACAATCTTAGTTTCCCAGTCATTACAGTCTTTCTGGTCTGTTGCCTGGATTTCTTTCCTTCAGAGACTGTAGAAATGAGAAAAAGAAGAAGTTTTGATACATAACTGGTCTTGTCTTACTGTGGGTTTGGAATGTGACTTACAGGATCTGGTGCTGTTGTCTCTACCATTTAGACATCACTACAGGGACAGAGCTACTAAGGAAAATGAAAACTAAATGGACAAATATGATGTTGACTTAGAAAATTTCACCACTGGACAAATATGATGCTGACTTAGAAAATTTCGCCACTCTATTCTGCAGCTAACAGCCCTCAGAATACTGGATTTTATCTTTAAAATTTTAGAATGTAAGATACTAGACATAAAATTTTCTGACATGTAGTTGACTAACCTTTCAATGCTCATTTAGCTTTTTCATCATAATTTGTGTACAACATATCCTATTACCCCATCTTAATGAACACTAAATGATATTAATTTATACTGCTTGGAGTTGTTTCAGAACAAAACACTTATGAATGGAAAGCAGAAGTCTCTTTACCCTCGCTAATCTCTTTGAGCCTCATGACGTGTTAGCTTTGCTACCTTCAATAGGGAAAAGAGTGTGATGAGAGAAACTACCCTAAGATGGAAATATTTCCATTCTTCTCTGCCCACATCTGTAATAAAGTTCCATGTACATGTGTTCATTCTATGCTAAAAGCAAAATCAGAATGTGAAATCCTCATCTGTGACAGTGTTGACAAGGTAGTCTGTGCAAAGATAAGGAATACTTCCCATGCCTAAGTCTGTATGATGCCACATCACCATGACATTGATGCACAAATTTATTACTTAATCTCATCCTTAGGTTTTAGTTTCTGACTGTAATTTTTTGTTCCAGTATATTGGATGGACAGTGCTTTTGGCCCATTCAGACAGAGCGCATTGGGTTTTCTCATCCGTCTTTCCTAAAATGAAAAGGAGGAGTCCAAACATTGGTTGCAGTCATTTTGCTTCCACTTTGTGATCATTCTTTGATCACTTTGCAGATACTGCTGTGAGAAGTCAGTAGGAATAGGAAGGGTACTTTTTATGATGATAAAAATAATGCAACAGGAATAAGTTTCACAGATGATCTGTCTTCGGTAATTATCAGTTAATAAAGCCAGACAGTATTTCCATCCATAAGTTTTGTAATAAAAGATGCAATGCTCAGTTTTAGAAATCAGTATTTTTCTTAATGTTTTTCCTGGGTTTTTTTCTGCTTTCATGAACTTATTTTTTTTCCTAGCAGATTAACTGGAACTGACAGCAACCAAGTCTTTATTTTATGACTGTCAAATTCTGAGTTACCAACAATTCAAGTGCTGTAAAATAACATTTATATGAAGTCTTTCATCCAAAGACTTCCAAGTGCCTTATACTCATCAAGGTTCACTGCAAACATGTGAATTAAGTATTGATGTACTCGGGACAGCCAAACCAGAACATAAAAAAATGCAACTGTCTTCTCCAGGTTCAGTGCCAAATGCAGATAAAGATTTCTATCATTCTGCATCGGTTTTGTCTTACTAAATGACATTTTCCTGTCTTGTTTTCTAAGCTGTTGGGTAAATAAGTAGATACAGTGAATAAATCAAGGGTTGTGTAGAAGCTACCCTTTCCTGCAAGATATATCATTAAAAAAAGACTGTTATTGGCAGGAGGAAGGTAGCAAATGGTGCTCCATGATTTAATGACATAATCATAAGATGTTATAACTAGATGGTTCCTTCAGGCCATTTCATTATGTCATGGTGTAATGTAAACCAACCACCTTGAAGTTTGTAGTTCTCTCCATCCCTGTGGCACCACACCTGTGCTCACAGTATCACTCCTGTTTCAGGTGTATTACAGACATTGTGTCCTTTCTGGCTGCTGAAACTGTTTGTACAGTCAGAAATGAATCTGTCATTCCATAAAACATCCCCTTATTAAGGCAGCACTCCCTTTATCATCTTATAACCCTCTAATACGTGTCAGTTATATGTGACTTGATAGTCAAGGTGCTTGAAAGAGTGCATTGAGCAGGTTTTATCCCAATTGTACAAGAGACTAGAGTAGGAACAAACTAGTGCATTGAGTTTGACAGTCATCTTTTCTGACAAATAATTTGAAACTGGAGGCAATAAATTGTCATGGTAGGTTTTCTATGCATCATACATGCATGTGAGAGTGTAAGTATAAAAATAAAAATGCAATCATTAGGCAGAGGAACCTGATTTGAATAACCATCTAGGCAAAAAATTATAACCCTTAAAAATTCTTTCTCATTTAATTTGTTTTCAGACTTTCCTTTCAGTTTGTATTAGGCATCCAACTGTGAAAGAGGGATGTGCTTTCTTTTTATTTAACCAGAGTGCCTGGTTTTAATTTTCCTGCAGTTTTTTGAAGGAGATTCACTAACTGCAGAATAAAGGGACTTTCTGTGACTGCAGCTGCTAGTTTAACACAAACTGCTGGAAACCAATGTGTCCTGCATTTGGAAGAGAGACGGAGTTCAATGTGTTTGGGTCAGACCCTGAGATAGCCACTGAATGGCGATGCATGGTAGCCACTACTACCCTGAAGAAACAGCAGTACCAGAACTGAAGTACACAATTGCTTCTGGAGACAACCTAATCATAAGACTCCACAACTGTCAGACAGACACACAGATCTTTGTGCTTCCACAGAAAGAGATCCATCACATCCCCCACCGCAGCCTTCCTACTCAGCACCTGTAGGAACATTGTGTTACCAGAATACTGAGGAAACTGCAGTAAGCTACTGGAGTACTGCAGAAAAAAGTGTAGCATAATACCAGTAACACAAGACCAAGATGTATTCCCTGTCAAAATTAAATGACTTGGTGACATTAGCAGGTTATTAAAATGCTCAGCCTCTCATTCTTTTTTGCCTTATGTGCAGGAAAGGACCAAAACAATTCATATTATTTCTTGCTGTGAAATACCTAGAATTTCACTTCTGCAGTTGTCTTCAATAGAGTTCTTGCTCACTTTTGTAGGTGGAATACAGCTGTGATGCAGAAGTGATTTCTTGATAAGTGAATGTAATAATGAATATTGAAATTGTATCTAAACTAGAAAAACATTGAGAGCATTTGTATGGATAACACTTTATGATTAATTCATAGGATGGAAATGAAGATACAAAGATAGAACGTTACCTCATTAAAAAATGAAAACCAAAAAGCCCAAGTGAGTAATACTCCTTCTAAAAATGTAACTCATTAATCTTAACTCTGCCAGGAAACATATATGGTCTGGTATACACTCAGAAACGCTTACAATATTTCCTGAGGACCCATCCACATAAACACAGTTAGTGTAACTCAGTGACTGGTTTTAGGTGTATGGGACTTTTTAGGAAGAAAGAAGTAGGAAAATGTGCAGTAGGTACTCCCTTGCACACTAATGCAGGAGAACCAACCCATCTAGCACTACATTTCCTGTCACACTGAAAACATTGCTTGCACTTGTGTGTGAGAGGGATGTATATGTCAGGTGAGCTCAGCCTATGGCTTTAAACCTTGTGAATTATACATTTCACTTTTATACCTAAACAATAGAAGGTGTGTGCATTTGATAAGAGTAAATTTAAGGAGTAAATTTATTTACTTGTAATATCTAAAAGTATCAAAGATTAAAATATGACGCATAGACAAATTGCAGTTGAATTCACATATACAGGCAGCATTTCTCTTCCCTGTTCTCTACATAATATCATGTTCCTTTCAGGGCTGCTGTTGCCTAGACCATTGAGTTGGAACTTATCAGCAGCTTTATATCGAAAAAAATATATTAGTAAGAGTGTTAGATATGCATATATATTATATACACACACAGAATAAAATTTTAAGGAACTGCCCATTTGTAACAGAGAAGGATAGTTAAACATGACTCATTCTGAAATTAAACTGAGGGGATATCTGCCAAAAAGTTCAATGAATTCAGAATTGACTGAGTTTTTGCCCTCTCTTTTGGTATGTTTTTGTTTCTGAGATACTTTAACAATGTATTGACTCCTAGACATATTCAGAGGAAAATGGTCATGTCTCATGTTAAGAGACTAATTTTAAAATAGAGGAAAAAATTGTCATGGCTATAAATATAATAATCCTTTCATTTCATCAGTTGGCAGTTGTTTTCAATCCTTTTTGTTCCAACCTTTTTTTTGAAGAATAGTGTTAATCCAGTGGAGGGATGAAGGAGATTATATTGCCCTTATGTGTTCAAAGTCTCAGCTTTCAAATGATGAATGAATGCTCTTGAGTGAGCTATGGAAGAAGCATTTATTCACAGAAATTACTTTGGTGGGATTCTTTGTGGTTCTCGAGGTCCAGTGCACAACCAGTTGCAAGAATAGAAAACCAAATGAGAAGAAATATAGCAGGTGAAGCCAGCGAGCAGGAGTGAGTGGGCAGGAGAGCTGATTCAAAGTCTGCTCTAATCTACCTATGGCTATGGTCAGATGACTGAGAATGGCACTGATGCACTCAGTATCAAAATAAATGTCCCATGGGTAATTTATCAACAGAAAATAATAAAAATAGTGTGCTTTATGCTTTTTAAAAGCAGTAACAGTGTTCTGGAGTTAGTAATACCTGCTGTTAAAACATAAGAAAAATTATTGCTTACACAGTTCTTTCTCATTAAGAAGAGATGTTTTTGTGACTAGGTCTTTATGGTTACAGTTGTTTCTAGTTAGAAACTTATAATATGTAGAATTACTATTTTATTTTTCTCTTGGAATAGCACACTGTAATCACCTGGCAACCTCATTTTCAGGCTGAGGACTGCATATGCTAATGCTGAGCTTTATTTGAATAGAAAGGCTCTAAATTTTCCTATATTAGCAGTAGTCTTTGCAACTCTGAGATTTGAAAGAGTTGCAGAGAAATCTGAAAAAGTTCTATCTGGGAAGGGCAGCACATTGTCTTAAATGTGTTTAAGATATTTAAATGTGTATGAATTCTTATTCTAAAACAAGAATTTTCTGGAGCATACTGCACAAAGTACCTATATTTATATGTACTGCAATGAATTTTTATTTAACCTTGGTTAAGCAGTATTATTAAGAGGGTGTAAAGGATGAAGAATTCTTAACCCAGGAGTAAAAGGCATTAAACATCTGTCAACTTTGTTGAGCTGCAGGTATATCAGAAGCCTTTTGAGTTAGGATCCTTGGATTACTTCAACCTGTATAACAAAGCTCCTATGATCACTAGCACCTGCTGAAGGGCCTTATCTTCTCTGGAGTGTTTAAATTGAGACTTTGGGCTGCTGTGCAAAGACTGCATCTTTCACCATCTGCTCTCCTCATTCTGCTCTTTTGGTGTGGCACAAACTGTTTTGAAGCAGAAGTAGGCAGTAGAAAAAAAATGTATTGCTTCCCATTAAAATGTTGTGGCCCTTTATGTAATTAAGAATATTGAAATACTGAAAATTCATTCATGATTTTTGTTCAGATCCAGATCATGAAGTTAAACCTATTTGCAGCAGGTGTTTCCCAGCAAAATCATCTCTTTTGCTTTATATTCCTGATTTCAATGGTATAATGAATGCTTGGTCTCAATGCTGTGTACCACAAATAACAGGTAACATTTCATCCATCTGCATGCATGGAGCCAATTATGCGTAGTAGATTATGAGATGAAGGGCTTATTGCAGTTCGTTTGCAGAAGCATTGAAGAATGGATTTATCTTTGTTTGCCTTCCAAGTGTTAGTAGTTCCTAGGGTTATGTGGTGAGTAGCTGGTTTTAAGAAAGGAAAAAGCATAGAGGAAAGCCGTGGTCTATGAAATGTCCTTTATTTTTAGCATTCCTGGAAATCATACAATGATTGTGACTGAAAATAGTCCTCATGGAGGGGATTGTTTCTACAGATAATTTCAATTTTTTACAGATGACATTACATTACATTTTACAAAGCCAAACCTTGAAAACTAGTACTTCACGTCAACACTTGTACCATAGTAAACAGGTTTTACCCTGAGGTTGTTCTCCCTCCTTCAGCTAATTTCCCCTCTTCCGGGTGACTAATGTGTGCAATTATACAGCTTTTAACCCGGTTTGTGCAAAATGGACTACATCTGTTGCATGCTCTGTCTCCCTGAGAAACCTACCTCCTCAAGAAATGTGTTTGCTTAGTTCTGTTTTGTACATAGGTAGGTGTGCATGTTTAGGCAGAAGTTACAGAAATATGTATCATTTATATACAGCATGCTCCCTTGAATCCTTTTTTATGGAAGTGAATCTGGGCTGCCCCTGGTAGCAATGGGATAGAAAAGGACTGTACGTGGCAGCTGTGCTCTGGGGAGCAGGGGCTGAACACATGCTTTTACACTTTCTAAAATACAAAAGGAATATTTTATCGTCTTGTTTTTTTTTTCTTTTTGCTATAGTTGCTACTCTGCCCTGTGAGGATGGCATTCACTGGTCACTTTAGGTAACTGCTTTGTATTTTGCCCCCTCTGGTTTACAGCAGCAGCAGTTTCTTCTTCCAAACAGTGTGTGTATACATATATATATGTGTGTGTGTGTGTATGTGTATGTATGTACATATAGTCGATGCTACTGCAATCACACACCACACCACTTGTGAAAAGTGTATCTCAATAACCATTCTACGTATTAAATATGATATAAATAGATACTAAACCAGTAGGAAAATTAAATGCTAGGGAAGACCACGGGAAAGCTAATGGAAATATTCAGCTAAACAAAGAGAATATTACCTGTTCAGAATTCTAAAGAACATGAATTGAGGGGTTTTCAGCAACAAATTGGGTTGTTAACTGGTTTAATACAGCATAATAAACAGGTGTGAAGCTTCTCTGGTTTATGCCTTATTCAGTCTCTGCATCCTTTAGAAATCATTTACTAGTGATGTTGCAATTCTTATACAATTTAGTGTCATTCTTTACTTACAAGGTAAATGCTTACTTTAGGAAGGGGCAATCATTAAAAGACAAAACTGGAATCTGAATCCCATTTTTCTTTGAGAGTATAAGAGCTTTGTTTAATGAACACTTGGTGTATTCAACCTCTTCATAAGCGGATGCTAGCAGATTTCTTTGACATAGATTTTTTGAAGGTTTCAGTTTCAATGACCATGAATTTCATTTTTTAAAATTCCTTCTTTACATGTGCAAACTGTTCTCACGTGGCAGTACTTTCACAAATGAGAATAGGATCCATAGGTCACAGGATCTTAAAGTGCTTCACTTGTGGGAGGCCTTATACTTGTAGCTGAACATATTCCATAAAGGCTTCATTGGGAAACACGTGAACAGGTTTGTAAGTGCAGAAAGAAGCTTACATTTGGCAGAGATTAAACAGTGCACTAATTCACAACGGGGTAAATCTCTGCAACCATTGCTTGTAAAATCATCACCATGTGGTATTTCCAAGAAACTAAACCAAGAGGTTGCTGCTCTATTATTATCAGTTTCTATGGGTCTTTTTCTTGACTAGAAAACTGAAAATAGAGAAGGTTTGATGGCTTCTTTTCTCACTTTACTCTACAAAAGTCAGTATAACATGATAGAAATGATGTATTTTACCATCCATCTTTCCCCTACTGGGAAAGATTTGGAAATCACTAGGTAAAAAGAGGTAGGATCCTCTTGGAAGAGGCTGTTGGATGGAGCCTGTTATGGTTATGAAATATCTGGGAATTTGGATGAGATTTTTGAGAGTATGAATTTAAACCAGTGTCCTTGCCATGACTGGATATGGAACATTTCTAACAACACACACCAAGTTTGAGATGTTATATACAGGATATGGTTATGCACTTCCTAAAAGAAAGAAACACTTTGTCTCTCTTTAAAACAAGCCTAGACTAGGAAAAGTAATTACTTTTTCTTTTCTTTTTTTTTTTTTTTTCTGAACATGTCATTCTTTTGACACCAACTGCACACTACCTTCTGTTAACCCAGTTTTATTTTAGTAAGAAATATCTGAACCGGGAATTCTGTCTGGTACTTGCAGAAAATGTGGTACATTAAATATTCTAAAAATGGATTTAGAATCTCATCAGAACCATTTGACATCCTGGATGTTGTGCCAGATCTTCCTAAACGTAACACTGGAATAAAATATATGACCCTTAAGGTGGTATACAATTAATAGAAGAAATGTAGGAAGTTGCTTGTTATGTATAGTAAGATATTTTGAAATACTCACCATGATGTAGATTAGGGAGATGTATTGAATTTATAAATCTGAACTCTATGAGAAAAAAAAAAAAAGGAATAAATTAAGAAAAGCTACAATCTGAGGATTTAAAAAAACCCCCAAACCCCTAATGCATAACGTGTGAAAAATCAGCTTTTCTTTAAATGTTAATTAAAAATGTTGTCTGAGGACAGAAATGGCTGCTTGAGAACACTAGGACTGGCAGGGTTAATTTGTTTTTAAACTTATTACCATGCAGAAAATGTTGTTATGGAAACCAAATATATGCTATTTCTTAAATAAATATTCTCTCAAGGCCTCTGGAACAGAGGAAAGAAATTGAAGCTATTAGTGTCATTGTTGCTGTTGGCTGTCTGAAATCCCGAAGCTGGGATTGTAATTGAGAATCCAAGGATTTTGGTTTCGTGGTTTTATAGTAAAAGGGTAGAAACCCACTACCATTGTTATCTGCTTCTCAATCACGATGACAGATTGGGAATGGGTCTCCAAGATTCCTCTGCTTAAAAGCATCTTGAGGTTTTTCCTGGTTTGGGAAGCCTGTAAGCCAAGAATAATTTATGTAGAAATTCACCAAGAGAATTTGCCATAAAATTTGGGCGTTTTTTCGGATATTTCCTAAATCCAGCTTGAGATAGATTGATGCTGAATGGGTTTTCTGAATGGATCTGGACCCTCATGCATGTTGAAGCTCTTGGTTTGTAGGCTTTTTGCCTTCAATCCTGTACAAACTCACCAAACTCCCAAATTCAGTCAAAACCTGTCGTCATTTTCTAGAGAAAATTTTCTGCCCTAGAAATTTGTCGTATGTACCTGTTATGGTACAAGAATAATCATGACGGAAAGCGGAAACTTGAAGGATGTTTCTGATGTTCTGATGCAGTAAGTAGTGGATGAGGAAGATATGGTATTGTGCCTTGCTCTGGGATATATTTTCAGGCAGTGACTTTGGTGAAGCGTGGCTCATGACTGAACTTATCACAAAGACTGGGCTTGTCATTTGAAATTGTCAAAGCCAAATTGGTTCTTTCAGAACTCCTTGGTTTATTCATCACGGGGATGGAGGGGCTGGTCAGGATGTATAACTCGCATCAGTCCTTCCTGGGAAGAGGTTTTATGGCCTTGAATCTGTTTCATGTTCTTTTTTTTTCATGAGCCATAAGCAGCACAGAATTATTTATTTTACTAGTATGCACTAGGAAAACTCATTTAGAGAGTGAATGCACTGGAACCCAAAGCCTTGTATAGGTATCTGTAACATCAGGAAGAAAATCACATAATACATTTTTTATAATGCATAATTTGATTTTAGATGCCCTTCATTCATGGAAACAAAACTCAGAATGAAACTGTCAGGAGCTGTCAATGTGTTTTGCAGAGTTATACTAAAACCAGCAGCTGTAATCCTTAAATGATTAGAGGAAAATCCCTTAGAAGGGGGGAGACAATACTTCACCTGTATTATCCCTGCAGTGACAAGAACGTTATTGGAATTCCATTTCTGGTTCCAGACATCAAAAATAGGAGCAAAGCATTACTAAGAATTCAGGAAAGAGCTGTGAAAAACCTGAAAGGTGTGGAATGGCTTCTAATAGTAGATGGAACTTTGTTCAGCGACTGTTTGGGAAAGATTAAGAGGCAAGTTGAGCTTCATTACAGTGTATCTGACCCTACTGAGAGCGTCTGAAATCTGACAATGTTCATACAATTTATTGTGTGGTTTTTTGTCATTTTACTTCTGAGCTGTAGCCTTAGCTAAGTACTTACAACAAAGTACTTTACAGCACATCACAGGAAATAGTTTAGTCTTTTTAATCAACCTTTCTCTGGTTGCCAGCCAACAAAAATTCAACTGTAGTACTGCCTTACAAATTAATTTTAAGCAGTCTTTAAGTTATTTGCAAAAAGGTAGAGAATATTAAGAATATTTTCAGCATAAGAAGCCTGTGTTCCTTGCTTCTTTCATTAAAATTAAGTATTTTCTTACATTATGGTAATATTTCAGTAGAATCAGGAGAGTACATAGGCTGTTTCGGAATTCGTTGCCAGATGTTTTGTGTTATCCATGTAAACCTTTACAAATGTTTCCTTGAAGTGCAACTCTGATGTTAATTTTTTTCTTTGAACTTGTAGAGTAGTAGCCCAAAACAGTACATTGAAGGAAAGTAATTTCTCTGGTATTCTTTACACTGATCTAGTTAGTTGTATCATGCTTTGCTTTAAAAGTCTCTTTGTGTTTGTTCCAATTCCCTTTATATAAGTTTCTGCTATAATTTTTACGGATAATGAAAGTGTTGATTATTGGGGTATTTTCAGGTTCTATAAACATTAATATTATTCCACATTTGAAAAGCTAATACAAAAATGGAATCCAGCAAACAAGAATGTAAATATGACAGTGAGTTCATGCTTCAACAGTATATAAGCAAAGCCATATCATCTCTGATTTGTCAAGCATAACTGAGTCCCTCAGGGAGATTATGCTTGGCCAGTCATTCTGGTGAATATGCAGAAATACTGAGAAAAATAACTGAAATTACTGGTCCTGTTTTGGTAAGGTTTGGGGTATTCCTTTTTTTATTTTTCAGTTTGTGCTGGTAACAATCTTTCAAAACTGACTAATTTCAAATTGCAGCTTATATGAAAACAACTTTCCCTGAGCTTTAGATACCAGGTTGTTTCTGTTCCTACCTTAAATTTTCTGCAATCATTTTTCTTTTAGGAAATTGCTTCGAGTATTACCCGTCAGATTGCAATATTAAGCATAATTTTTGTAACATGGGATGTCACATCTTCAAACAAGCTTCACTCCGTAAAGATCTGCGGAAATTCATATTTTAGAAGATTTTATTCATCTTTAACTCTTGAATGACCTTTGTCAGCTGTCACTGTCAGCTAGGGATCACTGCGCTTGACAGTCGCTGTCGGTTCCAGAGAAATGTAAATTCCTGTGCCATATTTCACAGGCTGAAAGACCCAACATGTCTTATCTGTGGAATACATCAAGGAATAAAAACAACCACCCACATGCACAGTAAATACTATTTCTGCAGAAAATAACTTGCCCTACTTACTATCTAAAATAGTCACAAATATTTAATGTGCCTCAAGTTTAAAATAGCTCGAAGTGACATTTGGATGGCATAATAAAGGGGGTTGTGAAAGGTCTGTGTAGTCTGGCTTGGTGAAAGATTCTGTGCAGTTCAGAGAGGCACAAAAGTATGTGAAGATTGTTGTTGACTGATGGAAGTAACTACTCAGCTCTTTGAGCGGGGAGTTCACTTTCAGTGAATCCATCTGGTTCTTAAAATGACTTGTGAGCAATAGAAAGGTTCCTAATGCTTATAGTAAGATTATTGAAAGAATGATAAGATCAGAATTCATTTTAAGTTAAATAGTCATATTTGAAAAAGCCATCTGGCTAAATAATGTATTAATATCCCAAACCATAGTTTCTGATTTCTGCAGTGAAAAGCAACGAATAGTGTTCAATACTGTCTTTGAACTATTTGCCAAGGAATTTTTCACAAATCTGTAGTAATTAAATAATTTGGACATGGGGTATTATTATACTAATTGGTGTTAATTGGTGGTTTTAAACAGGTATCTATTGTAATGGTATCTGACCAAGAAGTTTGGAATTCAGTAAATCATCAGAGAAGTAAATTATCTGAGAATGACTCTAAAATCTTCACTAGGCTGACAAATTAAAGGACAAATCTGATTAGAATATATAATTCTCAATTTCTATTTCTTTTTCTCAGTTGAAAATTGAGGAAAACATTAGAATCCAAGGCAATGCATTGGATGATTAACAGGATCTGAATTTTTGAAAACTTTTGAAACGTAAGAACAGGTTGAGTAAGGCAGACGGGTACTTAACTGTAATGAAGGATTTGGGACCCAACTGCACAGCTTTATTGCTGGTCAGAAAACACCAACAGCCAAATCAAACTGGTAACTCTCCTGAAGCGTGCCCATGTTTCTGTGTGCACGTGAGCCTGCATGCACATGTGTGTGTGTACATAGATATATATATATATTTGGAGAGAGAGAATTATATTCACATATGTTCAAGTGATTCATTTAATATATCTATTTTGATTTTTTTGTTTTTCTGACTTAAGGTTTCTAGGATGATTCAGTATGTTTCAACACTGTTAAATCACTCCATTGCGATAGTTTCTCAGGGATGTTGGAAGACAGAGGCAGAGCAAAAGCTCACAGATTATTTCTTTCTTCCTCCTTTCTGTTCTGCCTATCATGGAGGAGCAGAATACAAGAGGGAATGGCAAGCTGAGATCTTAGCACTTTCTCTACCATTCTAATTTTCTTCCTGTTCTTTAATCCGTAGGTTTACTGTGAAATCTTGGAGGATCAGGGATGCGCATTGTGACTGATAAAGTGATGAGCTTTCTTTTTCATTTACTATGTGCCTCTTGATTTGCGTGTTTGCATAAAAATAAGAACTAATCTGGTAAAACCTCTTGTCCCATTTAGAATCAGACAAAAGGGAGAGAAACCAGGTATTTCTGCAGCTTTTGAGGAATACAGTAAACGTAAGATTCGATAAGGGAAACTTTGTTAAAATTTGACTCACTGTTTTATTAATGGTACCTCCTGGAAGCAAAAAGGAACTTAAAATTCATGACACCAGACCTGAGATTTAACAGCGGGTGGAACTGCTGAGACAGGTAATGAGAAACACCTGATATCAATAACTCAACAGGTGATGGCTGAGTGCTAATCTTTGCTTGCTTTTTCATATTTGACTATTCATAAGGTGTTAAATTTCATCTCTTCAACTTCACAGTATTTTTTTTCATTTACTTTTTTCCACTAACTATTGTCTAATTAAGTTTTCTATGTTGTAGTTGGAGACAAGAAATGCAGCCTTGTGTCTGAGGGAACTACTTTGAATTTTCTGTAGAAATAAAAACCAAAATGCTTTCAGTTCCAAACCTCAAGAAACATGCTTTTCCCATGTGTACACTGTAATTTATTGACTGGAAGGTTTATTCTGTTTAGACTATCAGAAGTGTTGTAAGCTATGCACAAAACTGAAAATAAGAATACTCTTCCCCTTCCGTGGGATCACTTCCTGGAGGAAATTAGCCCTAAGATCTGCGGACTGAGGAAAGAATTGACATTTCTTTTTCTATTTCTTCATCAGCACACTAAAATGACAAATGATTCAGCTTTTAAGGATGAATCTTTTGGGTTGGAAGGGACTTTAAAGACCATCCAGTTCCATCTCCCTGCTACGGGCAGGGACACCTTCCACTAGACCAGATTGCTCCATGCGCCATCCACACTGGCCTTGAACACTTTCAAGGATCGGACCTCCACAATTTTTCTGGGCAACCTGTGCCCATGTCTCATTGCCCTCATAGGGAGGAATTTCTGATCTAAACCTACTCTATCTCAGTTTGAAGCCATCCCCCTGTGTTCTGTCACTACATGCCCTTCTCACAAGTCCCTCTCCTGCTCTCTTGGAACTGCTTTGTGTTCAGAAGGTGCTATAAGGTCTCCCCAAAACCTTTTCTTCTCCAGGCTGAACGATCCCAGCTCTCTCAGCCTGTATCCATAGGAGAGATGCTCCAGTCCTCTGAGCATCTTTGTGGTTCCCTCTAGAGTCACTCCAGCAGGTCTGTGTCCTTACACTGGGAACCCCAGAGCTGGATGCAGTGCTCCAGTTGGTATCTCACCAGAGCAGAGCAGAGGGGCAGAATCCCTTCCCACACCTCCTGGTCGAGGTGCTTTGGGTGCAGCCCAGGACACATTTGGTTTTCTGGGCTTCAAATGTCCATGGCCAGATCATGTGGAGCTTCTCAACCAACACCCACAGTGAAGCCTGAAATTCAACTGGACTATAAGTGGGCAACAAAGGGGGAGTTTTATGCAATTTTCTCTCTGTGTTTCCCTCAGGAAGTCCAAACCATCAGAGAAGTCAAATCATAAAAGCTTCAATAGCCTGGCATTACTGATTAATAGGAAACTGTTTCTACAGGACAAGAATACTAAAATATAAGACCAACTTAGTCCCAAATGAGCAATCTTCACGCTAAGACTCTTATTCTGCCATGAATTCACAGATCTGTCTGTCATTGATGTTAGTGGAAATTCTCTGGCAAACTAGAATAGTATCAGTCCCTAAGGAATTACATGATTTAGATACCAAAAGACAACTAATAAAAGAAACATGTAACAGTTGAAATAAATTAATCATTTCACAAAAGTTAAGTGCCTTTTACACTGGTGAAATAGATGTAAATAGAATATCATATTGATTTTAAAGTAAAAATCCAGACAAGATTTTTCAGAGAAACAATCTGAAGATATTTGTGCAATTATATTAACTTAACTAACAATTAGAGCATGAAAATTTAGTTGTGAAAGTGAAACAGAGAAGATTGCTAGCAGTTGAAGATATACCCCAAAGGAAGGACACAGGCCTTTCTTTTCCCACACTGATGTGTCTTTTCCCATTACCACCATTTTAAACCACCAATGACTGTGTACCACAACCACAGCTCTGTCTCCTTCTACCTTTTCCTGACCTATTTATTAGGTTGCTGGCAAATTTCCAGCCACTTCCAGCAGAGATAATTCATTATCTGTGTATAGAACAGGGCAATCTATCAAGCTGTGAGATTAAATCCGTGATGAGAAAGTATTTTAGAATTCGGATCCAAGTTGCAAATACATATTTATTTAAAGTTCATTTTGAGATGAGATTTGGACTCAATCTTACCCATCTGTAGTTCAAAGTTTGAAGAGAAATTACCATAAGTATATTCTAATGCCTCTCTTTCTGTTTTCTCTTTTATCAGCTGTCACAGAGAATTCTTGTTTAAACGGAACTACTTATCAATCAGAACAGAATTTTTTTAAAAAAACTTGTTTTCAATATGTTTCCTATGTTTCTCAATTTTTAAAACAAAAAATCTGAACAGATGTGTTAGAAAAGCACTTTGGAATTAAAAATTTATATTCTTTTGCAATCAACCTTGATATATTTCAAGCTTCCTGATTATATTTAGAAAAATCCAGACTGGTTTCTCTTGGAAAATAAAAATAAGAAAATAAAAAAATAATATCTGAAGTGGTTTTGGGCCTTGTAACAAAAAAAAGGAGAAACATGAGCAGAAAATATATCAGGCTAGGAGTGATGATGCTACTTATAAAAAACATCTGCAGTCCTGTGAAAGGCAAATGAGAAGCAAAACTTGAAGAGGAACTCCTTCTGATCTTGATTATAGTGGTAGTGTCACTAGAATAGAATCAGACTTCTACTACTACTACTTGTTTGGAAGAAAAAAAAATCAGCACTAAAATCAAACAAAAAGCCAAAAAAACCCAAACAAACCAAAACAAACAAAAAATCACAGCAAATTAACTGTATTTAGCAGAATTTTATAAAAATTTCCACATACAAAATAATGGAAAATTTGCAAGAAATCACAGGACCCATTCTTGTGTAAAATTCTAAATTACGTATTTCTATATCAGATATTGAAGAGGTTGCACATTCTTTTGGAACTAACATCCTTTATTATTGTGGAAAATCCTTATTCTACAAAAATATCACAGAGAATTAGGGAAATTCAAGTGGCTTCTCCGGGTGAAGATTCCTTGGTGTTTTGTTAGAAGAGGCTCTGGAGCTTGAGTAAAACAGTTGTGTTACTTGAACTGAAATGCTGGATGTGGTGATAACAGCAGTGCCTGAGTTTATCTGTTCATCTTAATGATGTACCTTATTTGAGATAATAACTTTTTTGGAAAGACATGGAGGCTCACATTCCTCTCTGAACTAAGCAGCCGTGGCACAAGTCTTCTGCAAGGTCAACAACAGTTTGCCGCCTACTGCTACGTTCAATGTACTTAAGTAGTGAAGGTGACATCTGTAAAATTATTTGATAGTTTCTTGCAATAACACTGAAACTGAGTTCTGATTCAGTCACTGAATTGCCCTTGTGGTTTTTTTGTATTGTGTTAGATTTCTGTTGCAGAGCCTGAAGAAACTGTCATGCTTTGACAAAGCTACAAGTCTGTGGCAGATACTGATTAAAACAAATAGACACTCATAACTAAAGCCTGCACCATTTTTCATAGTAAGGGATTCTCTGCAGATACGATTTATTGGAGGCTTAATAATTGTATTTATAATTGCAAACTTAAGATGTTTGCAATAATGCAGTTAATGAAAATCATCAACTACACTAAATAACATTTTAAGAGTCAGTCTTTAGTGAGGCTGGGTATTCAAAGACCTCTTGTTCTGTTGCTTACTGGAATAAATCGAGGAAACATTTATAACAAACCTTATCAGTATTTCTAAGAATGCTGGAAAGGTTTACAAAGCTTTTGAGGTAAACATTTCAGATGACTCTCTTTTGCCATTGTTGAATGTACATCACTTCTGCTGGTTAACCCAAGGCAACTGTCACTGTTTTTTCTTCCAGTTCAGTTGATCAGGGTCTGAGATGACTCATTTTTTGCCCATCTTTAAAATGTGTTTAGAGCTTTGAGAAAGACTTAAGGAACATCAAATTACAAAGGAGAGAAATATATTTGGAACTGTAGCATTATATCTCAAATATTTATCTATTCCAAAATGCACGGAGAAGGATCTAATAATATAAATGTATTTATTTGTTGTCTTTTACAACCTGCTAAAGAAATGGCATCACACCGTGAAACTAGAGGGCCACTTCTAATTCCCATGTCACTTTGTATGATGATGTCATTCCCTTGCAGGGGAGGTGCTTTTTCTACAATAACTAAACTTTTCTGTTTAAGTGTATTTGTTATATACTCCCGTTGTGTTTTTTTCAACTTCGACCTGCAAATTTTGACTAAGATAAAGGAATATTTGAAAATCTTATTTAGTACTTGTGCAAAAGCACAGATCAATCACCTTTTTATCTGTCCTGTGGAACAAAAGTTCTGAAAATATGCTATAAATTATAGTACTTAGTGTATCAAGAAAAGATATCCCAACAGTTTTCTGTGTGTTGGTAGTAGCTGGAACTAGATGCTCCAAAGGAAGCTGTAGGGTTGCTTCTGCAGGCAGATGGGGCATAATGTGACCCACATTAGGTCATAGTGAATCTTCAGTAGATTAAACGGATTTAGAATCTAAACCTTAAAATGTGAAGCTGAGTCATTTACCACAATTTTGTTTTCAAATTTGTGGATATTTACACAACAGTACAGTTTCACCTTGATTTTTATCAAATTATTGACCTCCGCAACAACTAAAACAAAATCAGTTATTTTCGGTTTTCTACCTTTCTTTTTGTTGTGCCATTAAAAAATGCTCAGATTTTAATTTCACTTTCTCTACACCATTTATCCTGATCTGTTTTATTATATGCCTCCTTTGATCATTTTTATTGGTGTTCTCTGAAAACATGGCAGATAATTAATGGGTACACTTGTAAACCCAACGGAAAAAAATTGCTTTAGTCAGAAACTTCTTTCTAAATCCCAGTTGCTAAGTTTCCATTGATGTAATAAAAATATGATTATTTATTTCTCCTCTGAAACTGGTCTTTTAAAAACATCATGCTTTATATTAAAAACAAGAGGTTTTATTTTAATTTGCTTCCAGAAATGCTTCTATATTGACATGCAAGATATTGACTTAGAAGTTTAGTTAAGACATGGAATTGATGTAGACATTATTGACACAAAATTTTAGTTGCTAAAGGTCATTCATCTGTAACTGTTCTTGATCATTTACAGAAAAAAAAATAATGCCTTCACTTAGGGGTGTCTGTCAAAATGTTCTGTCTACTTGTGCCATTCATTTGTGCTATTTCAGATAGGGCCCATCTGAGAGAGGAGGTGAGGAGCAACTTCTTGCACTTTGTTTATAAAGAGTTGGCAGAGCACTTATTGAGAGGTTCAAGGTATGGTTTTATAATGGCTGCATCCTGGGATCATTTCAAGGCAGCAAAAAAAGAGCGAATCATTGGCACTATTTGCTGGCATCCCAGAAAGCCAATTGTTTCCTGGGCTGCACCCAAAGCAGCGTGGCCAGGAGGACAAGGGAGAGGGTTCTGCCCCTCTGCTCTGGTGAGACCCCACCTGGAACACTGCATCCAGGTCTGGGGTCCTCAACACAGGAAGGACATGGACCTGTTGGAGTGAGTGGAGAGGAGAGCACCAATATGATCAGAGGGATGGAGCACCTCTGGTATGAGGAAAGGCTGAGAGAATTGGGATTATTCAGCCTGGAAAAAAGAAGGCTTTGGGGTGACCTAATTGTGGCTTTCCGGTACATGAAGGGAGCCTGCAAGAAAGATGGAGAGGGACTTTTTATAGCAGGATGTAGTGACAGGACAAGGGTGGGATGGCTTCAAACTGAAAGACAGTAGATTTGCATTAGATATTGGGAAAAAATTCATCCCTGTGAGGGTGGTGAGGCAGTGGCAAAAGTTGCCCAGAGAAGCTGTCACTGCCCCATCCCTGGGGCCGGGTTGGATGGGGCTCTGAGCAATCTCGTTTAGTGGTAGGTGTTCCTGTCTGTGGTGGGGAGGAGTTGGAACTGGATGATCTTTAAGGTCATTTCCAACCCAAACGACTCTATGATTCTATGATTATAAGAGTTTCATCCTTAAAAGCTGAATCATTTTAGTGTGCTGATGAAGAAACAGAAAAAGAAACGTCAATTCTTTCCTCAGTCCACAGATCTTAGGGCTAATTTCCTCCAGGAAATTATCCCATGGAAGTAGAGGAGTATTCTTCTTATTTTCAGTTTCATACATACCTTCCAGCCAATAAATTACTGTGTATGCATGGGAAAAGCGTGTTTCTTGAGGTTGGGAACTGAAATTGTTTTGGTTTTTATTTTTATGGAAAATTCAAAGTAGTTCCATCAGACACAAGGCTGCCCCTCTTGTCTCCACATACAACATAGAAAACTTAATTTGCTAATTAGACAATAGTTAGAGAAAAAAGTAAATTTAAAAAAAATATAAAATATTGTGAAGTTGGAGAGATGAAATTTAACACATTATGAATACATCTTCTACAATTCTATGATTGGGAATGTTTCAGCAAAATCTAAGAAATCTACAGAATAATGTCGCTTTGTGTACGACTTAAAAATATGTTGAGAGCTCTAATTTAGCAAGGTAATCTAAAATATAAAGTAGTTTAATGGAACTTGTGAGATTTGAATTCATTATCTGATTCAGCCACAGACTTAAATATAGCGTATTTTGTTTAAAATGAGTGCATTTCTATCTCAGAGGGTTGGTAAATAGATAAAACTTGTAAGGACTCTGGAGTGCACAGATATTTTGCTGATATACACTAAAAATATCCAGTTTAGCATGCAACTCTGTGTTGTCTCTACAAAGGCACATTTTGATTTAAATGGGATTAGTAGTGTGCATGAAGTTAAGCATGTCCATAAATGTCTGCAAGGCTTTAGTTATTCAGTGCACTCATTATCTCAATTTGTTGTTTCATGGAATTATTCCAAGTATCTCATCTAATCAGGTCCTCCTGGAGGCACAACATATGCCCACAATGGCATGAGCTATATATAGCTCCTTCCACATTCATGAAAGATCAATGGAACATTCTTATTGCCAGTGCATGTATGTATCTGTGAATTATCCTGTAGGAATTAAAATCCCTCAATGAGATCATGGTGCGAATTCCCATGGGTATAAAGCTGAGGTAGAAGTGTCATTTTTTTAGACAAAAGCACAATAATTGAAAGCAGTATATAAACAAATGTATGGCAATGTATTATTAATAATATAAAATAGATATAAGTATATAGACTGATTTAATTAAATTTTAAAATAAACTTGACAATATCACTTGTATATTAATCACAAATACGTTCTACAGACATAGACAAACACTATCATTATACTGAATGAAAATCAGCCGCGTGCTCTTCATTGGAAATATTTTGCCCGGTAGTGAAGTGTGTTTGTTTCAGGTACTTCTGAATGACTAACCTTTGGTACTGAATCTGAAATGCAACTGGCAAATAGCCCACATAATTCTATTCTCAGCAATGCTATTGTAAATCTCTTAAATTACTTTATATTATTGAAAGTGGAGTAGAATGTGACAAAAGATTATGGCCTATTTCTGCTGACTTTGTTGCTTTCATCTACAAAGGCAGTCATAGGAATCAATGAAAGTATGTATGGAGTATTACTTGAAATGCATAAACAGAGCAGAATCTGACTGTTTAGAATTTGAAAGTACTTTATAGTATTTCTCATCTACCCACCCTATTTGAATTGTTTTCAAATAACAGAGCTAAGAAAGGAAATCTTTCCACAGAGCTGGCTGTAAAATGCCAATATTAATATTACTGTGTATCATTAGCTGCTGAAGGAATTAAACACAAAGCTGTTGAAAAGGAGCTGGCTAGCATTTCAAATCATTTAATAAATGTCTTTGTTTCTAGATATAAGATTCCTTCTTGGCCTTACCATTCAACGTTTTTTCACAGCAACTGAAAAAATGGTGCTGTGACACTAGTCACTGAACATTTTTTGTCTTTGTGATCATATGTCAGTTTTATATTAAATCAGATGTAGTCAGAGTAGTTCAGGACAGCAAGATGAAAGAATTCAAATACTGTTAAGATGTTCAAACAATGCAGAATATAAATGAATGAAATTTCAGGTGAACTTACTGTTTCTGATACGTCAGGTGGAATATTATTAACAGTGAGGAGAACTAATATCAATTATGTTGGTTTTGAATTTGAACATAATATTATTTATATAATATGTGTATCATCTACACTGATTAGATAATGCAGTTAATGTTGTTATTTTAATTGCCCTTAATGAGATTTCCATTTTTTCAGCTGAAGATCAGGTTTACTTCCAGATATTCTCAGATTTTAAAGGTAAAATTAAAGAAGGTGTTTAAAGCATTCAGGAAAAATATCCCACTTAAAATTTTCATTTACTTCTTTACCTCCTATGTGTTCATTTGAACATATTCCTGCTTGCAACCAAGCACAGAAAGGGCTTGAAGTTGCAGATGAGTTAAAGGCAGCAAGGCTATAAAAATGACCAGGCAGTATGGTTCCTTTAGCTAAAATACAATTGTGTTTCTTCTCTGCATGCATTCCTAGAGTGGTTGGAAAAGTTTGGCATTTATTTGTTATTTGAATTTGCTAATATACAGAAGTTTTCCAACTGTACTGGAAAGAATAAAAGAGTGTGTGGGATTAACACTTAAACATTGTCAAGTTTGATGTCCTGTGTTACTTCCCAAAATCCAGTTCAGTATCAATGAAAACATAATTGGTTGCCATGAAAATAAGTGTCAACTCCTTCTATTTATTTCTTGTGCTTTCCTTTACCTTTTCATTTCTGAAAAGAGATGCGCATCTAACTGGAAAAAACATTAAAATTGTTTAATATCACCAATTATTCTGCAATCCCAATAAATATCAATCAATAACATTGCTCTCAAGGATTTCATGCTTACTTCACTAAAAATGGAGTACTGAACCTATAAATTGGAATGATGCCAGTGACAAGAAGAAAAAGATGTCCCAAATGTTGGATCTAAGTCCCAATGTATAGTAAAACAATAACACCCTGTTCTGTGTATCCAGCGAAACCCAGTTTAACAGATTTGATTTTGACACTTCCATGCATGTTACTTTCTCAGTACCTTTACTTAGAGAATAAACCTGCTAATTTCATTGCAAGTATTATTGGAATCATAAACATCAGCAGCTGAAGTTTGAAGATCAACTTTGAACAACACAATTTATTATGAAAAGAAATATTATTTTAAATATTCTTTCAAAGCAGCTGAAGTAAACATTATTTCTTTCCTAAAGTAATAATATTCTGTCTTCCTTTTGTCTTCTATGTGTCAAGAAATAATAAAGGAAGAAAATATTTTGTTCTTTGTCCTTATTACGAACACTGTCATCCAAAATTATTCTGAAACTTCATATAAAGGTTGGTCATTTACATAACTTGTGATCCCATTGATAAACCAGGTGCATGAAACAAAAGAAATGGATACTTTTTACCCTGAGTTTTAAGTTATCTACATGCACAGGACCATTTCGCATTAAAAAAAAGTACTGTCAACTATACATCCTTCCCACCTCAGTTGTAGTAGAGGTTCCACATGTGTATATGCATAAAGTAAAATTTCATCTCTTGTTCTGTTTCTCACATATTTGTTTTGGTTTTGTTGCGGTTTAGGAATGGTATTCCTCAATTTAGTGCCCCTCCTGCCCTGCCTGTTGTTGCCAGATGAAGAATCATTTGCACCTGGTGGGTTGATACAATGGTTATTCTTCATGAACTATGGCCTATGGAACTTCACAACGCTTATTGTTGTAGGAAGAAGAACTGGAAAGCAACCAGCCCAGCTGTGCCAACTTTTACCAGGTGCTCAGCTATGAGTTGGGGTCACCCACCACCAGGGACCACCAAAGCGACCCCCAGGACAGAAGAACGTGAGCGGAGAGGGGACGGAACATGTGCCAATGGTTTTGGGGAAATTATTATCATATGAACGTTTCTTCTGAGAAAAGCTATAAATCTGTATGTAAAATACAGTATCTAAACAGGAGCTTTTTCTGTACTCAGTGTGCAAGATATTTCAGAGGAGATACTCCCTTGTGCATCTGGATGAATAAATGCCTGCTGCTTAGTGCTACGTTAATGTTAAGGAGTTTCGTCTTTTACTGAATTTTGGTAACACCCTCACTGGGACTCCAAAACCACAAGTTGCTCATTCACTTTTCCCCTCTCCACCTTCCACCCATAGGTGGCTGAAGAGGAGAATTTCAAAGGGAAAGATAAGAACAAGGTTCTTATAAGAGTAAGGTTGACATAAGAACAATTTACTGGAAACAGCAATGAGATAAGAAAACGAAGAGTAACGGCAACAATATCAATAACAAAAGTGTACCAAAAAAATAAAAAAAAGAGTGAGGAAGCCCAACCCGACCACAGCCACACCACCCAAATCGCTCCCTCGGGTTAGGACCAGCATTACCCCACCCTTCCATCCACCATGCTTGCTCCACCGGAAAGGGACACCTTTATTTCCTGGAAACGAGGGAGAGTCCCCGTTTCCCTGCCCCTGGCATGACATGAAGTGGTATCAAATAACGTCTGGGCCTTGGCCACACCGCTCAGCACAGTGCATGGCAGCCCAGAACTCCTGGGCTCAGTGATCCATCAGCTCAGCCTCCCCAGGAGCGGGGAATATGGGCATGGGCCACCGCACCCGGCTGCGGTACAAAATTAACTCTGTCCTGGCTGGAATTAGGACAGGCTTATAACAGTCCACAGGCAAACTATCACAGTGAGCACTGAAGTAGAAAGAGGAGATGTAGAAAACAGCCACCAGTTAATAAAACTTTAATTGGAATTGTAGGCCATGTAATCTTTATTAACTGTTGGAATAGGAAGGTAACTGCATCAAACTGATAGGACAAACATGTGCACGGATTACAGGTTAATAGCACCATCAATGTGACACACATATTCATACTTTTCCTGCTATGCTCACCTAATCTGCATGCAACAAGGGTAAAACCAGACTCCTGTTGTTTCAGTCCATCTGGGATCCAGGGACTCTGGGTTTCCCTGTGCCCTCTCTATACAGGCAGACAGGAATGCCAGGCACAGTGATGAAAAAAGTACATCTATGAGCACACAGGCACCATAATTTGACCTGAATACGATCAGGTAATAAAAAGCACCTTAACTTTTCGTGCAACAGAACGCAAATGCAATTGTGGTTCAGATGGAAGACAAACCTTGATTGAGCTCCATTGCTCTTAAAACCACAACTCTTAATGTGTCCATAACTGATGTTATTAACACTGCTTAAGATCTATTAGCAAGAGGTGTGTGTTGAAAACAATTGCAAAATGTTCTGAATTGAATTCATGTGGCTTCAATCCTGTACAAGGAAATTTTGGAGACACACAGCACCTAAACTGTCCTGATTTTGGAGGACCAAAAATTTGCCTAGACTATCTATGCAATTACATTTTATGAGTAAGTATGCCTGCACTTACAGAAGTGGCTACAGAAATACTGGATGATATTCTCCATAATGAGAGTTGCTCTTGCCCAGAAGTGCATGAGCAGGTATACGATCTTATCCAATTGTATACACAGAAATCTAAATCAAACTGAAGCCTTGCTCTCTCTGTCTATACTCTCTTCCTAATGTTTTTCTCTATGCATGTCATCACTGTGGCAGCAATGAATCTTCGAAATGTTGAGGTATTTCTTAGTGGCACAAGTTTCTCCTCACCCTTGCCAATCTTTTCAGTCACTGTCAGTAGAGAGAGTTTTGATATATAGTTGAAAATTTCAGTGGTTATTATTAGAAACATGAGTGAAGTATTTTACAATTTTTATTGCTACAGAAATAATAGATAAATACATATGTGTATATATATATACTCAATTATTTGAAAAATTAGCTGCAGAAAATCTATCTTACTGAAGTTGTGAGTGAACATATTTTCATGAACAGTGTGGATTTTGCTGCCCAAATATTCACTCGGTTTTGTAGAAAAATAAAAAGCAACTCTACTGGGCTAGTCATTGTCTGATAAGAAGTTTCAAAGGAAAAAGAAAAAAGTGACCTGGAATGTAGCAGTGGAGAGATGCATAAATGAAAGTAGTTGCTCAGTTGCTATTTGAGTTAAAGATCCAGGAAGATATTTCACAAGCCCTTTGGTATAATTCTGATTTCTCTAGGGAGATAATGTGGAGTTGAACAACAGGATGATGATCTTTCTGCCTGCCAATTGTCAGTTTTATTTTACTCCAGGGAGTCCTTCATTTCAGTTTTGTTCAATCTAAACAGATAAACTTAAGAGATAAGCTCATATTTAAATTACAAGTAGCTGTGAACATGTTTTATTCCTGTCATTTCACTGCACATGATCTCAGCATTTTATATCCCATATTTTGTTATAAGATATTTTATCTGACTGTAGGCTATTGATGAGAGCTACAAGACCAAAAATGTACTGCAAATGACAAAACCCTATGCACTGATTCATAAAGGTGGAGGAATTCCTATGAGATAATTAATTAAATATTATTGAATTTTGAGTTTAATTTAAGATATAATGGTTCTCATTGTCATTTTCCTTCCAACCCTCCAATAACTGATCTGGACAAAACAGGGCACAAAACAATACTTTTTTTCCTGTAATTCGTTTGGGGAGTATGATCTTGGAAAGAACATAAACCTTAAATAGAGATGCTCTAATCTCTAGATAAAAGAACATATTACTCTCTTTCTACCAGTAACCTAAAACCATTAGAGCAACCAGCTGACTGTGTCTTCTCTCTGGTGTTCCAGAAGATACCACACAAACTATGCAGGAAAAGACTGTGCCTTCTACTCCCACATTTAATATCATCACAGCGATGATTCCCATTCAGGATCCCAGTTCTGGCATCAGCTGCCAAGCTCCAGTATTAAATACGTCTGGAGATTGCTCCAACACAAAATGTACTAAGAGAAGGGTCTTCCTGGCCTTTACTCCCCTGCGCAGCCTCTCCACTGCCACTGAAACACTGGGCATAGGTGCTTCCCTTCCCATCAAAAAGATCTCTCAAACACTCTTAAGAGCTCACTACCAAAATTTGGATCCCACCTCCAATATCAAATACGTCCAAAGATTGCTACCACAATTCATGTGACAAGTTGTAAAACTGTTGCTCACCTGTCTCCCCTGGACAGCCAGGTCTGTACCTCAAACACTGGAGCTACATGCTTTCCTTCCAATGGGAAAAAAACATCATTCCCTTTTAGGATGCCATCACACAAATAAGGATACCCCCTCCAAAATTAATATGTCTGGGGATTGCTTCAACAAGGAAAGGGCCAAGACAGAAAGGTCTTGCTGGCCTGTACCTCCCCTGGGCAGCCTATAACCTGCACCCAAAACACTGGGGCTGGGTGCATTCTCTCACCTGTAAAAGCACTTTAATTGTCTTTCAGGAGCCCACCACCAAAATTTGGATACAACCTTCTGTCTTGAATACGTCCAAGGATTGGTGCCACACAAAAGATGCCAGAATAAAAGGGTCTTTCCGACCTTTACATCCATTGGGCAGATGATCATGTGCAGCAGCAATGCAAGGACTAGGTGCCTCCTTTCTCAAGGAAAGGTAATGTCATTCACATTCAGGAACCAACTTCCAGCGTCCAGAGCCAAGGTCCAATATTGAATATGTTGGGAGATTACAACAACCTTGTGTTCCAAGAGAAGATTCCAAGAGAGAAAGGTTTTGCTGGCATAGGACAGCCTATAACCTGCACTTTAAACACTGGGGCTAGGCTAGGGATAGAGTATGGGATTAGGCATGGGGTTACGGCTGTAGGCATAGGGTTAGGGTTAGGATTAGGGTTAAGCTTTGGGTTAGGGTTAGGTTTAGGGGTTAGGAGCAGGGTTAGGAGTTACAGTGAGGGTTAGGGGTCAGGATTTGTGTAAGGAGTTAGGGTTACAGTTAGAGTTGTAATTGTCATTATAAAAGCTAAAGTCTTTGAGATACTTTGTTAGTGAGTGTTCTCTCACAAATTACTGTTAAAACAGCCACCGGATTTAGAATCAGGACAGAATTTTCTTCGGGCAGGGAAAAGCTGGGTTTTGTTTGCTTATTTTAGCTTTTCTGCTTTCATCTTAGCATGGTTCCTCCATGCTTTTTTTGCCAAAAAGATACCTTAGTCTGGAAGCCTCTGAAAAATAAGGACACTAAATTCTTTCAATCTTTTTTTAGGGTATATTGCAATTCATAAGGTTTGGAATCTTTTGGATGGGTATTTAAATTTTATATGGGTTATTGAGACTATTCAAAGGGATTTAAGAGGGACTATGTAATTCTAATTTTTTTTCTGTTGCCTTTGGCTGATTTTATTTTATCTAGTTTTATTAGAGTTCTAGAAATGAAATAAGATTGAGGGTTTAGTCCACAGGTGTAACTGGCAAATATGACCACTTTTTGTAAGCTCGTTTCTTTTATGTGTATGGCATATTATTATTCTGTAACCCATTTCAAATATGGTTTTCATAAAAGGCAACGATGTGATTTTGATACCTTTTGTTTTACCAAACGAACTCAATATGCTTTGTTATAAAGAAAAGAACCTCGAACTTTTCAACAAAACCTCTTAAAAACTTTTCTTCTTTATTACATTGACCTACATGTGAGCTCATTCATCACCATATTTCAAAAATCTGGTAAAAGAGGTATAAAGTCGATGCAAAACAGGTCTGTGAATTTGAATGCCTTTTGTGATTTAATGTAAGTTAGATATTAAAATGCATAACTGTATTAAAACAATAAATCACACATGCTTCTAGGTAGACTTTGTGCAGGCCAGGATGTTGAGTGGATTTTCAGCCCATGTAAATAGACATTGCTCCCCAGACTGTGGAGAGATTTTTCAATGGTATTTAAAGACTTGTACAATTGGCTGGAATGGATGTAGAGAGATGGGTAGTATCTACCTGCATAGGACAGAGGTGCTGAAGTAGGCCATCAAGTTAAGAAAGTGTGAGGATTTGGAATAAAATATTAGATGGTACAAATGTTGGCAGTCTTACTAGAGGAATCAAGGACTGAATGAGCCCTTGAGATTTAGAGATCTCAAAGGACTTGCTCTAGGGGACAGTAAGGGTGAAACTCAGAGTAAATTGGCAGACTGCTTAAGAAGAAAATATTTTCTTTATCGAGGTGATGGAGAAATATTCATTATTACAGGCCATGGAGGTGCTCGGAGCCTAAAAACTGACTGGGGAGGCTGATGGTAACTTTCAAGACAAAGAGGAACTGAACTAACATAAACACAAAGATTAAAATGGGAATAGAATGCATTATATCGACATTGGGCACAAATTGCTATAGACCTGTTGTAGCTCTCCTTGAAGAACCGGGTCAGAGAATTCCCAACTTACAGAAAAAATGACTGATTGTGAGTGGTATGTTCTAAAGAACAGTAAATTAATAAAGTTAGGTTGAGAATTTTTTTTAAAAACATCATTGTATGGGTTCTAAAAACCTGTTATGAAAAGTCATGTCACTTTTAAAAAATATAAGCTATTTAATTTAGCAGAGAGTAATATACCCAATTGCCACTCCTGATTTGAAATTCTCTGGGTTAAAGAATGTTTATTTCTAATAGAATGAAACAAACATTTATGATAATTTTTCACAATCTGCATAATTAGTAATCTATAACCCATATGAGATCTAACTATACTGATTGCTGTCCTACTGGGATTCTTGTAGCTACAATAAGGGAGGGGAAAACCCAGTAAGCATGAACGCAGATTACTCAGAGGAAGAGTGTTTCACTGATGCATTCTAACTCCTTTTAGTGTAGAGTGTCTTGTTTAAATCACAGGAACTGCCCATAATATAAGATGACCTATGACCCATATATAAAAGCTGAGTTTTAAGTTCTGGTTGAGTAACATCATGATGGTGTCAGCTGGGTACCTGGAACACTGTGGTTTGCATCTATAAACAGAATTTCCTGCTTTTAGGAGTTCACTGGTCCAACCATACAGTACTGTCTGTGAATATGATTGCCAGCTGATAAAACCAATCTGCAGATGTTGAGCTAAAGAATTGGTTTCCATACCTTACTGTGGAATGTTCAGTGTTAACTCCAGTGAGCAATGCAGAGATGTTAGTGTTCCAGGTTACTGCAAGATAGCCTTTTTAGTCTTTTATTAAGGTGCTGCTTCTTGGTGAAAACTGAATAATGCAACGTGTCCTGTGCAAATGCAATTTTGTACCTTAGGTTATATAGTCCACTGAATGTGCAGCACATCCCACAGACAGTGTGCCTATTTTCTACTTCATAGTGCTGCATTTTTACAGACCAGTAGGCAATTAGTGGAGTAGGCCATCTTTATCTGCAGTTGCAGCACAGACCCCTTGCCTGAACGTCTTTCCTTTTGTTGCAGAAAGATTAGGATCTCACTTGTCTGATACTATTTCTTCTGACAAGTAAATGGAACTTTCTGGCTGACAACTGGGTTTTATTGTCACTTACAGTCTGTTCAGGAGCTACATTTGTGAAAACAGTGAAAGCAGTCTTTAGTTTTCATATTTGCACTGAACTGAATTAACAAAATCAGTATTTCACATGATTGTACTTTCAAGCATATGCCCTGAATAAATTTTCATTTTAATTTTACTTTTCTTGTACCTCTGGGATCACTCTATTTCACAAAGTTTTCTTCCGCTTTAGGACTGTACCCTTATTGCTCTCCACCTGCTTTTAAGAGCAGCATAAAATAATAAAGGCACATTGGTCTTCAAATAGCTATGATGAGTTTTATAATACTCCAAATAGAGATGCACACTACTATCCTACTGGGTGTCTGTTGTTTTAGCAGGAAATATGCTTTATAAAGGGCTCCCACGTTATTCAAATAGTAGCTCTTCAACTCCTAAGTCGTTACATCAGCTTTAATGGCTGCATCATCAAATAATTTCATTATCACTGGTGCAGAAACACCATGAGAAGCATGGCATCAGGAATGAGACTCATTTCTCTTGGCAAGGATGTGAGGGTGCTTTTATCTAAGCTGTAAAACCTGGTGCATGTTTGGTGCCACAAGGGCACTTTTAAATACTTTTAAATAAGGTTATAATTTAATAAAAAAGGAAGCTAAGATTGTGCACACTCAGTGTGGGGAGCTTAGTTTAAAGATTCTTGCAGTTTCAAATGAGGCATCTAACATTCCCATCACCAGAAAAGTAAGTAAGAAAATGGAATTTTCTTAAAATTCCAGAGGGTCTCCTGGCTGTAGTAGAGATAAGAATGCCAATATCCGGGGAAAATAAAATACTCCTGAGTTCTTTTGTATTGGCTTGTTGAGATGCGCAGTTTGTGCTTCTCCTTTGGAAGTCTGTGTGCAGTGTTTGCACTGTACTGTACTCCACACTGCTTTCTTATCAATCCTGTGTGGAAGAAATATAGTTTGGCTTTTTATTTATGCTTTTTTTCTTTGTTTGCTTAGCCTACTATGTACTAATTTGTCTCTAAACATGATTATCATAAATACAATGCCTGATATTTTTTTTATTTTCCCTGCCCTTTGTACACTTATGGATTTTGATCCTTTCCTATATTTCCTAGTACCCCTGCAGTGTTACGAGGCATTGATGTGGGGTTTTGTGACACATGGGGTAGGCTGTCTTGTTGAGTGGGTGTTATGGATCTTTGTGAGTGAACTGATTGCTGCACTCTTGTCCATGATGAACAGAAAGTTGGATCAGTGATGCCTCTGCTCACTTTCAATTCTCTTTCTGACCGACACCTCAACAAGTGCAAAGAGTAAAACTCCTCAAACTTTGTCATACTGATCTCTTCCGCAAGAGTTAGAGCAAGAAGATAATCTTTGCAGCTAGCCCTAAGTGTCCAGCTCTAGATTAATTAGTGTAGGGAATTAATTCTGGTGTATTTGAGATTGTAAAAAATTAGTTAGTTCAGCCAATCAGACTAATTTCAGCTGTCTAGTTAAACATGTAGGGGCAGGTAACTAACATACACAAAGATAAATTAAAAATTCCAGAAGGCAGAGGAAGATTAGGCAGTCTCTCCCATGCAGGTGCAGTATACAGAGCATGTAGAAACACTGATAATGAAATCTTTGCTTTGGAGATGCAGGAAATACTGGTTGCACTTGCTTTGACAAAATGGAGAAAAGGGTGATTGATCCTACTGCTATATAGCAGTAAAAATGCAAAATAGATGATTGACTGCCACTTATTTCATTTGATTCACTTGGGCTTATCACCATCATTTCAGTGTTCCTGGCATTTTTGGGCTATTAGGAGTCCAGCCTTGGAAGCACACTTCAGTTATAAAAGCTCATATACATTCCAAATAGAAAAAAGAAGGAATAGAAATAGATTTATTATTCAATCAGGGATATTGTAATTTTCTGGTCTGTTATACAGTGTTTCATTTTGGGCTTTTAAAAACAGATAACAGTGATGATTTCATTTATATGAAGTTACTATCCTATTTATTTCCATCATTAATTAAACATAATTCATGGTGGATATGGACTGGGTTCTGCCCTCCTAGTGAGGTCTGAAATTGGGGAAATATTAGCTGTCAATAAAAAAGGTAATTTAACAAAGTTGCAAAAATAAAAAATAAATAGAACAAGAACTAAACACATCCTTTCACAAAGATTAATACAGTTACATAGTACAGAAACTTTTAAGAAATTGCACCTTGTGAAAGAAAAAGGACCAAAAATTCAGTGTTTTTATAATGTGAAAAGAAAATTGACTATATTATTACTACATAATTTCTACTATGTTACTATGGATTTTTCATCCATACCTAGATGTTAAACTTCAAAATCTTTTATTATATTATAGATTTTGATGTTATGAGTTAGGATGAATGTATTTGTCTTATGACTTCTTAGTGCTTCACTCAGAGGAGAAATAGTAGAACATGATAATACTGTGGTTTAGGTATTTTTGATGGTCATTCAACAGAAATAGCTTCCTCCCTTATCATTCCTGTCTCAGCATTAGCGTTAGATGAAGTTGGATCATATTACTAAAAAAAATTGTGTAAGGTAGTTCTTCTACCACATTTACTGTATTGACAGATTTCTTTGTCTCTGAGCAGTTTTCTTGACCTCAATTTCCCCACTTGGGAACAAATTCTGGGCTCTATGCAGTCAAACTAGTTAACTTTTCTCATCCTGTGGCTGATATATGAAATTGCAAGCAGTTGGTACAGAAAGTCAATATAGCTATATTGCCTATTAGATCGCTGTATTTTTCTCACCATTTAGTTTTGTTATTCATTTTTGTCTTTTATACAGCACAGGATGCTACAGGGTTCTGATTTCTAAGTGATTTAAATGATGTCTGAAGCACTATTATAATATTTAGTTTTGTTTAGCTGGAATAAACATAATGAAGAGAAAAACTATATTAATAAATTATTTCATTATAACATATACCTTTATTTGGATTAATTAATTGATAATTATATTAAGAATAAGTTCATAAAAAAACCTGTATATTTCTACGAATGCATTAATAAAAAATAGCAATGGAACAACAGCACCATCCCTCCACTATCCAAGCAACTGTCCAATTTGGGTTTTTTCCTTCAGTCAGGATGCATTAATGAAGTCTCTACTGTTACAGGCTTAACTCTGACTACACCAAATCTTTGTGTAATCTTGTCACTTAGCTTGAATCCAATCCTGATTGACCTAATGTTAAGTAGAAAAGTAATCTTACACTGAACTACAAGAATATACGTTAACCACTTGTGGTGGTGCATTGCCCTCCCCCTTCTTCCTCCCTCCCTGGCTCCTTGGCCACTCCACAATCTCAGGAATTCAGGGATCCTCGTTAGGCCTTGGCCTTGATTTATGAGTTTGGTGATGTTGTTTCCCTCAGCCTTTCCCGACACTCCTGCCTGGCTGAGGCAGGGACAGCACTGTCCGTACCAGGAGCTTCTGTCCTAATCAAGGAATGGGACAGGAGGTGGTTTGTCATCCCCAGTACCCCCCGGGACATCACTTACCCGAATCAACCCAGACACTGACAGATCACTAAAGCCAAGCATCTTGCAGCCCTATAAGTGGCGGTCCTAAGTCCCTTTGAACTCCCCTGGGTCTCCTGTGCCCCTCTGAGTGCAGCACTGCCCAGAGCTCACTTGTCAGTGTGAAATTAGTCAATGATTAAGTGCTGCTAAATCCTATTCAACAATTCTGAGGCAAGATTGGCAAGGGGGCCTGGTCTGAACCTCGTGACTCAACGGGAGGGTCTCTCCTATTCTTTGCACTTTTATTGTTTTGTATCCCTGGTTTCCATGCAAGTTATTTTACATTGATTCTGACCCAATTTTCTTTTGCAAGCTTTGTCTATCCAGCAAGTAGTAGAGTAAACCTTGCCATTGAACTCTGTCCATTTGAGCTTCCACAAATTTATATCAAACCTACATTTGCCAATACCTTTGATGGTGATTCTTTAAGCTGCCTAAACCTCTCATTCATGTCACCATTGCACCAGTTCAACAATAGTAGCCTAAATTGCACTATTGTTGCAACCCTTTGCTCTATTGTTGTAAATCTTCTTATAAGGCAGGGTATCAAATCTGTTGGATACATCTGTAGGCCTTGAAAGAACTTGAGAATAGTTTCTAATATTGGATATTAGCCTTTCAATACAAATACAGAAATGGATTTATTTTAGGGAAATGTGTGATACATTCTATTGAACATTATGGTCCTTTACATAAAGCAAAACTCGAAGCAAATAAAAGTGCTTACTGCAAAATTATATCTTTCTACATCTTCTGAGTACTGTAGTTCTTTAAGAGAAAATTCATAGTATTTACAATGATTATTCCCACACTTGTCCATCTATTTTTTCTTGGAAGTAAATATTCTAGAACTGGCTTGAGTACATTTGGATTTGCTGAAGCTGAGAAAGTGTAAAGCATGTAAAAATGAAGAGTAAAAAATCTGTAAACATTAATTTCTTTCCTAGTAATTATTGTTGTATTTTCTTATTTTTAGAATAATCTGTGCTCTTAGTCATTGGTTTTAGTCACTCCAACAGGAATGACTAATCTAACCAGAAAATAATGAAGCATCTTCAAAGAGAAGAGAAATGTATTAATCATGAAAATGACAACATGGGGGTCGAAATTAAGGTGAATGACATATAATTTTAAAATCCCTACAGACAATACAGTGATTCCTAAGGACAGCTTCCCAGGACAACAGAACCGGGTAGGCATGCAACAGACCATGAGTCTTTGGTGTAATGTTGTAGCCTAAGGGATTTTTTCTGGTTTTGTTTTACCTAGGATATATTTAGAGCCTTACCTTGGAGGTGCATACGTGACTGTGAGGTATGTCAAACAGAATTTAAGCAGTTCAGTGCCATGAGGCTGGCTACAGAGGCATTTAAAGGCTTATGGGCATTCACTGTAAGGCCCTTAGTAGAAGCATCAGGTAATCTAAACTTTTATAACTGCAAGTCAGATCCAGGGTTCTGTCTCCAGAATTTTTTGTCATTTCCTAGCAGAAACTGTAGTTTTTATGTTTCAAAATTGTTAGTGATAATAAAAAAAAAATATTATCTCTTTTCATATCATTTGTCATCTAAGAATAAAACAAAAAAAAAACCCAACCTCAATGACTGGGACTTTAACAGCATTCTGCTAGCTCTTAACCAGAAACACAGATCTGTGTTTGTCCACTGGGTTTAGGTGTACAGGATGTTACAGAATTGCAGAATCACGGAATTAACTAGGTTGGAAAAGAGCTTTGAGATCATCAAGTCCAACCTATGACTGACCACCACCTTATCAACTAAATCATGGCACCGAGTGCCACGTCCAGTCTTTTCTTAAACGCCTCCAGGGACGGTGACTGCACCACCTCCCTGGCCAGCCCATTCCATTGCCCAATCACCTTCAGTGAAGAATTTTTTCCTAATATCCAGCCCAAACTTCCCCTAGCACAGCTTAAGTCTGTGTCCTCTTGTTCTTTCACTGGTTGCCTGGGAGAACAGACTGACCCACACCTGGCTGCACCCTCCTGTCAGTGAGTTGTAGAGAGTGATAAGGTCTCCCCTGAGCCTCCTTTTTTCCAGGCTAAACAATCCCAGCTCCCTCAGCCGTTCTTCACAGGGCTTGTGTTCCAGACCCTTCACCAGCCTTGTTGCCCTTCTCTGGACACATTTGAGCACCTCAATGTCCTTCCTAAATTGAGGGGCCCAGAACTGGACACAGCTCTAGAAACTGCAAAGAGAGAGACAGGGGAATGCTGCCTTTGTAGCTCTAATTGGTGCTAAAGCAAAAAACATGTAATCTATCATTGTAAAATAGTTTTCTGTAATCTTAAAATGGCTAAACAGTCCTGCTCTCTCAGCCTTTCTTCAGGAGAGAGGCTCCAGAGCCTCTCTCAGCTTTGTGGCCTCTTGCTGGGTTTTCTCTAGTAGCTTCATATCTCTCTTGTGCTGGGGACACCAGAACCAGACACAGTAGTCCACTGGCCTCACCAGTGCTGAGGAGAGGAGAAGGATCCCCTCGTTTTTTTTTACTATCACTGCTCCTGTTGGCAGCAGGACACTGTGCTTAATCCTTCTGATGCAGTCCAGGACACTGTTAGCCTGCTGTGCTGGAAAGACACATGGATGGCTCATGTTCAACTTGGTGTCCAGCAGGACCCCCAGGTCCTTCTCCACAAAGCTGCATTCCAGCTGGGCAGCCTCAACATGTGCTAATGTCCGGCTGTCCAGGTGCAGGACTTCACCCTTCTCTTTGCTGACCTTGGTGATGTTCATGTCAAGCCATTCCTCCAGCTGATTGAGGTCCTGCTGGACAGCAGCATGACCTTCTGGCATGTCAGCCAGCTCTCCCAGCATCGTGTCCTCAGCAAACTCTCTGAGATTGCACTCTACCCCAGCAACCAGAATATAAGAAATGGCTTCCAGTTGACCCAGAGGAGTTTACATTGAATATTAGGAAAAATCATTCATTGAAAGGAGTGCCGTGGATTGAAACAGGCTGTCCAGGGAACAGGTGCAGTTACAGCCCTGTAGGTAATTTAAAAGCCAGAAGGTGGCACTTCGGGACACGGTTTAGTGGTGGACTTGGCAGTGCTGGGCTAACAGCTGGGCTCAATGAGCTCAAGGGTCCTTTGCAAACCAAATGATTCCATGATTCTATTTTGAACAGAACTGGACCCCTGTGGTATACGAGTGTTTACAACTGATCTCCACACTCTGGGCCTGATTTTGCATCCAGGTTTCAATCCACCTCACTGCTCATCCAGCATGATGCCTCATATAATATATAGTGAGGTTATAGTGAGCACAGCTTTCAGCACTGAAAGAATAACTTGTTCCCTTCCAAGGATTTTGCATGTGTGTATCCAGAAACACGACAGAGAATCTACTGTAGTACACTGCATTTAGTTTATGACACCACAGCTGATTCAGTTTAAAAAATTCAGGTAAAAAACTCTGTGTTCCTGCCATCTTTTACATGCTGATATTTTATATTTTCAATCCTGAAAAGTGGAAACGTGTCACTTGGAGCGGTAAAAAATGCTATTTAAAGGTGGTTATTCAGGATACTGTAGAATGAGGAAGAGGGTCCTTTTTCTATAACAGCCACAAATAGCTGGGACAAGGTCATGTTTGAAAGCTGTCACCCAAAGACATGGATGAAAGACACTGTTGATGCTTCCCTTCCTCTTGCTTCCTTTAAATTTCTGATCAGAAATACTTTCTGAAATTATATCAGACAGTTTGCCTCTCTATCAACTCTCAGTGTGTTCCTGCAAGCAGGGCTAACATACAGGGGAGTGTTCTCTACTGAGTGTCAACTGCTGTCTGAAATAGGTAATTCCTTGGAGATGCTCCACGTTAATATGATCCAATGCAACCCCATTTAACCATCCTGTTTTAACTGCACGCACAAATCAAGTGTGGGAATTTTAATATCCTTTTAAAAAGGATTTCAAAAATCAAATTTTTAATGGGTTGCTTTGGATTTTTTCATTTTTTTGCAATTAAAACCTCATCTGTGTTCTTTGGTTGTACTACTATAGCAACAGGTTCCTAAATATTTTTGTAAAATTATGAACTCTATTAATTCACTGTAAACTCTTCAGAGTAATCAGAGAGATAGTGATTTGCCGTAGAAATTCTGTAGCAGAGGTAGAAAAGTCTGTTATTGTCAAGTATAAATCAATTCCATAACTGCAAAAACTCTTTTATTTCTCATGTCCAGTCAATAATATAAAATTAAAATACAGTCAACACAGGGTCTGGTTGTTTTGCCTCATGATAAGGCCTCAACACCTGCAGTATCCTGTCATTTGTTAGCTGACATACCATTGTGCACAAGGCAAAGAGATGCCTTCTCTGTGCAGATGATACCTGAAGTTTAAGAGGCATTACACTGGCAAAATGATTTTGTTTTCCTGTTGTAATTATTTCTTCTCTCTTAGACTTGATAATTTTGCAGCATTTTCTTGTTTTCAAGACTGAAATTTGTAACTTATATGTAGTTCCCAGTTTTAAGAAACTCCTCACAACCTACCAATTATTCAGAACTTGTCTGTGAAGTAGTCATGTATGCTTTTACTACAGTTTGATATAGAAAATATGTTCATCTTCTGCCTTCCTCTGGCACTCTTAGGCATAGCAGTGAAAACAGAACTTGAACACAGACAGCAGTACAGTGGCACCATAGCAGCAGCCAGCATTTCTGTAAGTTGACTGCTGCTTATTGCCATGAATTAAATAGTTGTTTTTAGAAAAAAGCAACTCCAGTATATCTTTTCAGCCTGAAAAAACAAAGGTGGTCCTTCTAGGAAATTGATACATAGCTCTGCAAACACAGTAGGTGTGATCTGACAGCTCTTTCTCATGAGAAGGCTCCCTCTGTGATTTACTAGACTAGGTACAAAAGAAAGATTTGCAAGGTGAAACCCTAAAATTGTTAATATTTCTATTCTGGCATATAATTTTCGCTCTTGTGTTTCATTTTCCAAACAAGACGTGAGCAATTTTCTTACCTCAATGTATAGGTATATTATAGTAGTGAGTTTCATCCTTTGCTTTCAAAGGGAAAGGGAACAAATTATCCCCTACATACTTTTTGTTGTTTACTGAGAGTCCCTGACCCACAGTTCACACTCTCTGTGTTCTGGTGAAGGATCCCATTAGCCAAAATTGTAGCATTTTTATATTTAGACAAAAATAATGTGGTTCTAATTTCATTTTTAGATATAATTCTTAACTTATGTTTACCTAATTCTTTTTTTCCCCCTTATTTATATTTTGTCTAGTATATATATACTTGAAATTAAAAGAGGGAAAAATAGAAAAGACTGGAAAGATTACTCAAATAAAAGGAATAATCATGAACATTATCAGTGACTTTTGTGCCATAAGTTAAATGGCGACTTGAGGACCCTGATAAAATCCTCTATGCGGTATCTGTGCCTCCTTCATTCCACTCCTCCAATTGTCTACTCTTCTCAACTATGTAAAATTGAATGATAGAACATGAGAATTAGGAGGAATTATCATAATTTCCTGAGGATTGGGCTGCGGTTTTGCATCTCTAGCACAGAGCGCTGAGTGGACTATTGCTCTGCCCAGTGTGACATCTGCCTTCTCGTGCAGTAACAAAATATGTACACAGCACATTAGGGTGGGAAAGGTTCAAACTCTTGACTGTGTTTAGTTTGTACTGTTTGAAAAACAGATATCTGAAAAATTACCTCAGAGACCTTAATCACAACTTTGCCCCGAGCAGACTCCTTAAGACCAAAGAGGAAAGCCACTGCCTAGCAGGGGTTGAGGGACATCAGACACTAGGTAGTGTTAGCCACCCTCTTGGACCCAAGGATGGGTTCCAAAATGTCACATGAGACTATCACAGTCATGCTGCAGCTCAGCCTGAGCTCGTGAACTCCACAGTACCCCTATTCAACTGACTGTCAGTCCTGCATCTGGAGGGATATCCACTAGACTGGATGGTGGTTTGATGCCATTCCACCTTTACCCCAAGTATAAGCTGGCATTGAACATTGTGCAAAATCCAGAATAGGGAGATGAGTTAGGAAGCAGGCCCAGTGGTAGCTGGAACAGCATTTCCATGTGTGAGGCCTTATTTGGGCTGTGGTGCTGAGATCATTGATGTTCTACTGTCATATGTGAGAGCCAGATGAAGGGACAGAATTGTGCTTCCTGGAGGGGCCTGCAGCCTGGAAAGCGAAGGTTTGCAGACTGGTTTTTCCTTGGAAAACTTTAAACCAAATATGTTCCAAGAGCTTCAGGGTACCTGAATCAGTCTGGTCGGAAATAACTCCCCCTCTCTCCGATCTGCATACGATGAAGGTGTTGAGGAGTGTCCTCAACACTGCTCCTTCATGTCTGTCCTCTTTTTTTAACCTGCAATATTTATAAATGTAGTCAGATTTGAACAATCTCAGCTCCACTCTGATCCAGACAGTGTGTGTCTGACAATTTATCACATTGCCTTTGCATGCTTTGTTTCACTGCTGCTACTAAACAAATGCTCGTGTCCTAATAATTCTGGCTTTCACAGAGTATAAGCAGCTTTGTTCTTTTTACCATGCTTTTCAGCTACAATCAAAAATATAAGAAAAGGAAATCTGTGGTTACTATCGAGTCAATGCCTAGGTACTTCACATGACTTAAAAGTGAAAAGGATTTTGTCTTTTTCATCTCATTTGTTACCAGCCTGATTTAAATGATTTCATATCCATGGAAATGCAAGAGAAATTACATTAGCTGGGGCTTGTGGTTCCAAATACCCAAGATAAGTCAGCAGCTTATCTGCTAGCCAAGAGAGCATTTCAAGACGTGTTTCACGCCCCCACTCTTGTAGTACATGTTAAAAGTCCTTGACTTTGTGGAATATCAGTATGAAATGGTATTCAATGAGAAAAATGATGCATTTTTATACAGTCATTCGCATAAAGGGCAACCAGTATTGGGAAATGAGTGTTGCACTCTGTGTTCTAATACATGACAAAATCAGGAAAAGCTAACCAGGGTCAGTGCATTCAGGCAAACAGAACCAAATCCACCGTTTTAATGATTTCTCATGTGTTTTCATCTTCTCTTCCTACGTGGCAGTGAGTGACCTCCCTTCAAGATTAATCTTTTCATTAGAAACAGTAATACTTCTCCAAGGCCTTCTTTTGCCAGAACATTTCTTTCAAACAGATGAGAGATATTTTTCCAGAACTGCTATTTTCTGCTCTGTACAAGTTTCTGGAGACTGTGAGATTCTGTTCTTTCTCAGATGCTGTTGATTTAAACTCAGAAAAAATTCAAATTAGAAGTAGCTATGTAACATATTTATGGTATTCATTGGACACAGGCCTTTTATAATGAGTGTGAAAATAGGGAAAAAAAATTGAACATCACCATTATTTTTTTCCAGAATTCATAATAGAATTTTTAACCTCAAAAGATCAGATATTTCACTGAAGGAATTTGTGACTAAATTGAATACCAGGTCTACTATAATTCCTTTTTCCCATCAAAACCAGAAGTTGAACATTCTCAATTGTGTCCTTTTTTTCTAGTTTAAGTTACTTTTTAAGTGACACGGTATTTTTTAAAATAAAACTTGTATTCAGGATGAAACTTCTAGAATTTAAAATGACCTGCCATGCATGAGTGAAAACTGGTGAAAGTGGCCTTTAAGCACCAATACCAGGTGGAAAAAACCAAGTGAGAACATACACCATTAATAGGCCAAATGAAGACCATGGCATGAGACACTCCAAAGCTACATTAGTATTACCAAATGTACCTAAACTAGCGTTTTCCTAGAGGAAGGAAAAAAATATTTTGAAGAAAAAAATACTTCATCAGATTTCTACTTGGGTAAATAAAACTGAGTGAGTGTGAAAATACTTGATTCCAGGAAGCTTTAGAGGATCCCAGCAGAGAAGATGAGATATAAAACCTGGAGTGTTTTACCAGTGACAGGTTCTCTGCAATGGATGAAGCCTGGGACACAGGTATGCAAGAAGGGAAAGTCTCTGACACATGGCTGAGGAAAGCCACAAACAATTTAAGAGTTGGGAATCTGTAAATTTGATTTTACTTTAAGTAGATGAAGGATACTGTTTTCTTCATCTGTGTTCTTTATCTATAGTGGCAAAAGTATTTGAAAAATAAAGAGACTTCAATATTTCTGTTCTGAAGCATTGAACAACCTGCAGTGACCCTTCATCATTTTCAACCTATCCATCTCCATTCTATTAGTAAGGAAATAGATGTGTTTACTAATGTTTGACTTCATTTCATCAGAAAGAAAAGACATCTATTTCTTGTGGTGAGACACTGTCCACCGGTAATTTGATGAAAATTATTCACAACCGTCATATTTCTTTTTCCATGTTGCTTTGCTGTAACCAACTACAATGTTTATAGTAAATTAATCTAAAAGAGGCATCAAAAATGCCTGTTCTTTCATTTTGAAATTAGTAATTTACATTTGTGTAATTTATGTTACTTCTGTGACAACTTGAATAGGGCTGCAATTAACAGTCTATAATGCTTTCCATGGTAAATCTGTTTTCCAGATATTCATCATTCAGATGTAAATATTTACCCCACATTCAAATGAGCTTCATTGATTGGGAGCAACTATTTATCATTCACTAGTCTAGAGGCAACAAAATCATATTCATGTTTCAGTTACTCCAAAATAGCAAGTGTTGAAATGTTGTTCACTACTGGCTTGTTAATATGTATTTAATTAATTATAAAATGATAGCAAAGAAGGGCTTGAACTTTAATTTCATTCACAAACTTAGTTTATTTATTTAGAATAAAATAAGTTTTGAAGTAATATCAGTTTTTATGTAGCAAAGTCCAATTAAGATTATATCAAAGTTTACACCTGAATTTCCTTATTTTACCTGAATTTGTAAAGTGCATGCTCTTTTGAACTAAGTTTTTTCTTTTTTTTTTTCACTTTTCACATATTTGTCTCTCTTATATGAACTATACTCTGTCTTCCTCCACCAATTTGTGCTTCTCCACACTGGTTCTGTCTCTTTCAATCCAGGCACAGATAATGTGCATTTCAGTGAATGAGGAGTGACAGGCAAGGGCAGATAAATGTGTTTGGGCTTTTTTGGTTGTCTCCTATCAGAGCAGCATCAAGTTTCTGCAGGTTGTGTTTACTGGTACTGCAGGTCACTCAAAGGAGACAGGCAAGGATAAAGCCTTTTGTGATCCTTCATGTGCACCATAGTCCTTGTTTCAGTTTTACCCCAAACTAACAGCTGCAGAAGTAGGGAGAAGGCTGCACGCTCTTCCTCTGCTGATTCCTCTCACCACCTCCACCTTCTGCTCTTCGACTCTGTTTCATGCAGAAACAGAAAGTCCTGTTTTATGCGCATCTTATGCTGCTCAGTTGTTTTTCTCTTGCAGTTCTCTCCCATCAGCCACTCTTCCAGTCCCTTAACTTCTCCCTGTCTTCCTCATTTACCTCAACATCTCCCAGACTGGTTCTCCTGAGGCCCTTTTTTTTAATGTGTCTCAGATTTTCTTCTGCTCATGCTTTTTTCTAATCACCTGTGCCTGCAAAGCAGTGGAAGATACAAACAAGTCTCCTACATTCTGGGGGCTACAGTTGTGGTTCAGACGACATCAGACAAAGAACAAGTGATTAAAAATGAGTTCTTATAATAGACAGTTTAGAAAATTTTGCTATGTATGAGACTATTTGTGCCTCCAATAGATGTACATGCATGCTAAGAAACAGAGGAAAGGAAACTTTTCGTATTCTCATTGAAATAAAACTACTAAATTAAATATAACCCATAAAATTGTGGTTTAGCTCAAATAAATAACTTACATTGTGGCTTGTTTGTTTGTTTGTTTTTTAAAAAAAGGTGTGTTACAGAAAACATTTATTTGGGGAGAATGAACTCCCTACTATTCAATAAGGTGAATTTGCTCAACACTTTCAAAATGTCTCCCTACTTCTTCCCACTTTTTTTTTGGCAAAGATTGACCAAAACCTTCAATTTTCCTTGAAAATTTATTTTTGTGAATTTATGCTCTGCTAAATTCCATGGGGAAAATCACAGATATAAAAAAATGCAGTTAAGTGAATCTGAAAATATTTTATTTAGGCTGCAGGGCTGAGAATACTTTATAGGGATTGTGGGTGGGGAAAGCAACATGATATAAGACTAAGTTTTCAAGTATTTATATTCTTAACTAAACTTTAGTCTGCCTGCTCTTATTTTATATTATTTGGAATAGAGACTTAGTTTTTAAACAAGTCTTTTCTTTCTTGACCAGGTAAGGCAATGCATCACAAAACTCAGGGTTTTTTCCATGAAGAAACATTAAAGTACAAGCTGTATATCACCTCAATTAAGCACATACAGCTCTGAAGCTCTTATCTTAATCCCTGTAGTGATAAAACAGTAATTGTTCTGAAAGACTACAAGGGAAACTGTGACTCAAGTAAGGACATGATGTTCCAATTGATCTCAATTACTCTAATGTAACTAATTCTTTTGTCCACCATCTAAATTTAATGCTCCTGTCTCCCTGAGGATTTGTCACCAGATCTCTTATATTATTGGTTTTGTGTTGACCTGTCACCATCTAGTCTGCATTTTCAACCAAACCAAAATAATTGCCTTAATTTACCTGACAATTCTTTTGAGATCTCAATTCATCATGGTATTTTAAGTATTGGAATTAGTTACACATGAATCATTACTTCAGTGTATCTTCAAAAGATCAGATTTAACTTCTACCTGGTTTTTTGTGTTTTTTTTTTTTACATAGAGACATGAACAGCTAAACTTCTGCTCTAAATGAGCATTATTGACTCATACTTCATGAAGACTTCAATTTCGCATGTGATTGCAGCCTTCAGTAGAGTTATTCCAGATCTATATCATAAAGAAGATAAAAATTTGTCAGCTTAAATAGTGCTAGTAGAGTGAAAATATGCCTGATGACATTCAGTTTGTATTTGCAACGTATTAGATAACATCTTTCAACATGCATAAAATACTATATTCTCACCTCTCTGGAACCAGCATTTAGGCATGAGCATGCCTTTCTGAGCTCATTGTGCCATTCTGCCACCTTAAGTATCTATTTCTTTCTGCCTAAGGGGTAACTGTATAAGTTATAATATATTAAATACTAGGACAAGAAATGTTACTTCTTAAAACCTGAAAGTATAGTATGTTTTTCTTCAGGAATCTCATGTTTCATCAGTAGATGTGTATTTGTTGCTGTGCCTCTCATCCTTCTCAGATGTACTGTGAAAGTAGCACTATAACCCAAGTCACATCTCAGCCACTTAAAAGGATGGGTGAATTTCTCCCACTTTTTATTGTGAAAGAAATCTCGAAAAGCAGTCTGATGAAAGCATTTCCTGAGTATGGTCACTGATAACTCCCTCACTCCTAGTACAAGTAAAAATAACAGAAGAAGACAGAAAAAGATAGCCCTGGAAAGGGTTCTTGAAGAAGAGGCTAAATAAAATTTTGTTTAAAAACAACAGTAGGAAGAGAGGTAGACAGGCCTAAATATAAAGGATGAAAAAGGGGACAGAAGACTTTCAAAGGACTACTAAATGCAGTAGCTCATATGAAGCCTTTATTTGGGAATTCCCTTAACAATTTGCCATGCCATCTTCTGGAACAGTAAGGACAGATTTATTTTATTCTGCGTCATCTCTATTCTCATGTTTGTCCTAAGAAAATACTGTTGCCTGTTAGACAATTTAATGGCTTTTAAATCTTAGGTTGTTATTTTTTTGCAAGTGCAATTAATAATTGTATAAGTTAGCAAATAGAAACTATTATTTGCCCAATTGCAAACTGCTAATTTATTTTTCATCTGCCCTGGTGTGCCTTTTCTTATCCATGACTGAAGAATGTAGCATTCTCCAAACCCTTTCCCAGTTTGGCTGCTAATGCTGTTTCCATCAGTTCCTCCTGTCTCCTGTTCCCTGTGGGGTCTACGGCAGCCCGATGCCCCCTAACTTGTCCAGTCTTACATTTGATTGCAAGCCAGCAATATGTGGTTGTGAGACCAAACCACGACCTAGACATCCACAACCCCGATGCTTTTTTAAATTTGCAGTGGGCCACCACCTGTCTAACAGCAGGATGGAATAGTTTGACAATCTAGGGCAGAAAAGTAGATAGGATTCTTCCAGAGTCATGTAAAATGATCATAGAACCACAATTTTATCCCTACTTTCACCATGGCAGTCTTGTTTCTTTACAACCTGTGCATGAAAGCAGGATAAACCCAGCAGCACGTAAAGCAATCCAAGGCAGAGAAAGGATGGGAAGGCAAGCCCCATATCAAAGGTTTCCGTGCAGCTGGAGTACTCTGGCTTCTGTATGCCCTTCCAGACATACTAGAGATAATAATGCAGCAACCCTTTCCCTACACTAGCCTCATAAAGCCTTCCACTGGGGTGTAGTTTGCCTTGAAGAAATCATGGGCCATGGAGAGAATCTTGCAGGCCGAGTCAGCTCGCACTTCGGTCTCGGGGACTCCAAGAGAGTGAGCAAATGATCCCTTCTGAAAAACAAGCTATTTGCAGAAATTTGCTTCTGGCTGCGTTGTTTCCTCCAAAAGGGCCAAACTAGCAAGAGCAGAGCAGAGCAAAGCTGAGCTTAGAGCTTTTACTTCAGATTAAAAAGTTTTGCTGAGGATGGCTTCTTCACTGGATGTGGAGAAACAGTATAAAGCCAAAACTTTCACAAAACACTGGCTGCAGCCAACACTTAACTGATAGTACATTGGAGGAGCTGTATAGCCAGATCAGAAAGGCAGATTTTGTGCCTTATTCTGCACTAGCACTGCCCTTACTCATATGAACAATGGAATTCCTCTGGAGTCCAGGCTTACAGCCTTTAAAACTTGAATAACGCTGCTTACAAGTCTACTTGGACACTTGGCGTGAATAAATATTTGTGTATGAGGACAGAGTGGTTACAACTGCATGGCCTTGGGCGCTCTCTCGTGGCACGACACTGAGTTTAAGGCTTTGTTCAGCCCTCTGGTTTTTAAACAGCCTTTTGGTGGAGTAGTGTTTATGTTCTGTGTATCCAAGCGTAGACAATAGATTTTGGCTCATGTTTTTTTAATTGTCCTTAGGTCTTGACCTCTAGGAAATTAATAACAAGATAAATACTAACTAAATGACAGATTTTTAAAGGTTAATTATGGGGTACAATTGGATAAATATTATTTAAATGAAGACAAAATATGGCAGGATCTCCTTATCCCGCAGGTAGGAATTTCAGAAACCTTGAAAAAAAAAGTTTTCTTCATCAGTCTTTTCAGTTTTAGCCCTGTATATACAACTCAGTTCTTAATTGATTATAACATAAGCACCTGGGATTGTCTTCCATCACCCCAGGAAACAGATTAATCAGTTAGACCCAAGTTGTTTGGGAGTAAGGAGTACAGGATTCAGGAGAAGGAAAGAGTAGAGAACTGAGGAGTTTTATATTAAAAGACATATTTTCTGTACCTTTGCAGGTACTTTCATGTATTTGCATGAACACACACCATCTGTCCCAGGATTTGTTTCTCTAACTAAGATTGCAAAACATTCATTTTACTGTGGAAAGTTTCAGACCTGGGTATATCTTCCTATCCTTGACACATCCCTGAAATGTACAGTAAGACAGCAGTGTCTCATTCTGAGCCTTTGGAACAGTCAGCTTGTCAAACCTACCTGTCTTTATCATAATGCAAAGTCTGGCAAACTTTGATCATGTCGGTTTGCTCTAAACTCTCCCCCGCAGGGTGGTCTGTCTGCAGCACCGCAAACACCGGAGTGGGAGCAGCAGTGCCCGGAGCTCTCTCGGGTTTGTGTAAGTGGTCAGCTGGCAAGCAGCCAACCCCTGTGGGTCAGAGCTAGGGAATGCAAAGATTATAAAATATTAACTCCTTGCCTTCCTGTGAGTGTGGAGAAATTCCCTGCTGAGGGATTCAGTCGTAGGTCATAGAGCCTGTGTGGCCGCAGCCCAATTTGAGCAGCCCCTGTGGCTGATGCTTCAGCTTAAGTGTTGTTGTAGTTCCCAGAGCTGCAGTGAATCCCCTCAGATTTGTTGAGCTCCTGCCTGTTTTTCAGCCAGCTCTGATCATTAACTGGAACTGGCCAGACAGCCCCAAGAAACACTGTATGAAATATGGGTTCACATCTAGGACAGATAGAGAATAAGAATGGAAATATATCTATTTCCTCACAGAAAGAAGGAGAAATACTTTGTTAGATTTGATTAGCCAACATCATATACTTATCTCACTGTTGTTGCATGTTGTGGTCTGACTGAGGAAAGAAAAGGAACACCTTTAATGACTATTACAAGTTAAGGCAAGGTAAGAAGATACTGACCATGAGCTTCTTTAGACCTTTAGAAATTACTACCTTATAATGAAATGTAGAAAAAAAGGCCTGCAGAGTGACACTTTCTTTGTTACATGTCTTATCTAGGCAGAAGTTGCCTAGCAGTACTGAACACTTGGTGCTTCTCTGTGTGTTGTTCTTTTATTTTGAGGCTGCAGTGGCTTTTGTCTGGTCCCTCTTCACTGGAGGGCCTGTATTTCAGTATAGGTCTTGTGTATCAGAGTTCAGATATTCTATCAGCTTTCGTGACAGATTCGCTAGATAATTAACAAGCTATGCTGGGATACATTTTTCTTGGAAGTAACTGGAAAGAATGAGCCTCACTGAGACTACAAAATAATTTCTGTAATCTTTCAACTGTAAATCCAGAACTCCAGATAGCAGTTTAAAATATTTTAGAAATATTCTTTCTGTTCTGTCTTTACAGAAATCCTTCTTAAGCTGGATAAAATTATATTCAATGTGAAAATGCAGTGTGTTTATCTGTAGGGCTCTGTCCAATCCAAGCCCAAAGAGTTTCTTAGCTTTCTGTACCACAGAAATTATGTGAGTAGAGGGATATGATACATTTGTCCTAGTATTTGATTTCCTTGAACTCCATACACTGTTTCTTGAGAATTATGTCTGCTTACAGTGGAAGTGGTGAGAAAGATGAGGAGCTATAACTGAGACTGGTAAATGAGCAACGTATGTTGAATGCCCTCCAGCACCACTCTTCAAAATGCTTTTTATCAAGGTATTTTCTGTTGAAGAGCATGAGGCTGTTGATGCAAAGTACTAAGACTGCGTAGCCCCAAAGTGAATAGATTAAATAAGTGCTGCCTGCTTTTTTTTTTTTTCCTGTTTCTTTTTATTGTACTGTACATAGGCTTGATCCGTGAGTTAGGAGGAGTTCCTGTATTTTCTGTCAAGTTTGAAGCTCAGCCTTAGTGACAGAAATGGCATGAAACTTTGTTATGTACTGGAGGTAGCTAATTTGTCAGTTTGTTTGATGGAATACTTGTTATAGAGTTTTTACTCCACCCTTTTTTTTATTCTCTTAGGATTTAGCAACTCTACCATCTTTATGTTTTAATTATAATCTATCTAATCTAGTAATCCTGATCTATTTTTCCACTGTTTGTCAAGCTTGTGTCTAAAAGCAAATGAGAGAACAATGCTGTCACTTTTAATGAAGGAGAGAACCGACCTGATCTTAATCTAAATTAATTATATGAAATTGAAAGAATTATTTTTACAGTAAGAGTTACACCTGGTATAAATTCAATTATCTATCACCTCTAGCTATAACCTGTAAAATAGCAAGATATTACATGACAAGCTCTTAAGGCCCTAAATAATGATTAAAAGTCTGCTGCAGGAACGTCTGATTTTAGCACAAGAAAAAATGACACCCAAAAAATTAATGAATGCAAAGTTACTTCTGCATACTAAATAATTAAAAAGCTTAATCATGAAGCTGTTAAACTGACCAAGATTTTATAAGCCACATTTCCTAATAAAGCAGTTATTAATACTTGTTGTAAAGAAAAAACCCTATGCTAAGCATTGTACCCAAATGTAGGGGAAATAGTCTTTCAGTCGTGTTGGTGAATGTTGATTTCTCAAGTAACACCTGGGTGTCAGTACATGCCATTACATCTTTGTGTGAATTCCTGACATTATACAATATAAGATCGTTTACAAACTGATTACAGCATACAGACTTGGGTCCTATGCAGTATGGAAGGAGTTTTCTTGTGTTAAAGGTTATTTCCCGCTATAAGTAAGATTCCTGAATAAGAAGCACATTCCTTGGATTTTGAGGCATTCTTCTTAAAAAGCTGCTATACCAGGGAAATCAATATGTTATTTATCTTCTGCTATCTGTTAAATTCTGATGTACTGAGCCCAGTGTGAGTAGCAAGTCACTCAGTGGGACCCTCTGGAGTACAGTGCTATTCCTTGTGGGGGACGATGCCACTTATTGGTACCACATGATAGACCATGAAAAACAGCTTAAAACGGCTTAACAGTGCAGAAAGAGACCATGGAGCTGGCACATTAAGCTTTTACTGTGACTTTTAGTTCTTTTGTGAAGACCTAGTTTTTGGTAAGCTGAATTTGATATATGGGCACAAACATCCCACCCCTAGTTTTCTACTGTGTAGTTAAACTTGAAAACTGCTGTTCTTTCAAGAATCATTTCTGGAATTTTAACATATTCTTATTTCAGTCTGCGATTTGGGGTTATTGGCACTATCATGTGCTTATATTATTTTGTTTAAACTGTACAGGTCTTACAAAATATTTTATTAAGTAGCATTAGTCCATAGAAATATTTATTATTTGACAACTGAAGGGTTTTTTCCCCAATGATTAGCTCCTCAAAATAATAAGAAATGTATAATATATTAAAATTTTGTGGTCATTTTCTTTCAAGATACGTTTGTAAAAAAAGATAACATTTATGCTCATGGGTCACCCTTTTTGTTTTCACCCTTTATCCTCTGGATCTCTCACAACAGCGCTGCGGTTGAAGTTTCTAATGTTCAAAGAGGTTAAATGCATTCCTGCAGCACCCAGGGAAGAGGGTGAACACACAGACAGTGGGAGTGACAAAGGAAAGGAGCTGGTTGTTTGTCTGATGGATTCTTGAGTCTCGTGCATGGATTGAAAGCCTGGAAATGTTAGCACTCCTATACAAACTCTGCACTTGCAATGCTGCATCAGGGCCAGCCTGGCTTTTGCTTGCTGTGTCTTTTTTTAGCCCCTGTGATTTCTGGCCCCACATGACTTGTGTCGTGTACAGATCAGGAGCGTGAGGAAGAGCAGCTAAAGCGCTGTGCTGAGGGGAGCATATTTACCACTTGTGCTACTCGGTTACTGCCCAGCTCCAGCACAGCTTTATGGTCCTTCCACTGAGTTCTCAAGCACTGGCACATTTTCTGTGGGATGACAACAAAAACAAACCAAAATCAGGCTTTTTTTCTTACCTCTGTTTCAATAATCTTGAGTTGGTGCTCACTTTGGTAATAAGAAGAATGTTTTAAAAGGAAAGTACAGCTTTCAAGTTGAGAGATTTCACTGAATAATTATTTTTCTTATTTCTGCCCACATGATGGCAGTATATGTTAATCCAAAGGAAGAAAATAATAAAAAAATTATAGCTTTACAACAATAGAGTTCTGTTGCGCTCCTGCAAAATCTAAGAAGCTATGAGAAGTTTCCAAAAGCCATTATGACCAGTTATGAAAGGATGACTCCTCTTATTGCAAAAGCCCCGAAGACTTAAGAAGTGGTAAAGCATTGCTTCATGCCAGAACCACATGTAGCTAATTCTGAACGGGTACGGAATGGTGCTGCGTTAAAAATAAAAGTGGTCAGTGAAGCTTTGTCAGTCATGCTTGTCTTAATCATTCGTAGTCAATAAAGTCATTGAAGTATAATTGGCACTCCCTGGCATCAGTTTTGCAAGTGCAGAACTGGAGGTTTGAGGCTGCATGGGCAGCTGGATGCTGAGTGTTTCATCTCTGGTAAGAGCACAGAAAGTCTAAACAGACAGACTATTGAGACACTGGCTGCAAAAAAAAGTTAGGCATTCCTTCAGTGGGATTATAACAGGAACAAAATCTATTGAATTTGTCAAGCTCTTCATCTATTTGTAAGTTGAATCAAGAGAGTTTAAGTTGGGGGAGCGGTTCTGAATGTGTTTACTGGATGGAATCTGAGAAGTTTGTCCGTAGTCATAGATAAACCTTATAATGTTAGAAAAACAGAAAAAACCAAAACCCCAGATACAACTCAACTCAAACCACCTCTTTTTCTGAGCTTTGACATATCTGTAAGTACCTGCTGTTTTTTTAGTTTTCAATGCACTCTAATTTAAAAGTCTAGTAGACTTAATTTTAAACCTCAAACCTTTTTTCCCACATCAACTTCAGATAAGAAAATGACAACAGCTGAACTGTGTGTTTTCAACAGAAAAAAGATTAAACAGGTACTCAAGTCAGTCCAAATGCAAGAATAAGAGGCATCTATGAAGCCCATCGGGTTCCTTTCGGTAGGGTCTCAGATGAGTGTCACCTGTAACCAATTTACCCCCTGATCAGATTACAGAACATGTGAGCACAGGCAACACTTTTTTTCTTTTTCCTTGGTTTTTTTTTAACTCAGAGTTCAGTCTTAACAGATGTGGTTTTCCCCTTCTTTTCCTGATGTTGTATAAATGAAGAGTTGCAGCAGTACTGTTTTACTTGTGCAGCTTTTTTTCTTGAAAAACTTGGACTTCATGATATCTGAAGACTTGCATGGCATGTACATGCGGATATGAAGCTAAAAAGAGGGGAACTGAAGCAGCTAAAATACCAGAGCAAGTATTTGCTCTGTTTGTTTAGCATAGTTGAAGTTTATGTTTCTCAGATTGTAGAATATCGTAGAACTCTAGTTCCTTTCTGGCATCCTCTATGACTACCATGGCTGATTAATCTTCTTGTAACGCATCTCTTTTACCTGCTACTGTATATGACACGCCATCTAAGTCCTTGCTGTCATTATTTGTATTTTGCAGGTACACAGGTACTGACAGTGGCATGCTACATGCCCATATGTTTGGAGTTACCACTCAAGTTACACCCAAAATTAAATTCCCATATCAAGGGGGATAACTTATTCCTGTGTCTACATGGGACTGATAGTACCAATGGGAGAAGTCCTGGCATCTTCAGTGTCTAGGGAGTTTTCTGACCATGTAATTCCTGTAAATTTGATCAAATGTTCATTTTGTTTTACCATTACTTACAGCTGTAACAATTTTTTTTTTTTTAACATCTCACTTGCTTCTCAGCAGGTAGCCTACAAATAACAGTTACTTCTAAAAATTGCCAATTAAAACTTCATAAATGTGTTTTCCTTCTTGCCACCTCTTGTATAAAAAAAAGTAATCTCAATTTCCCACCATATACTCTTCTGTGTGGCCAGGCCAGGAGTATTTAATGATGTTGCTCTCACACATATTACTATACCGAGCTATTATTCCATAAGGAAATTTTCCCATTAATTCCACAGAATCACAGAATGGATAAGGTTGGAAGGCACCACAGTAGGTCTTGTCCAACCTCCCTGCTCAAGCAGGGTCATCCCAGAGCACATGGCACAGGATTGTGTCCAGATGGTTCTGGAATATCTCCAGTGAGGGACACTCCACAGCCTCTCTGGAAAATCTGTTCCAGTGCATGGTCACCTACACAGGAAGGAAGTTCTTCCTCATATTCTGGTGAAACTTCCTGTGCATCAGTTTCTACCCGTTGCTTCTTGTCCTATTGTCCGGCACCACCGAGCAGAGCCTGGTCCATCCTCTGACACCTGCCTTCAGACACTGACAGACATTGACAAGGTCCCCTCTCTGACATCTCTTCTCAAGGCTGAACAGGCCCAGCTCCCTCAGCCTTTACTGAGAGAGATGCTCCAGTGTCTTCATCATCTTTGTTGCCCTCTGCTGTACCTGCTCCAGGAGCTCCATGTCTTTCTTGTCCTGAGGAGCCCAGAACTGGACACAGCACTCCAGATGTGCCTCAGCAGGGCTGTGTAGGGGAGCAGGATCACATCCCTGACCTGCTGGCAGTGCTCTTCCTAATGCACCCCAGGATCCCATTGGCCTTCCTGGCCACAGGGCACACTGCTGGCTCACGGACAGCTTGTTGTCCACCAGGACCCACAGGCTCTTTTCCACAGAGCTGCTTTCCAGCAGGTCAGCCCTCAGCCTGTACCGGTGCATGGGTTTATTCCTCCCCAGGTGCAGGATCCTGCATTTCCCTTTGTTGAATTTGAGACAGTTCTTTTCTGCTCACCTCTCCAACCTGTTGAGGTCTCTCTGAAGGGGTGCAGAGCATTCTGTGGTATTGGCCACTTCTCCCAGCTTTGTGTCATCAGCAAACTTGCTGAGGAGGCATCTGCCCCTTATCCAAGTCATTTATGAATAAATTAAACAATTCTGGACCCCATATTGAACCTTGGAGGACACCACTAGAGACAGGCTTCCAACTAGACCCTGTGCCATTGATCTCAGCCCTCTGGGATCTGCCATTCAATCCACCTCACTGTCCGCTCATCCAGTCCATGCTTCCTGAGTTTGCCTACGAGGATGTTGTGAGAGACAATGTTGAAAGCTCTGCTGAAGTCCAGCTAGACAATACCCGTTGCTCTCCCCTCATCCAATTCAACTCATTTAAAATGTGCTATTTTGTAGAGCACAGAGATCATCCAAGACTAGATCAGCCCTGTGCTAGGCCCCCTTCATGAGAAGAACAGGACAAAATGTTTTCTTTAAAGTGATTAACTTGAAAAGAAAAAAAAAAGAAAATTCAGATACAGCTGCCACTATGGTAAGAAAATAAGACTGCTGCAAAAAAAAAAAAAAAAGCCACAGCACCTTGGGATGGGCTGGGATAATGGGGAAAATGTGTTCCAAAAGATAGATATGAGGGAAAAAGGGATGTATTAGACTGGAGGAAAGGGACTTTGAGAAGAGCAAGCTGTCTGTTTCCTACACATTCAAAATGCTGCTGAAATTAATTTTTAAAATTTTTAAATATGTAAAGTTTTCAGAATGTCCAAGGTTCTTCATTTGTGATTATTCCTACTGCCTGATTTCTTTCTATACCTAGTCTACAAAATGAGACAAAATTTGCATATTGATAATAATGTGAGAATGCATGGCGGGGCCCTGTAGCTGTCTGAGTTTGGATTGCTGGTCTCTTGTTTTTTCAGCATTGGCAAGCAGAAATATGGAGGGGAAGATTACTTACCTAACTTGTCTTGAATGTCTTTGGAGGGAGCCATCAGGGTTGCTTGGAGGGAGCAGATTGGTACAGGCCTGGCAGAGAAAGCACTTGGGCTACCTAGAACTCCTTGGAAGAAGCAGCAGCAGAGGGATGTGAGCTGTATCATACACAATTGTGTATTGAAAAAGAAGGACTTGATGGATCTGGATGCAAACCTGGCACATGCTTTGTTGTTGCTACATCTTCATCTGTGATTCGCAATTTGGTGTTTTCCAAAATAATGAAAGACAAGTTCTTATGGCAGTTTTCTATTCATGGGTGTGGGAAAGGTGTACTTCATGGGGTTAATTCAAGAAAAAATTAAAGCTTAAAAAGATTCGTTTATTGAAACAACTTTCTAGTATGTAGGAGGCAGTGCTCCTAGAGAATACAGTCATGTATGTGAGCACCTCTGTATCATGCCATACGTGTAGTCTGGCGCCCAAGTTGCAGTTTTGTTTCCTTACAAAATTTGTTGAGGCTGAAGCACTACAAAATGCTGAATTTTAAGAGAATTCTTTCTTCCTTTGTGCCAAGCTGTATTTTGTTTTCCTTCTTAATTTTCTTCCTGTATATATGCACTGTTACCATTAATAGAATTTAAGCACGTGAGTTCTATGTCACGTCTGAAATAAATTTTCTCCTCTCTCTGTTAAACAGTCTGATAAAATTCCTAGTGTGTTATAACTTGCTGTAAGAAAACATATTTGGAGATTACTGGCTGTGCCACGACTTTGACAGTGGTTAGAGACCCTTTTAACTGCAAGCTGCTGTTAAAAATTCGATGCAGTACACTGCAACCAAACTGCAATTGGACTGTAACAGTTCTGAGATTAGTCTGGTCTCCTTTCAGTCCCCAGTGGGTAAAATCCTTGGCTATTGCTACAGCTGGTGTCAAAGGGTAGCCTGGGGCTCTCTGGCATCCACTGGGATTTCTTTTGTATAGACTTCCCTCTCTGCCCCCACCCCCAACTAGCTTAGCAAGCCAAGAGGATGTTTCTGGAACTAAGGAGTAACTTGGACATTGTCATTTCTCCTGTCATCCAGTGCATGGGTGTGTCTTGAAAAGACTATTAATTGGCTGTTCTTTTGCACAAGGCATTCTCAGCTGCAGAAATATCCCTTTATAGGCCTCTGCTTGCTTATGTAGTTCAGAGAGGCCTTGGGGCTTCTTTGACCTAGTTCTCTGTAAAGATTAATGGGAGTACAGCTCTCAAGCTCAAAGAGTGCCTTTGTTTATAGTTTTCACTAGCACAGCAGAGAGATCTGGCTTTGGTGGGCTTGGCATGAAGAAATGATAGCTCTGACTATCTTGCTATCAGTGGTGATACCTTTCGGATGGAAGTGCTCAGTGCTGGAGCTGATGGCACAAGTTCCATTATGACATCAACTAACTCTCTTTAAATTGTGTAGAAGTGCAGGATGTCTACAGCATTGAAGTCCTTTATTACCCCCACGTCAATTTAGAATTTGACTTGTTTTCTGCAAAACAGAAGCTCCTTATGGTTAGTTAATACACAGGTCAACAAAGAGCAATCAGTTAGTAGGTCAAGTAATGTGTCCGTTTACGAACTAATAAAGAACTGTCAAACATTTGATATAAATTAAAAGTATCTTTATCCGATGCTGACAATGAGAAAGCCTGACTTTTCCTACCTGCTTGTGCTGGTTCCAGAAATACTGCTTGGTTTATGTGTCCAGGGTGTGACGAGAGCATTATCATTCTTTATGAAAACAGTTAATATTTCCATGCAGAAATAATGCTGCGGAACTATAAAACAGTGGAAGGTGAAGCTCCTTTGGGTTTGTCTAGATGAAACTGTGGCATGGACTCAGAGTATGTAGCATTTTCTTACACAAAACTAATTATTTTGTGTGTCAACTAATATTTCTAAAGGATCATGATAATGTTAACAGCTAAGTTCTATTTGTTGTTTCTCTAGTATTTTTACATTTTTAATAGCAACTTGAATGCAACTTGTGAAACTGTTCAAAAAAGTGAACATCCTTTATAAATAGTACCTGACTATTGTTTTCATTCTCTTAGATTGCCCTAAGAATATAGTGTGGTAATAGTACTAGAGTTAAAAAAGTCAATATTTCTTTAAGTATTTTTTGCAAATTTTAACGTTGAAGGACAGAGAAATCTAAGCTGAAAATGTTTAAGACACGAAGCTACACTGGTGCTCAATGGAAGAGTATGTTTTTCTGGGCTAGCAATTCCAGAAATTACAGATAAGCGGTAGGTGGACTTGCTCAAGCCCAGTATGAAGATTTAATTCTACTCCATTGACATTCACAGAATTGCAATATTGTAAGTTTGTGTTTTCCTTTGGTGTGAAGCAGGAATACAGGCAAACTCTAGGATACCAGTCTCCTAAACAGTCAACAGAGTTTTATTGTCAAGCAGAATTATGTTGTCATTAATATTTTGATACTCTGTTTATCATGAAAGGTGTGATTGTCTTGACTGCATTATACCCTTGGCTACCTTCTTCCTTTCACTTTGACACTTTTCAATGTAACTTGTTACAGAACAGTCAAATGTGATCAAAAAAGTACGAGTTTAGAGATTGGCATTGATTTTTAGTGTTTAACTATTGCTCTTAGTGGGTGGAAAATCAATTATATTAAACATAAAGTATTTCAACGTTTTCAGTTTGGTCTGAGAATAAAACTGAGAATAAACCTTCCTTATTTTGCCATATCGAGGTTAAAACTTGCAAAACAAAATAATCCCTGTGACTCTGTGTCGCTCAGGTACCTAACCATCACAACAGTATGATTCTGTTTAAAATGTGGTGCTCATATCTGCAGTAAGACTATTTTTTTTCCACTTTAGTATGTCCTTGGAGTGATGCTGCATGAAGCAACGAGGTGCAATGAATTTTTCTCACGAAACTGATTTGTCACATGGGTTCATGGCCATGTTGTAAGGCTGGCCCATATTCATTCTCTTAGCAGCATAAATCTGGTATAATTAGAAAGTCAAGAGTGCCACGTCAATTTACGCTGCTGATTGTGTAGTCTCCAAACACGAATTTAATTGGACTAAAAGAGTTGCAGTCAGAAACAACAAGGTACATACTGCCCTCAGCTCCTCAGGTTGACAATGGGCAGGTTGGAACTGACATGTAAAGCTGTGACTTGGGTCAACAGCCTTAATAACAACATCCTGTGGACAAAAAAGAGAGCTCTCTCTCTGGCACTGCAGCGGAGTTGGTGTCTGGCAGTTTGTGTGTGTATAATAAAATATCCTCATCTCTTCATATAGCAGCTGCACTGCATGAGAAGTAGTTCACTGAATTTACTTTTAACAGTGTTTTGGTTTCACTGTGAAATGCTCCCACACACAGTTTTACGGGAATGTCTGTCTTCCAGTTAGGCAGAGTAGTAACTAAAGAATTCCCTTCTCCCATTACCCCTGCCCAGTGGGGGAGGACAGCTTATATACAGCAGGATCTTTTTTATGTCGATCTGTAGGTGGAAGTGCCCTGCAGCCAGACGCTGGTTCTATGAGGAAACTTGAGCAATAAAAATATTTTATGCTTTTACCCACCCCATCATTCAACAAAGATATTTCTGCAGGTGTGAAGTGGCTTCTCCAGCAAAGCTTCCTTCAGAGGCAGAGTAATAGGAGAGATGTTTGGCGCTGTGAAAGAAGAGGTCAGCTGGCTTAGGCTGTCTTTTCAGATTTGTTTTCTCTGCCACTTTGTGCCAATACATGACCTTGCTGTTGTTTCGAGATAAGTGGATAATTGCACACTATAAACACTGGAGTTGCAGCAATAAGAATCCAGCTGGGTGGTAGGACCTACAAATCTGGGGCTCCCACTTTGAAAATGAAGACAAAAGTATGGAATATAAGCAGCCAAACAATTTGTTACTTGAAGGAATGCTCTGGAGGTGTTCAGTGTCTTATCTGACATGTTAGTCAAGTATTAAACAGTTATGTCTTACAGTCAGTTGGAATGAAATTCGGTCCAATGCAGTCCTACTCCTGTACTTAGGAATAGGACTACACAGTGGTAGTTTGGGTGGTTCATGGACTTGCTAGTGACTGGGTCAGGTCAGTTGTATCTATCTCTGTCAAAAGAGAAAAATGTGAAAGCATAAACACTGTCTATCTTTGAATTAAAGCATAGAAAAATTTGCCTCTGAAGCAAGGTAGTTTTCAAGGTGGTTTAAGCCTGATTGTCACAAACCCATATCTTACTATCCAAACTGTCCTGTTGTTGTGTTTGTGAAGAATGTAAAAAATGGCAAATAAAGAATAATTTTTTCTCGCATAGTGTACAGTCATAACTACTCAGTTTTCTGCACTGACTGCAGCACAGCAAAAAACCCCTCTGTGTAAATGAGTCAGTCGTGGAGAACTTGCTTAGTTATTGACCTCTCACACTTTGTTTGTTCCTTTTTAATCAGCTCTAGCAGTAACAGTGTTTCACCACAGACGTGCGGGTATCATTCTTAAAGCACCAGAGCTCAAATGTTCAATTTCGAGCAAGGCTTAAAAGTGGCAGGTTGTTCAAAAGTCCTTGGTGTGTCTACTGTTCGTGGAATAACCACAGACTGTGAAGTTTGATCTCCTCAAATAACACTCCTCTGAACTGCTACTTGCAGCAGGCTGTAGTTGCCTGAGAAAGGGGAAATTAGATGTCCTCTATGATAACTTTTGACCAGGAATGATGTCCTACACCAACTGCAGGCAATGAATATCAATGAGCCATGCCAGTGAGCCTGCCTTTCACCGCACAGACTGTCCATTAGGCAGATATTAATGGAGTAATGCCATGAACTGCCCAGGCTCCACCATGGGCACTGCAAACCAAGACTGCCTGGCTTACCCAGGAAACTCCTTGGCAGAAGAAGCATGGTGTTTCTGCAGCATCGTATACTTACTTTTAAGAAGGCTGAGGTGTCAGCTTGATATTTTTTATTCTTTTTTTGTTTCTTTCTTTCTTTCTTCCCAACAGAACATACAAAAACCGTTCATAAAATATACAAAATCATACTTTCTATGCATTTCATTTCCTTACTTTTTCCTCCATCCCGGCTGCCTCTTTCATTATAAGAGTATGCAAGGGGAAATGTTATCTTCAGCACTGCTGGTTTTTCCACCAATCTCCTGAGTAGATGCCTAGAACAAGGTGAAGCCACTTGACTGTTTCTTCCTAAAAGTGCTCTTTGGGATGTTCTGTCTCTGCTGCTGCTGGAGTGGTTATGGTTCACAGTCGCTTGAAGAGTTCACGATAGGCGTGTGCTGGTTCCCGTGGCTCGTAACCTGGCCCCGAGGCATTAGCAGGAAGTTAAAGTCTGAACTCTCTTTCACACACTGTGTGGCCTGGGTAGCCATTCACAGCTGTGCCGAGCGCCTGGGAGGTGCTGCCAACCCTACGGATGAGATCTGGTGATTCACCAGGTGACTAAATGCTCTGTGGGTGGAGAAGGAGTGATGTGGGGGACAGAGCTCTAAGACGGTGTACTTCTTGGACAAAAACATTTCATCAGAAGCTAGACTGCCTTAGAGCTGAGACCCGGTGTGATTGCTGCACACAGCCAATGTAACAAACATTCTTCAGCTACCTGTGTGGCGTGGGAAACAAAATGGATTCGCAGGGAACGGCTGCCTGCGCAGGAGAAACAGAACATGCAGCTGTTTATACTATCACACGGGTGAAGTCAACAGTACCTGACTACTCATCTGTGACAAATTCGAAATGCTTTACTTTTGGACTGGGTCTTGAAACGGAAAAAATATCCTCGCCTGCTTGTTCATGTTATTTTAATTTCTTCTTTCTTTAAAATAATTCATCTTGCTGATTATACAGTCTTACTAAACTTCAGAAGGTGTGAGTCTTTTCCTTGGTGCTTATTCTCAAGCTTGTCAAATCAAGAACTATGCTTTCAAAAGTTCTAAACAGTAACATTCCTCAATAAACAATTTCTAAATGGTATGGAAAACACAAAAAATTGGAACACTAATGAAATCTTTTCTGCATGTTAAGGCATTTGAGTAAAATTAACTTTATTTTTTTAAGTGGGAATCACTTCTGCCTGCTTCCTTTTAGTTAAGGTTGACTTAAATAGTAAGTTGAGTTTGTGTTTTAGTTTTGAATAGAATTTATATAATGACATTTGCTTATTCTCATATGAAACTCAGTTATAAAATACAGAAAAAGTGCATAAAGGCAGTGGGAAGAACCCAAAACTTCTTTCAAGAGAAACTTACTATGATGCATGCTGTTTTTACCTCTGAGTTAAAACCAAACCAAAACAAAGCTTGAAATGAACAGATAATTTTGCCTGCAATGCTTCCTTTTACCATTTTTCCTTATATTTTCTTCAGTTCTCTACTCTAGACAGAGGAAAAATATGGTTTCATTACTTTCAGCTACATTGCTATTTACTTTTCCATATTTATTTTTATATAAATATTTCTTGAAAAGATGAAAAGAGTCCTTCACATGACTTAGTGCTTTTAGCCATTGACTGGGACATAAGAATGCAGAAATCAAGACTTGAGATTTAATTACAATAGACCTACTGAGCTCTGGGTCATAACTTGTGCAGTGCTGTTATGAGTTCTGTATTTACTCTCCACCTACAAAGTGTTGTCTTGGGGAAATGGGCCACCTGCAGAATAAGTACTGTTAAAGGAAGGTAGTAAGAATGTTTTTGCTTCCATTCTTTTAGATGTTCACAAAATTTGCTTGAATGTTGACTGATCTTTTTCACTGGCTAATGGGATGTACCACAGTGCCTTCCACCAAAATATTTGGTCCTTGTGACACTTTCAAATCTCTATTACACTCTTATTCTACCATTTTACGACCTTTAAATCTTTTAAGAAAGCTCCCGCTTTTTTCTTAGCCAACCTTGAGGATTTCTGCCCATCTCAACCTTAATCCCAGCCTCTGCCAGCATAAATTCTTGTCCTGGACCTGTGGTGGTTTCAACACTGTGATATAAATCTAGCTCTAAATCATTGAATTTCACAACATTATCTCTATTCTCACCCTAAACCGTGCAACCTAGTAACTTAGGAACTTCTGCCCACATAGGACATAATCCAAATCCCAAGTGATCCACAGCCTTCATCCTAATCTATTGACACTTCTAAAATTTATTTGCAGCTATGTCTAAACTGAACTCTCATTCTAAATATACTCTTAGTGCCCTGACTTAACCTGTGGGATTGAGTAGTAAACATTGCTCTTGTCAGTGCATTTTGATTTTTGTTAATTTTAAGTTTACAGACTCCTAGGTCTAACCCTAAAAACCTGCATCAGTTCTATTGTTCAATCTCCTTTAAGATCCCTGTAGGATGAAGTAATTGCTTCAGTTTGGGGATCAAGGTGCTTTATGCTCTAAGTCTAATTGAGCCTGAATCTGGTTTTAACACCTCCAAATGCCAGACTCTACTGTGAACTGTGTTCTATTTCTAGTGTCTATCTAAGGTGCCCAAAGCCTCCTCCAAACAATTCAGCTCTCCTCTCAGCCTGGGCTCTCTTAAACAGCAAATCTTAGCCATGTTTCTTGCCTGTCTGTATACTATGTGTTAACTGACCTGTCTCCTGCACATGGCCTCTGCAGTGATTCAAAAGGCTTTGCTGTAAACGCAGTCCTCCATCTGATCCTATTCCTGCTGTTACCTCCAGCTTTAACTTCTGATGGTACCAGCTCTTTCTCTCTAAGACCTTTAAATCTAAAGTGAGGGTGACAAGGTAAATCTAACTGGTGCTAGATTGTTGTATTCTGGTTTGCCTGTTCCTCACTGCAGACTTTCTAGATCCTGGCACATCTTCAGTACATCTCTGAATCTCTGCTGCCTTGAACTCTTCAATTGCACAAAGAAAATACATATGATAGGAAAGTCCTGGATTTGAAAGGAGCTTAAACTTTTGAATTCTAACTCTGGGAATGGAATGGGCATTTCTGCCAAACTTCTTTTGGTCGGTAAACTTCCATAACTTATCCAACTTTAATGATAATTTTCAGCTATCTGATGGGTTGTGAATTTGCTCCATATCCTTTTGTTATTCTTGATCTGTTGAAACAGACAAATTATATCCATGAGTATCCATGAGTGAAGATCTTAAACATTGGTTCAAAAGACTTTATCACTCAGACTGTGTTTGAGTTACCATTTCTCTTTGTGTAAAAGGCTGTGAATAATTATGGATCATCTGAGCCTTCAAAGGAAGATTTACATGTCAGAAAGTTATATGCAGTTCTTTTACATTGTATTAAATTAATTTGTAAAGAAACAGACTAAATACATCATTTTTTTCTTCTATTGGCTGCATTTTTTCTGCTGAGAGGAACAACATTATGGGTCTCATAATGCTGTAGTTCTAAACTGGCTCCTCCTCACTTTCTGAGGCAGCTGATAATTTATTTTTATTACCATTTTGCGTTTGGGTTTTCTGAGCATGGGCTCTATGGAAGATGACAACTAAAAGGCAGTCCAGGCCTTGGAAGTTCAGAAGATGACTTTATGGTCAAGACTGCATCCATCACTTCCTTTGACAAAAAGGATTCAGCTTATTTTCTGCATAACAGGTATTATGCTTTCCCAACTTGGAGCACAATCTTTGTTTAAAAATAAATTTAATAACAAGTCCTTGGATCATTGGTTATGAGTTGAAATTATTTGAAAATAGGTCCTCTAGGCATTTCAATGAACAACCTCTTATGCTCTTGAGGGACTGAGGAGATTTTGAGGGGTTCGCTGAAGTGAGGGTGGTTGTTGTTTTTGCTGAAACTCCAGATAGATGTACCCATTGGCCTAACATGACAGCCTTTAGATCCCTGAAACAAAACCAGTTGTTTCATTCTTCCTGGTGCCTGGGCAGACTCCGGCCTCCAGATGCTAACAGCAGAATCCCCAAATGTATTTGAGTACTTTTAAGACACATTAACGGAAAAATGTTTAGGGCTAGGTGGTTTCCTTCTGCATAAGGAAAAAATATTTAGACATGCACACCCATTATTTTAAAAAGTCTTCTTAATATCAAATGTTTATGCTGTAGTTTAGGACAAAAGAAGTCTCACTTCAATAGCAAACTTAGAGACTGCCTCTTCCAACATACTGTTAAAAATGATTACTGTGGCCCTTCATCCTGTGAGAACAGAAGCTTAGGTTGTCCTTATACGGCATGATCACTTTCTTACCTTGTTCCCTGAAGGAACAAAAAGAATCTTGTTCAAGGAAGGATGGCTGAAGTTTGTGATAGGAGGAGGAAGCTGAGGGGAGAAGGTTAATTCACAGGAGATGTGTCTAGAAATGCAATTTGAGAAGAAAGAACATCAGTAACTGTGAACAAGGTCGTGGAATGACAGATTTGTAGAGAGAAATAGAAGCAGAGAAGTTGGTTGAATAGGGGTGAATGAAGACGGGGGAGGTAGAAAAGAAAGTAATGAAGACAAGTGAAGATTTGTGGGAAGTTTGAAAAATTCTAAGTGATGGAAAACTCATGGGACCCCAGAAGAGGATACTTTAACAAAGGAGTGGGATTTGATAAAATACATGTGTTTGAACTCTTCTTTTGCAACTAAAAGTATCTGAGAAGTCAAAATGGGGAAGGACATCTGTGTTTGAAAAAGGAAGATTTTTTTTATTATTATTATTCTGCTTCCACTGTGTTTCCCAGCAAATAATCCAACTTTATTATTTCTGAAGTATGTCTTTCTCTGGATTATAAAGTGTTGAGGCTCTTGCAAATCTAAAAAAGGGAATGCTTTTATCTTCAGAGTTCCAAAATATTATCTGAGCAGAAAGTTGTCCCCAAATATACAAATCTGTGTATACTTGTTTCTCTCTTGCCTGCCCTCAGATGATTCACTACACTTCTCCTGTGTTTATACCTCTTAAAAATCTGTAAGAAAGTTGTAGTGTTTATATCTCACAGCTACTTGCTCTGTTTCTCTCTCAGCTCTAACTCAGCTAGCCAATCTAGAAAACACCTTCTCTTCCCCTTTCATTCCTCTCCACCTCCCTCAGCAGGGAACTGTTGCTAGTTGTTGGGTTTTTTTTATTTGATCCCTAGACATCCTCCCAGTTTGCCACTTTTTCTGTCAGCAAAGAAACAAGCAGTCTCTTTTATCTTGCTTGACTTTTATCTGTTCTCAGTTCTCTAAGCTATGACCTAGAAGAAAAAACAGTCATCACTTAAATTCACATTTAGGTGAAAGATCAGACATTACCTGTGCTAGCAGCCCATCTTTGATACAAACTCACATGAGAGCATGCGGGTACAGTCTTCGCTGATGTTGCTGGAAGGGCTGTCATTAGTGGAAGCAAATAGAAGTTATAGGAACTTATTTTCTGAAAGAGTGGTGGTTCCTTCATTTGTTAACAAAAATTTGAAAAATAAACAGGAAAATATTTAGTGATTCAAAGCCACTACCTGGGGTACTTCTCATATACAACCATAAACTCTCTAATGCAACCCTGACAAACTGAAGAGTATTTTGTGACAGTACAACTCTATAAAAGCATGCAGTTATTAATTTTTTTTATGTAGTAATGGACCTGCATTAAAAGGACCGAATCCTTCAATGTGCTGCAAACATCTGTAAGCTTCAGTTCTACCTCTCTGCAGCATCAGTCAGGTAGCTCCTCTGCTGGAATCCCAGAATACTAGAACTTGAAAGTTTCTGCTTCTGCTTGGGATTAAAACAGTAAAATTCCTCCTCTTGCTCTCATCCAAATTTTCTCCAGCTACCTCAACAAATTGTTCCCCAAGGTTTAATTAGCACTAACAGAACAACTGCCTTTGCTGTGTAATGAAGCCATCCAGAGCAGTTACAACCCTCCCAACCCAAAACAAAAACTCTTTGCTATCCCATGCAGTTAGGCATATTACCCTCCTACCCTAGAGTGCACCTGCACACATCTATCAAGCACATAAGTCTAACTTTAATTGTCTTCTATATGTAATAATTAATAACTAAACGTACTTTATTTATTTTAGTCTAGGATTTTTCTAAACCTGCATTGATTCTAGGACCTTTACAGTCATCTGACTTGAAGGATTTTGCACGTCTCTCATATCCTTTAATTTTAGCAAATAATTCTGTGTCACTAACTTGCTATTAAGAGTGGCTTAATCTCTAGTCTGCAGTTGCAGTATGCAGTGAGCTAAGAGTGGAAATAGTGAAACAGCATCAAAGCAGGAAATCCAGTTACTTGGAGCAAAGGCATTTCATTAAACAAAACAAGGAAAATATTTGGGAGGTTTTCTTGTGAACAAAAATTAGAAATTCTGCATTGTTTTGTCAATTCAAAGATGCACAGAATCATCCAACAAAAGTTACATTGCCTTTCATCAATTTTAATATGGCTTCTGGCTGTAAAACTCTGCAGCATACAGATGAAGGAATCTGGGCATATTAGTATGCTAAATCATAAGCAGTCTATTCCCATTCTGCATCATTTGTTTAAACTTTTGGTTCCAGATCAACCTGCAGAAACTGAACGTTGTGTGAAATATGTCACTCTCTGAAAACTTGGATGAGATCTTTCCTTATATGTTTGCAATCAGTTAATAAATTTCATAAGTAGCTGTAGTTGGAAAATACTGCTGAAAATAACACTTGGTCAATTATTGGTTGGTTTGGACTATTTCTACCTGTTAAGTAACTATCAGGAAAGAATGAACACACACACCACTAATGCATTTTTTCATTTTGTTTTTAAATTTTAATGTTTTCAGAAACTTCATGAGAAATTACAATAACGTAGAATGCTGCTTCTTTTAATAGCAAAACAGTTTTCTAATTCCTGGTTATGGAGTTAAAGGCTCATGTTGTTGACATTGCTTGAGATAAGAATTTCAACCCAAAAGACTGCTCTTAATATTTCACCTTCCCTAGTTAGGAATTCTCTGATACAAATAAATTACTGTAGTTACTGGACCTCTTCAGATTTGCTGCAAAATTTGCATCAAGTGATGAGTCACCTGATGCAAATGTGTATCTGGTAAAGAATCAACAAATATGTATTTCTCATTCTTAATGTTACTGTTATCAATATATGGACCACTTCCTTGGGTTTTGTGAAGAATCCTCTAAGAGAACCTAAGTTCTCTATCTTTAATTCTTTCCTTCATTCTACTCGTACTGATTGTCTTGGATTTTAGTAGTAACTAGAGAAAGTTATTAAATCAGGCACTTAAAATACATATTTACTCTTAATTGATTTTACTCTAAAGCCCTCTGTCTTCAACTAATTTGGAGTCCAGTTAAAACATAAAAAGTACTTATTTATATTTTCAATTAGCCTTAAATTACAGTCTGTATTTTAGGTCATAGTCTCACAATTAACAGTAAATTTGGACAGTAATAGTTTCCTGTGAAACATTTATTTGAAGTTTTCACATTAACATTTTTTTTCTCTGCCTGATTTGTAAAATAAAAATCTGGTCTTGCCAAAAACAAGATCAGGTTCGTGTGGAGAAACAAATACACATGGACTTCAGAACAGCCTGATTAGGTTGCTCTGTCATCACACATGTTCTGACAGTCAACTTCTAAATTCAATTGACTTCAGAGAGACAAAGTTTGAGCAATAATAGACATTTATGCTTTTGGAAGTTGAATTAAAATTTCTAAGAGATTTGAAGCCTTAAGAAAGTAATAATAGACTGCATGTAGACCTGTAAATGGACCATGTATTATAAATATTTTTGAAAAATGAAGTTTGACACAGAAAAGCTGCCTGTTAAAACAGAGCAGTCACTTAACAGATTTTTTTCCTGTTTTTTGCTTGGTTTTTTTTTTTTTTTAACACTGTAGGTGTTACTGTCAGCTAACTGTGTGCCAATGGTAACTGTTTATCTGAACTAATAAATAAAAAGAACCTGAAGAATGATAATTTTAATTTAGCCTACAGGCATATGATGAGCAAAATATCAGGATACAAATGCCGCTGGAATGGTTCTTGACGCTGTAAAAAAGCAAACAAAAAACATTAACAAAAAACCACAACAACTCTTCTACTTCACCCCACCCCCACGTAACGAAAAAAAATAATTTAAAAATGGTGACTAATATTGCTTATTGCTAATTTTGGTTCTGATTTTGGTATTGTCCCTGTATACGTATTTTTTTCCTTTTCCTCAATTCAAGAACCAATGTACAAAGTTGCTGTTTGCTACTGACCTTGGTACTACTTGAAAATTCTTTCTTTTTAGTTATTTCCTTAAATTTGCAGTGGGAATAAGTCACCAGAATTAAAATAATTCCTTTAAGCGTGTTTTCTGTAAGGAGAGAGAAGATTTTTAACACAAAGGCCAGGTATGCGCATCTACGATATCATCTTGGATTCGTTAATTTGGTTGGTCTGTACTTAAATATGTGCCTGGGAGCACATTTCTGTTATATCAACAGATCATGCATTGTTTTATTATCTCAATGTTCATGTACCAATGACCCCAGGTCAAAAAATCCAATCTACATCCATAAGTCAACAGCAGGTTTTCTGGGTGCTTCCACATATGACAGTGTTATCTAAAGTGCTTCTCCCACATGACTGTGCTGAAACCTCACCAGTCCCTTTAGGCTGTCACATTGGAGCACAGGCAGAGGAGCCTGAGCCATTCCAGCGTCATGTCTGCCATAGCTCATCCACTCATCCCTTCCAACAACCGTGAGCTTTGAACTTCAGGCCTGACCTGAAGGCCTGATCCTATTTTCTCCACTAAAATGTCCTCCTATTACTAAAGATGGGGAAAACTCAGTCAGGAGTAGAAAAGCAGCTTTGCTTAGATGGCTACAGTAGTGTTGATGGGACAATATTACCGTTGGTCCAAGTCTGGTGTATTTTGGAAGGAAACCATAAGGCCAAACCACAGACCCCTGTATGCCATTGTAGTGCTTAACTGAAACAGACTATGAGTCTCCTGTTCTGTTAAAGCATCTCACTGCAGAGCTGCTGTTTCAACAGTAATGAGTTAAATGAGCTTGCAAATGAGGTCTGCTAACAAGTTGTACCCATCAAGTCTCCATCGTTCTTTACCAAGTCATTGAGCAGAATTTGGTCTCTCAGTAGTCCAGCTTTGTGGTTCTTATTAAAATTGAATTTTTTTCCCTTTTGTCTTTAAAGCTTCCTGAAAGATTGAATTAAATTGTGCACCATGCCTGAAAGAAAGTAAGGCAATATACACTCAAATCCCAAAATAATTCTCCAGCTTTCACATTTTTTGCTGTGTTCTTTGTGGCCTTGTTTGTTCTTTGTTCATACTGGAGGTGTTTATAGTGTTTGGGGAGGAAAAAAATAGGATCAGTTGGTAAAGGCATCATGATTTATGTCAGTGGGTAGCATTTGGGCAAGCATGAGTCTTTATTTTTAAGTTAGCTTTGAACCAAATGTCGATTGCTTCAGGTTTAAAAATGGTAAAATTATAGCTTTGCTTTGGTAAAATTACAGTTTTACTTCAGTGAATCTGCTGATTCTGGCTGTTATTGTCAAGAGTGACTTGAATCTGCTTCTCTGGTGTTTAGCATTCTTTGAAAATATAGTTAGACTGTGTTTTTTGAACTGGAGTTCCATACATTTGCTACTTTTTCAGTGCAAGTTAGTGGTAGTGTGGGCAGAAGGGTGGTCAGCAAAATGGAGACACAGTCTACTCTCAAAATGTAGTGCAGACTCAAAAGATAAGAGTACCAGCACAAGAGTTTGCTTCTACCTTAGCCATTCTAGCATGCTGTCTGTGTGAACTGTGAGCCCCTAAAGAGTTAAAAGTGTTTGTTTCACAGGAAATTGGAAGAAATTTATGTGCGCAAGTGAAACTGAAAGGTCGAATGTGTGACTCATATCTATTGACAGATGGAATGAGCATAACATAAGAAGACAGTGACTAGAAAACAAGCAGGTTGTGTGAAAGTATTTTTAGAGACTAATTTCTACCCAGCTGTGTCTTCTATGAACAGAATAAGTTTGTCAAAGTTACCTAGAAGTTGCCTAATAGCTACCTAGTGGCAATTAATTACATTGATATGGTTTGAATGGATACTTCATCCTTTGGGATGAAAACATTTCATAAGAGTTCTACTGGAGACTTAAAGAATGTAGGTAAACAAGAATTAAGAGAACATATAAGTTCCTAATAGTGCTCATAAACTTTTGCATACCCACTTACTTTACCTCAGTTCCCCTGTTGACTCCCACTTCTGTGCTCTCTTCCCCTCTCAACCTATCTTTTTTTTTAGCTTAAAATATATCCAACTTGCTTGTTATATAATAATGACTCATACTTTCATTGGCTTAAACTTTACCCAATCTTTCTTTCATGTCATTTTTGTTCTTTAAATTAAGATTTAGCCTCTTCTGTTTTGGGTACCACATTGTGGGTTTTTTAGTAAATTCCACTGACATAGCCGGAAAAAATGATGCTGCAACTAAGTATCTAAAAATTATTTAGTAGTATGAGGATAAAGACTTGGCAATATTTTACATGACATATGCATCTTGCTGGACAATGTATGAACCCATTATGTTCAATAGTCTTCATCAAAATTGGACCCAAATATAGATATCAGCCACACAGTAAAGTACATGAGAGTGCTTATTTCCTAATTGGCTGGAAAAGCCACTTGGGCACATAATGCAATATGGCATATATATTATTTGGCTTATGTATTTTGTAGACCATGGTGTTAAATTCTGAGGCAATAAACTCAAAACTTAACAATTGCAATTTTTTTTTTTTCTATTGTTGCCCTCATATACAATTTTGGCCAGACGATCACAATCAAATATACTTTGTAAATCTGAAAAATTACATTAACAAGGGAGAACGTTGTGGAATAAGGGAATGGGCTACATTTACCTCTGCTCTCAGCAGGTGAAAGGATGGGGGGCAGAACTTTTCTCTCCATGAGCCACAAAGAACTTTGGGGGATAGGGCAGGGACTTTTTGCCCAGCTTGTGGAGCTCACTTTCCCTCGCCCCAAGATGCTCGGCCTATTTTAATTTTTTTAAAATTACATTTTTTTTTTAAAGGCATCTCTGCTTCTGGTAGTATATTATATGTTGCTTACAAGGTTCTCACAGGAACTAGCAGGGCAACTGGAGCCTGCTGAAACGAAGCAAACATCTGATGTTCTCTTTTACAAGAAATGAAATCCACAGTAAGTTAATTCTACAAATTAGCTGTCACGCTAAATCACTGAGAAACAGTGCAAGTAGAATGGATAAATCCTTCTGTTAGTATGGCATGTTGCTGCAATTAACATTTTCACTGCACAATTATGTTAGAAGATAAGATCTATAAAGGTGAAGAGCATAACTTGTTCATTAGAGTGGGCAGCAGGGAGTGACAGTAAAAACACGTGTACTGCAAGAGCTTTTTTGGGGTAAGCATATGCATATGGTGATTCCATTGTCTATACTCCTTTCTCATCCAGCACATATGCTATTAGTCTCCTCCTCTTCTGGAGCTCATCCAAATACTAGCAGCATCATTTCCTGCTTAGAATGGAAAACCCAAGGGGAGTAAAGAATGTCTTTTGCAAATAATATAATATTCCTAGAGGAATTATGCATTAGTGGAAATCTTTTATATGAAAATAAATTATTGAATGATAGAAAATAAATTATGCAATTAATGGGGCAAATGTTGCAATTCTGACTGATAAAAATACAATAGCAAGTTTATGAATGAAATTGTCTCTTTTCAAGCACTACTCATCATCGTCTCTATTTTAAATTATTGTTCTCCCAACACTGGGGAAAAAAAAAGATTTTCTATTTTCCATCCCTTTACTTGTATTCTTAAAAAAATTCTGTTTTCTCAGCTTTCCTTGAAAAATCTGTAGGAGAATACTGCTTCATATCACAAATTTAAACCGAGACCTGAAATCCCATGTACAATTAGAACTTACTTTAAATACAAGTAGAAACTGGCAGGTTACTATAAATGTAAAGATCACAGTAGTGGGTGCCTAAGATCTTTTTTAAGATGAAGTGAATGTTCCAACTGCTGCCAGTATCTGGTAGAATACATACCCTAACCTCCTATCTTGAGAGTGAAGGAATGGTCCAATAAGAACAAGAGAGATTGGTCCAGTATTTGATGTAAATCAGTGCTGTTCCTCTGCTGCAGGGGAGGTTTATGCTGATTTGTACAATTGTTGGGAGACAGATTATTAGTGCTGACATACTTCTTTTCCTTCCACTGTTGTGTAATCATTATTGGTGAACACAGAAAAGAGCGTCTGCCTGGAGTATTCTCTTCTGTGTTCCACCAAGGTTTTCACAGTTCTTGTTTTGAAATCTTCTGTGCATGAAATGTTACGAAATTTAAAGTCTTCCATTTGTTTTAATTTCATTGAGCAGTAAGTGACTTTGCAAAACACTTGAAGTAAGCTTCGGCATTGTGATGAAACAGTTTCCACAGCCAGTGGAAAAGTTGCAGGTGGTTAATAAGCAGTTTTTACACATCACTAAGAATGTGTTCTTAAAAGAACAAAAAGAAAATATAACTATGATTTTTCATGTCTCTAAGTTTAGGAGAACTTATAGGTGAGAGAAGATCTTGGCTATTTCTTCAGCATTAAAATCACTACAATTATATTTCTTTTCTGCTTTAGATTTTCACTTCACTTTTACAAAACGTGGAAAACTGTTCTTGATGCTGCTATCTATACCTCTAATATGTCATTAAAATCTGTGTCAGAGCACATCCTGACATAAATTAAACCTACCACTAATAAGATGATTAAAATTGAACTGCAGCACTGTGTAACAAACAACACAGGATCTGATTTACAGCATTGATGTTTTGATTCTGCTTTTACTGAAGCCAGAAATTGTGCCTACTGAATGCCTTGGTGTAGGCCAAGGCCATTTTATTTTGAAAATCAAGTATTCTGTTAATATGATTGTGCAATTCAAGTATGTACCTTTGAGTTGAATCACCCAGCTTTGGTCTATGCCTGTGTTGTGATAGGATTGTTGAAATGGAAAAGGTAGAAACTGAGACGAACAAAGCTAACCTCCATCTGAACAGAATTAAATCTAATGCCCAGAAAGAGGTAGACATAGGTTCATACATCCATATACATGCTTGCTGATGAAGTTGTCAATCTTGCAAAAGTCGTCTCTTAGATATCATAGAGTTCTTCTTTCCCCTTTTCACCTTTTTCTCCCCAGTCTGATGCATTAAATTAAGTAGGAATTTTTACCCTTTTAGCTAAAAGTTGGGTAGTAGTCTTGCATACAAGCCAGGAAATGTAAGCATTGCAAACTTTTGAAATCAACAGTAGAAATACTGTAATTGACTGTTAATAGGTGCTCTTGCTTTCTACAATGACTTCAGTATTCTGTATAGGTATCGAAAACATCACAATTAGAGTATTATTTCACAGGTGACAAGAGTTCTCACACATTCCTTCGGGAATTTGTAGACTGTTACAGCTCTCATGAATAAAACAAAAAGCTGCAGACAAATTAATGGGATTTGTATGTAATGAACTGGATATCCAAACATGCTTGTGTATGTCAGCTCATAGCTATACATAAAGGTACCCCACTACTTAGATAAAGGTCATATGCCTGAAAGTGAAAATGTGTTGATTCCCTTTTCCCCCTGCTTATCAAAGAGAATGGTGCAGTGTGTGATTGGACATCATTACACTCAAGATTTTTCTGTGTCTAATTTGTTTATTTATGTTTTTCTGAGGGCTTACCAGCTGTTGGTGTAGGAGTAGAACTGCACGCTAATGGTATTTCTCTTTTAACCTCTGTTGCTGCTTTTAGTGGGTTTAATCTGAGTGTTTACCTACCTGTACATACTGCAGTATTTTTGGAGATTGTATTGGGCAGTGGGGTAGGGGAAAGAAGGGCCTTCAGGTCCCTACAGACCCATCACAAAGTTATTGCAAATTTGAATTCACATGGTACAGAAGAGAACTCTAGTCCTCTCACAAGTTTGTTCAGGACCATCTGTTATTATTCTACTGTGTTTGTTAGAACAGTAGCTGCCAGCCCTCCATGCTTTGTAGGTGCACTGAAACAAAAAACAAAGTAAAAATACGTCAGAAAAACCTCCACAGATGTGTCGACCTCTGGTAAGTCAATTTAGACTTTGATCCTGTGTTTATTTGGTAGGCTGGAATTTACACACCTGACAAAATATCACAGGATAAAACTTAGAACATTCAGAGAGGAATATTTTGAATAAGTATCAGGAGGTGAGAAACAGGGAGCAAGTGAAGAAGGAAGGCATCTCGCTGCTCTCTGTAGATGGAGGTTCATCTGCAGTGGGAGAGCTCTTAGACATGTATTCTTTCTCTTTCCATTCCTTGTCCGTGGCCTTTTATTTTAAAGCAGTCATTTTGCTCTCCTTCCTGCAGCAGCAATGGTGATTTGAACAAGGCCAAGTGGAAGAACTGTAAGGAATACCGCAGTAAGAGTTGATGGAAGCGGGCTTCCTCAAAGGGATGATTCAAAATGTTCGGCTTTCCACTGTATATACTTTGTAGTTATGTTTTAATTCTCCCAGTTCTTCCAGGCATTTTCTGTTGTTTCTATGAAGTTTGTTTCACCTTTAAAATGTGTGGGGAGGAGGAGGGTAGATAGATGACATTCACAGGGAAAGCTTTTAGGGCTTATCGTATCATTAAGTATACACTTTGAATATGTTCATCTTTTCAACTTCATAGCAGCTACCATTGGCATATGAGTAGCATGCACTTCATATCTTTGGAAAAGTGTTTTGACTAGTGTTATTAGTCTCAAAGGGAGTTGAATTTACTCCAAAGCTGTGCTACTGCAATTGGTGATACCTTGATAGGTAACTGGTGTGGTGGCTTTACATTGGCTAGCTGCCAGATGCCACACTGTCACTCCCCTCCTCAGCACAACAGGGAGGAGAAAATACGAGGAAAGGCTTGTGGGTCAAGATAAAGACAGAGAGATCACTCAGCAATTACCTTCATGGGCAAAACAGACTCGACTGGGGGAAATTAATTTGATTTATTATCTATAATATGAGAGTAGGATAATGAGAAATAAGATCAAATCTTAAAAACCTTCCCCTCACCTCTCCCTTCTTCCTGGGCTTATTTTCACTCCAGACTTCTCCACCTGCTCCCCACAAAGCAGTGCAAGGCTGTGATCAGTTCATCACATGTTGTCTCTGCTGCTCCTTCCTCCTCACATTCTTTCCCTGCTCCACAGTGGGGTCCCTCCCTCAGGAGACACTTTTCTATGAACTTCTCCAATGTGAGTCCTTGTCAGTGGCTGCAGTTCTTCAAGAACCCCTCCACGGTGGATCCATTCCATGGGGTGCAGTCACACAGGAACAGGCTGCTCTGGCATGGGTCCCTCACAGGATCACAAGTCTTGCCAAAAGACTGCTCCAGTATGGGCTCCTCTCCACAGGTCCTGTCAGGAGCCTATTCCAGCACAGAGTCTCCATGGGGTCCCATACTCATTTAGCATGCCCCTGTTCCAGTGTGGATCTCTGCACCCCGTGGTCCTCCCCGGGCTCAGGGGAGGCAGCACAGCTGCCTCACCCTGGGCTGCCCCACGGGCTACAGGGGAATCTCTGCTCTGGCACCTGGAGCAGCTCCTGCCCCTCCCTTCTGCACTGACCTGGGCATCTGCAGAGCTGTTCCTCTCGCATATTCTCGCTCCTCTCTCCAGCTGCTGTTGCACAGATTGGGGTTTTTTCCCCTCTTTATTAAATACGCTATCCCTGAGGCACTACCACGGTTGCTGATGGGCCCAGCCTTGGCCAGCACTGGGTCCATCTGGGAGCCAGCTGGAATTGGCTCCATTGGACATGGGGGAAGATTCTGGCAATTTCTCAGAGAAGCCACCTCTGTAGCCCCTCTGCTACCAAAAGCTTGCCATGCAAACCCAATATAATGATAATTTTTGTGATCCAAGTGTTTCCAAATATCCAATAGAAACGGAAAAAAATTAATAGGCCGTTGTACTGTGAATTCAATACTCAGAACCAGTAACAATTGTTGTCACCACATACACAAAAATTCTTGTCCTGGACTATTCTAGTAGTAGTTACTCAACACTTCAACACCTTTTAGACAGAAAAAGATGCGTGAGAATCTTAAATGCTTTCCTTCTTGTCACAGTTTAGAACATGGCTGAGAGAAGCAAGAAACAATAACAGCAAATGACTGAATATAAACATTGTTGTGCTTCATGAGCCTGTTGAAAGGCTCAGGTCTAGCTGATAGTGATTGATCATGTTTCTGTACGACCTGACTATAGAAATATGTAACTACCAGTCTGCTAACTTGTAGATGTGCAGTGCTCTGCATTGTACTGCTCTCAATTGGTGCTTCAGATAGCTCATGTATAAATAGCTGAATAAAAAAAAGGGAATTATTTTCACATACTCATAAAAGAGAGCATTCAAATGTTTTTTTTCTGTGGATGGAAATGGCAGAAACAGGCATTTGATCCAATCAAACCAATTTTCATTACTAGTTTATTCTGCTGGGCGATTCTCAGTTAAAGATGCACTGGATTTATAATCAGGCAGGAAAAAAACCAACACAACATTATAATTTTTCTTTGAAGGATGGTAATAGACTGGAAATCAGAAGAATAAGGTTGATAGTCTAGCAGCTTGCAAACAGAGGGGCAAACCAACTCACCTGTACTTTTGCAAACCTGCTATTTCTGACCTGCTCCCTTCCTTCCACCTCCAGCTCTGGGAATAATATCTTTTCCACCTTCACGCAGAAGCCAAGCATCTCTCTAGACTAGTGCCAGCCTGAAAGAACAACCATTCCTGACTGTAACCAGAGATGGGAAGGAGAGGAATAATTTTCCTGTTAACAGCTGTTCTTGGTGGGGTGGCTTCTTTGTATCAGTCATTGCATTGGTTTCCCATCTTTTCCAAACTGACACCTGCAAGTTCAGCTGCAGCACACAGTACAACACATCTCGTGTGCAGTCCACAGCTGACCCACCAGGCTTTGTGCTCGGGAGCTGCAGTGTCCACAGCTCCTCTGAGAAAGCTGTCAGGCTTCATCTGTTGAGATGCAGCACTTATTTCAATGACTCTGCCCCAAAAAACCATTGTCGTTAGGTAAGTTAAGGCTTTCAGTGGGTGGTAGCAAGACACCACAGTTGCTTTTGCAAATGGTTTGGTGAAAGGCTGAAAAGAAAGCTTGAGCAGTCTTTATTACTGGGTTCCCTGCTATGAAGAAACATGAAATCCAGGTACACACATGCAATATTTACTGGAAACAGCTGAAATGCTAAGTCACAGTTTATTAATCTGTGAAGTGGAGCCTTCCTTTGCTTTAATAAAAGACACTGGGAGAAACTAACTAAAACCACTGTCTGTGCTGTGTGTGCTGTGTGCTTGAAAGCAGGCATCAATGGGTTCTCATAACATCAGGAGTCCCTTAGATATGGTTATAAGCATGCTACTCGACTATTAAACCTCTGTTTCTGCTATTGTTTTTTCCTTGCTATTTATTTTAAGCGAACATATTCATTTAACTGAAAATGCCAAGTGAGTAACATGTAACTAGATGGAGAAATACAAAAATTGATCATTCTGTTAGAGGAATGATTTATTCTTTGTGCATAAATTCTAATGTTTGACTGCAACTAAGAAATACACATGACTTATTGCTGATAATGATGAGTGTTTCAGAGACCCAGAGACTGTCAGAAAATCAGCTCTCATCCAGGTATTAATGAGAAACAAAATATATAAGGGTGCATTTATTAATAGACCATACACAGAGTCTGAAACTAAGTGGTTTGGAAAAGTACTACATTGTTTATAGTAATAAAGGTGAAGAAACTCTGGAGGAAACATCCCTGGGGCTTAATCAATGATCAGCATATGAGCATAAGTCAAAGATTGTTTAAAATTGTTCCAAATGAGGAATAACTGACGTCAAGAGCTTGCTTGACTTCTTACCTGCTTCACACTCTGGTTGCCTGCAGTGACAAAAGTACGAACAGAACACTTACAAGCAGTCTTTCACAAACTGGTTTACGCTTGGGGGCTTTTTTATTTGCATTTCACTTAATTTATTTACAGGAAAGACTTAGATGTCCTTCAAGGGCAGAACTGTCATACACTGGTAAATCCATATTTTGTTAGCACCAACAGATAATGAAACCAGGAATCATGTATTGTTAACACAGAATTGCACTCATACACTGCAAGCCACAAATGACATTTGGCCACTAACAGTGTTTTTTGTGTTAGCAGTGTGACGCAGGTACAAGGCCAAATTCATTGTGACCCCATGGCCAGAAATGTTCCACAGAATTCTTTCTGCCACTCAGTCTTTCACAGAAAGAAATGTAGAAAAAGAATTCTCAGAATATTGGAGCAAAGATGCATCATACATTCAGATGGATGCTGTGAAGTTGCTGTAAGGTTCTGCAAATCTTAGCTGCCTGGTGGCTGCTCTAAATCCCATTGGGTAATGATATTCCTGAGAATCGTTGAGCCGGTATTAATTTCTGGATGTGGTATTGTACTCTTACCTTCCCCGGACACATTAATTTCAACTCTTGGTCAGGAAACAGTTCAAATAATGAAATTTTCCTGGCTACTTCTAATCAGGTGACTAAGCTTCCCTGACGTTCAAAAGTATCTCTTCACTGGTTTTCAGAGATCCTAAAAGCAAGTCTGAAGTCCATCTTCTAGAAAGTTTATACACACTAGGAAAAGAATTTGTCTTGAAGGGAAAAATAAAAATGACATGTCTGTGACTGTTTAAAAGTATTGTTTATGCAAGACTTACATAGTTTTCTATTTAATCTATTAAAGGGAAATGGAATGCATTTAGAAAAACTAATCTAAGAAAAGGACGAGTGGATTCTATCACCTGTGAAAAGAGTGGAAGTGTTATTGGACTTGTTCCAACAGCTGGTCTATTTTCATGACTGATTTTTCCCATTAGCAGTGTGGAAGCCCAGGGCACAGCAGTGAGCCCACAGCACCGCACAGACCAAAAAACGGCCTGTAAGGGCAGACCAAATATTTCCTCATGCTACATGGATAGATATTTTCCTTACTGCCTGTTGGTCAGTAATTGAAAGAGTCTTCTGCCTGTGCCAGAAAATTATTGCATGTATCCTTGGAAGTTACCTACCTGTGCTGTCCTTCAGTTTTCCACTTTTCAACAATTTCAGTTTTCATCACACATATCCCTATTTTCTTCAGATAAAGCATTATCTCAATGGACAACAGCCTTGTTCACTGTACAGACATAATACACAGCCTGAAAGCTGCCTAGTCTTTGTCTGGAACATGCGTGACAGAGTCATCCGAAAAATAGCTTGTGATCCTGCTTAAGTGTTTGGGTTTTTTCTTCTTTTAGTGCAGTCACCTGTTACTTCAGTTGGATTCAAAATTGTTTCAGAAATGTTAAACATAAATACATAGGCCTGCCTGCACTATTTTCTTTTAAAGATATTGAACATATGGAAGAATAATCTGCTTCAAAACCAGGTTCTGGGTAGTTCAAGTAACCTTTCCGTGTGTCTGTGTCACCGATTTGAAATGGAGCACTATTGGGAATAATGAGCTAGCATTTGGGCCTGTGGGGGCATTGAATGAGTAAACACCTGAAAAAAATTGCACACAGGATTTGTAGTTTACTTAATTTTGCTTTCATTATGTCAGCACTTATCATTGTGTATAGCAACAACCACAGTCGAGAGCAGACGAAATACAGCTCAAATACTGCCAGAAACTTCCAGCAAATTATCAAATGAAAGTGCTGTCTTCTGATGTTTCAACTCTACGTGTTCTGGTAGGTCAACCACAAACACACTTCTTTTTTTCTAGGAATGGAGCTGAGTCTCTTAGTTTCTCAAATGTTTGACTATCTCCCAGATTAGTTTTCCCGCTGTCCCTCTAGTCTTCATTTTTTTCATCATATTAACTCTATTAGAGATAGAGAAGTATCCAACTTCCCTAGCTTGTGATCTGGGATTATAATGGGCTGGCAAGATTTTTCATATATTTTTAATGGTTTGTGAGTTTTGGGGAGTTGAGTTTGGGTAATTTTCTTGGGTTTTTTGCCTATCATTGATAGGATACATCACTTAAATAGGTAAAATTGCAGTGGGTGCCATTCCCAATTAGACATACCCGAGCATTGCTAAAAGTCAGCTGTATCCTGTTTTGTGCACGCACAAAGGAGGAGTTAAATAACCCAAGCATGTTCAAGTGAAAGAAAAATGTCTTCTTTATTTTACTGTGTGATTAATCAAAGGTTCATTATTATCAGTAACCCTTTGGAAGCAGTGGTGTTAACAGTGTTCGTTCCCTCTAAACACTGAGGTTCCTGTGCCTTTCAGTCACTACAGTTTGTTTTAATATTGAATGGAAAGTGCTCTACAGACAGGAAGAATCTGTGAATATCTGTGGATATTCTTTTCTCATGGAGCAAACCAGAATTATTTTTTTTTTATGTAACTGTGTGAGGGATGATATGTGAATGACTCTCTTTTTTTTTTCCACCAGAAGGCCATGTGCTTGTAAAATGGCTCTGAAACTTTATTTATGGAGAAATGTTGGTTCTGGAGCTTGTCTGTGAGAGGAGGTGGTGTAGAATGCTAGTGGCAATGAGTCCTTACATTTATCAGCAGAGATTAGACAGGATAGTAATCAGCCTCTGTCGCCTCTTGCCTTCTTTAGCCAAACAAAGCTGAGTAGTCTAAGACATTTGATTTGTTTGTTTAGGTGTCCACCACAATAGGAAAAACGTTTTTAATTTTTTTATTCTTTACACTGAACTGATAAGATCACAATAACCTTTTTTTTTTTTTTGTGATAATATAAACATTTTCAAAAGCTGTCTTTAATATAAAACACAGTAGGTAAAGGAGAGCATGGAACGGCTGGAGAAGTCTGTATTGTACGTGTTATGCTGAGGGATGATGGTATCAGAACTTGGCCTATAATTTTAGATGAATCAGAAAGTATTGCTAGCAATAGAACTCTAAAAGTATCACTGAAGAGCTGCAATACTTACTGTGTCTATGAATCTATAAGTAGGCTGTTCTAATCATGGGTCAAAATTTTGCACTTATTTGGAACAAATAACTGAAATTATGGCACTTTCTAGCTCAGTTGTCTATGTGTTTCTTACTTGTCGATAGTCAAAACTAGACACATCACTTTTATTGACCAATATATTTTTCTTCTTGGTTTACTGATAATACTACAGACTTCCCTGTTTGTGGGAGAAGTTCTGAACTCCCTGCTTGAGCCACAAGGGCACTCTGGAATCATACAAACAGAACTTTTCTGCAGGTTTTGGACAAACTACCTTTTTCTTTTCCTACATGTAGTTAATTGGTTCTTGAAAATTTGTTCTATTTGCTAGCGTAGGCTTCTTCCTACAGAAATGCATTTGAATGTAAGCTTAACATAAAAACTCTTTCAAAATAATCTCTACATCATATGACATTTATCCCTAACGAACTTCTGCTTGATAAGGTAATTTCTGCAGCAATAGATTAAATATTAGAGAATCACCAAATCACAGAATGGTTGTAGTTGGAAGGGACCTCTTGACATCATGCAAGTCTGACCCCATCCTCTTGACACCCACCCTTAAAATATTTCAATGCACAATTACATTTGTGATACTAAGAACAATACTTGATATTTAAATATCCATTTTTATAGTGTATCTTCATTTTTCTGTTTCACAAATGGGGTATAAGACTAAGGGGGAAAATATCAGGAATGGTGCAGAATATATTTCCAAAAGTAGACTTGTATGGAGGGGTTTTGGTCCTGATATGAATTGCAAGATTCTCAGAAATTTCCTCGTGTGCTAATTTCTCTTATTAATGTTTTTAAATTAAGCCATATGGGTTTGCTTATGATTTTAGAGCAGCCTAGTGTCAGAACTCAGAACTGAAGTCTTATTCCCTTAGGCTCAGGTCTGTTTCTTCCTTTAAATCTTTATTTAAATTATTTTTGTTATGCACTTTAGGGCAGGGCAATAGCATATAAACAAGCATCTTCAGAGTGCTTGGAGAGAAGAGGGTTTACAGTGGTGATGGGTCCTGGAAGATTTTCTGTGGTGTCTCTTTCCTGTTTCATACTTTGCACCATACTCACCCACAGCATCACAGCAGATACTCCAGGCTGTGTGCCAAATGAATTATTAAAAGTGAAATCTGGCCTCACTAATATCAGACAAAACTCCCTCTGACTTTGGTGGACCAATATGTATCACCCCATGACTTGTAAACATGCAGGATTCAGTACCAGTACCGAAAAGAGAGTGAACCTGGGTGTAAAGATTTGTTTGCTTAGTAAAATATGCCCCAAACCAGTTACTGTGGCTAAAGACATCTGGTTTTAACTTTTTAGCTTTCTTCTAACACATCAAAATCAAACACTGAATCTTATGATCTCTTGCTAAGCCTTTAAAAATTCAAAAATAAAAAGGAGAAGCTCTGAAAACATAGTTTATGATTTAACCAATACACTGAGGCAGTGAAAATTATTAGCAGTCTGTCTCACACTGTATGTTGCTTGGGTTAGGGGAGTTAACAGCAAAGATGGTGTAATCTTACAAGCTGACTAGGGAAAATTACAGAATTCCTTCCGAGTAAACAACATTAGAAATGCTTTTTTTTCCCCCCACATACTCTTTCATCCTTACTAAAAAGATTAAGTTAATCAAAACCTTGTAGATTAAATAATTAAACCTGTAGATAACCACAATTTTTTATTGTTAATTAGACATAGGGAGGTGCAATTTTCATAGGATGCAGAGTCCCTAAATTTAGCTGTGGAATATTACATTGATCACACACAAAAAAACATCATTGATTCTCTGGGGAAGGGTTGGACGTCAGTGTGTGCGTTTTGGCTCAGACCACCTTTCACCTATTAAAGGGGGTTCCAGTAGATTTTTATCCTTGCTGCACATAGCAACAAAATGTGATTTGCCATCCTTAACCCTTTGAACATTCTCAGCATCTTAGCAGGATGATTCAGACTTACTCAGTTACTTTGCTTTCATGCTCTGTATTGTATCTGAAGTCTTTATACCAAAATTGCAGTGTTTTTATCTTCTGCTGCTCCGTCAATTTTTTAATTTATGTTATATGTGTTTAAATATTTAATATACACTGAAGCCATTACAACATGGCTGTAAAAAATCTGTAATATTACACCTTTCTACTATGACAATTAGTCCTTTCTTTAAATGACTTGCAACATTTATAAATAAAACTCTGAAATGAAACCCTGACATAATGCAAAATGCTGCATCTTACTTCACCTGTTTAAGTTTACCAAAAATGGTGAATCAAATTAAAACACTGTGCAGAATAATTTTGTTGCTGTGTAGATCTTTGTCATTATGCAGTATGATAATTCTCAGCTTCTTTTCCCAGCAATCACTAATTAAGTGTAACAGGCATGCATCCAGACACTCCTGAATTTTAATCCTCATGTTTCTTAATGAGTTGATCAAATATTACACAGAATGTAATAAAAATATGGGACTCATTTAAAATACAAATATATAATTTGTATAATTGTCCAGCTAATAAATTATGTCCAAATATTATGATTGTTTGTGCAAACACTTAGGAATGTGTCCATGCAAGTGGTAGAAATAATCCATATGTGCACATGCAATTAAACATTCTATACACATAATTGTCCGTATGGATTTTCATAAGCATGCTTGGCACGGCATTTGCAGAATACTTTTGAATCTAGACACAAGTCTTGCTTAAAAAGAACAAAATCTATTTATATTAAAAAATAATGATATATAATTAAATTCTTAGAAGGAAAATTTAGATAAAACAATACCCAATCCCCTTAGCTGTCACCTGACTGTAGCCTTATGGAAGAGCTTTTTTCCTCCCCATTCCTCTCTTCTTGCTGATGAGAAATTCCCAGCAGCTGAAGTGCCTGATATTTGACCTGCTTGAAAATGTATTGCATGATTTTGCAGAGTCAAGGAGCTTCCAGTAGTTCAGATAAGCTTTCAGCAAAGATCTAAACATCCTGCTGCTTAGCTAAAGTGATGTTTCGATGTTCAATACCACTTAATTTTGCTTCATTCTTCTTCGTCTTAAAAAGCATCTACACAAACTCAATATTATTTATTGAAAGAAAAATGAAAGCAAAAAGTTGTCAGTTGTGAGAAGCATTTATTTTTCCACATTATCAGTGGTATGAGCACACTACTGTGTTTCTGAATGGTGAGGGCCAGCCAGATTTCTGTCTCTGCTTTATTCTGTACAATATGATTTAGTTGGGTTTAGTTGATATTTTTATTTTCCGAATCCCTGGGCTCATAAAGGCTGAGAAAACCACAGAGACAGATTGCTCAGGCACTGAAGAAAGAGAATGTCTTGTGCTATTTAGCAGCAACCTCTCTGCCTGACTTTGTGAGAGAGGCACACAGAATGAGCATATGCAGGAAATGCTGTCATGGTGCTCACATGCAGATGGCAGGCGCTCGAGCTGCTCTTGCCTTAGCGGGTGGAGAAACAGGAATGGCTCTGCAGTGTGAAATAGCTGGTGCTGAGGACCTGATATCCCCACTGCACTGTGATGGAATGATTTTTTGTCAGACTAGCTCCAGCCTAGTCCCGTGGGCTGCTGTCTGCCCCTCTGCAGCTGAGTGTGGCAAGAGAGCTCCTGCACTCTGCTCCAGACAATCCAGTTCATGGTCAGTGAGATTACCCCACAGTGTGAACCAAAGCACAGATAAAGGGATTGGCCAGAGACTCTCCTCAGAAGGGTTTTTCTAACCTTTGCTGAAATACTAACAGACTTTCACTCTTATTTTTTGTGTATGGGACAAAATACGTGAATCTGGACAGATCAGAAAGAGCTTCTAGGAAAATAATGGTTAAACCTAGATTGATCTTGGCTCTCATATATAGTTATGGAAGGGAAAGAGCCCAGAAGAATGTCCATGGTGGGATATCACCCTTTCCTTCTTACGAATTCCCCTCCAAATAACAGTCATTGAGATATTCAGCTATTTGCTGTAATATACTTTACAGTGATGGCTACGTACATATTCTGAAACTTTGATATTATGATTTATATTTCAGATATTGTTGACCATTTCCTGAATCAATTCAATATTTCAGATTATGCATAATACATGTGTTCTTTTAAGTGACAATTGAGTTTAACAGATTAATTTAAAGTAATCACATAAATTTAAATGGGACCAGCAGTTCCTTTTGCAATTGGACTATCCCTAGAACAAGAATGTCCAGCAAAGAATGTTCACTGAAAAGAGGCAGAGTTTGAGAAATTAAGAGATGGATCAGGCAAAACCAAAAATACCTCTTTCTGACCACTGCCTCTTCCGTAGTGATGAAATGGGTATCTTGGGAGACTGACAAATCTTCCCCTCCTGCTCTTCTATTCCACCGGAGTCTCCCGATACACAACAATTCTCGAACGTTTTCCACAGGCTTTCCAGTATTCTTCACTGTACTTTGATGCTCCAAGCAAGGTAAAGGATGTAAGAGCTTTTTGAAATTACAAATGCTGTAGCTGAATGTTGTAACCACTATGTAGGGTCTCATACTCCTGCTTTTTATTTCTCTCCCTGTGAATATTATATGTTGCTCTACATACTGGCAAAGTTTCATAGTAAGAGTCTTAAATGGTACCCCACCCAGCTTCTCATTGTTTCATGAGAATATTTTCCTGGGAATTTGGACCTGTGAATTCAAACTCCCCTATATTACAGGAGGGGATAAGCTGGTCAGTAAGAAAAACATGATTCATGTTTTAGATACAAAGTTCTTCCCTCAATTTTCAATAGTATTTTCATGTGAACTAGAAAGCAGCTGTTAGAAGTAAAACTCAGTGTGAAGCAAAAAGGCAGACTAAACATTCACTCCATGGAGCTGTTTTTATCTGGAGGATGGGTATACATCCATTATATGTGGCTGCAAAGGCTAAACTGTCCTTTTTAAAGCACTCCATCTGCAGTGTGTCAAAAATAGTGCTGTCCTGCACATGCTTAAATTTTTGGCAGCAAAGTGACACCTTAATTTCTTTTACAGTAAATATATAGATATATTACACAGTGATATGTAGAGCAGATGTTTCTAAAAATGCAAAGAAATTCCAGTCTGTTCATGTTGATGCAGTAGCTTTAGTATTTCAAAAAAGAGCTGGTTAGGCAATGCAGTCATGGTGCAAATGTGAATATTTGAAGAGCCTGTATACAAACACCTTCTATCAATGGGTATGACCATGACACCTACGAATAAAAAGAAAACTTATTTCAAATTCCCCTATAGAAACAATAAAGAATTCCTTTTAAAAGTTTTCAAAGTGAGGGACAATTCTTGTATTCAGAGTTCCAGCATAACAGGCTTGACTCATCGATAGATGACACATCAAGCACAGGGAATTTGAAAAAGCACTGCTTAACCTCACTAAAAAAAATCATGGTTTTGAGAACAGGAAAGAAGGAAAATTGCTTTCTGATCCTTGACTCCACTGTGTTCAAAAAGGGTAATGAATGTTCTGATAAAACACACTTCATTGGACAAATAAATCTGGTTCAAACTGACAATGTTATGTAAAGGGATGTTCAAGTCTGTTTAAAAATCATCTTGAGGCAGAAAAAAATCCAAACAAACCAGAAGTCCAGTATAAGACAAGAAATTAAGTTTATCAGTACATTCATTTTTTTGGTTGTTTTTCTTGTAAAACATTTTTAGTGACCTCCTTGACTTAACAGACTAACCCAACACTATAAAAGTGTAGGAAATGAGGAAGGGTATCAAAATCAAGCCTCTAAATTGCAAAGTACCCAAAAAAATAGACTTTAAAAAAAGAACAAAGACCAGCACACACGTGCCCCCAAGGCCCAAACACTACGCTCAGCCATTCTCAGGTGGACAACCCCAAGAATGAGAACTTCTTTTGTGTCTCAGACCAAATAGTGTAGCATGGTATCTTGCATCTCATTTACAGTTTTAAGTTAATTAGAAGATCACAGCTGTACCAGATCATTATTACTGGCTTAATTCAGTTGCTTAAAAAGAAGCATTTCTTGCCTTTTGAGATGCAATGCAGTATCTGAGACAGCTGCATAGGGTTAGGAGATTATGATCTATGGAAACACATAATCTTCTAGATTAGCAACTAGAGGCCAGTGTGACTATCATAGGCCTTGCCAAAAAGCACTAGATATCTGTTAATCACATTGAACTTTGTGTTTTCAATGGTTTAATGCACCTCAAACATCTGTTGAAATCAAGGGGATAGTAAGCTTCAGGATTTTACTTCTCTGAGCCCTTAAACCCCTAAAACTGTGTCATTCTGCAAGGTATGAATTGTGCATTTCAGCTTTTTCCAAGGCTACCCATGCTTGTTAAAGGCAGTATAAGTTAATTCAATTGGATAATGTATCTGTTATTAATGATTTATGTGATACAACTACCTTTTTCTTGTTCTAAGGGTGATGTATGAATACAACCAATGGAAGAAAAAAGAAAACCCCTTATTCTGCAAAGCATATAGTTTTTCATTCCCCTCCTGATAGAGGACTAACCATACGAAGTGTTGAAAGATATAAATATTGATGAAAAATTAACGTTTTGAAAAGCATATCTAATTGGGTAGCTAATGTGCAAATTTGCATACCAAAATATAAAATAAAACATATGTATAGAAATTATGCATACAGATATCTAGGAAGCCATTCACAGAAATGAAAGTAAGGCAAGTCATTCTGGGAAGCAAGCCTGCCATAGCTAAAAAATATGTCCATAGCCTGTAACCTGTTTGTAAAGAAAAATGTTTATTTTTTCCAGGTAGAAAAAAAAGGTTTTAATATCCGGGTATTGCCTGTTTAAAGAATAGCATGACTGTCAACTCTTAATTTTTTAGCAAATGATCTAAATGCAGCATACAATACCATCCATTTGGGAGATCTCCTCAACTTAGTGCAGTCTGACAGCATGAAAAAAGGCTTGAAAGTGTTTGCATTTTCTTCACACTTGCTGAGCAAACTGACAAAACATTAAGCATCACAAGTGTTAACACTATTTGTTTACGATGAAATAGTAGGTTTTGCTGCAAGAGCAGAAAACAGCAGTCGTGAAATATCACATGGTACAGATAAAGAAACTCTTGGGAGACTTACAAAAAAGCTAACAAGACAGGAATCATCAGAGGAAAGATTTGTCAGCCAGATGCTTACTTCTAAATGTGTGATGTACGTTTAATATCTCAATTTCCCTTTTGTAAAACTGGGGACTTGTACATGTCTGCTAAAATGCATTCTAATGTTGTTGTCCAAATCATCATTGCATATAAGAAAAACAGTTTAATAAACAAATTGAGAGCATTGCTTCCAATTGTCTGGGCGATATTTCATCTATGCATCCACATGGTTGGAAACAAAACAGAAAAACAGAAATACCAACTTTCTGTAGAAGTAAGGAAGAATAAAATTCTTATACCGTTAGAAATTTGTATTAAAAGATGGTTTGAAACATTTTTTTGTGTATGCCAAGCGTATTATCCCTGATATGTTAGTCACAATCCACAAAACCGAGCTTTCTGACTATGTCTTTAAAATATTTATTTCTCAGCAATTCTCAACCATTTATTGTCTCCTCTTTTGTGAAGAACAGAAGGCTGTAATCTGGTATGAAGAGAGCTGAGATTTATTTAATGTCTATGGTCAAGCAGGGAATTTATCTGGGAGAGTGTTTTCTTGGAATCCTTCCCCTCAAAACCCGAAGCCTTTCAAGATCTTGACATTGCATATACATGCAATATAAAGATAAACTTGTTTGGAACTCATGAGATTTTCATAGAATAGTTAAAATTACACAGATGTACAGTTGAAAATTATGTCTTGTTTAATCGTGTGCCTGGAGATGGATTTTTGGGTACTGACATTTGAAAATGTTGGCCTTTGCATAGAAATTATTCCATGATAAATCTGTTCAACTAACGAAATTTTATGTCCAAATATCTGTCATAGTTAACAAAACCAACATTGATGCTGTGTCTTATATTCAAGTTATTTCTTATATTTTGTGAGTTTCTCAGTGTTTGGATTTCCTTTGCCGGAAACCAAGGTGGGTACAAGAGGTTCTTTTTCCAGTACTTTGATTAAATTAATAAGAAAAAGTTCTAAGAGTTCCAAGAAATGCTGCAGATGCAATACATTTCTCGAATAAGAAAGGCTAAATATGGTAGACTAGAACTTATAACTTTTTCTTCTATATAGGTTTAATAGTGATGAAAATTTTGAGCTGTACTGGAACTGAAAAACAATGATTATTTTATAATTATAAAATAAGGACGTTCTGAAGTTTTTTAATTTTTCAAATGGAATTTCTAAATTTTTGAGATGTTTTTATTTACTTTTATTTCTATTTTTTCTTCACTTCCCATTTGTTTCTTTTCTTTTGGTGAGAGGGTTGTAAGGCTAGAAAAGCAGGTATGAGAGCTGGGAATGGAAACTGAACAGAGCACAATGGGTTGGTTAATTTTTCTATCTATTTTATTAAATGAACTGTTAATGAAACAATGTGCAAAAATCTGCAATTTAAAAGCATAGTTTTTGTACGTTCACTGGAAGTATTTAACTTCAGTACAACTATAGTGTCAGTGTTGGAAAACAGTATCATACTTATATATTTATACAGTTGAACATGAAGGAAGACATGTATGACCTGGGAGGGCAGGAGACAACAGGTATAAATTGAAACATGAGAGGTTCAAACTTTGATTTAAGGAAAGCCTTTTTCACCTTAGGGCATTGGAATAGTGAAAGAAGTTGTCGGAAAGAACTGTATATTCTCCATCTTTAGAGATTTTTCAAGGCATGACTGGTTCAAGTCTGGAGCAACTGTGTCTAATCATATGGCTGACCTTGCTCTGAGCAGAAGTTTCGACTAGATGAATGCCAATATCCCTTCCAAACAGGGTTATTCCATGTCTTTAAGGTCCTGCATTCAAGCTTTTGTTGTCTGAATATCCACAATCCTTTTAAGACTCCTTTTTTCCCTCTCAATTTATCAAGAAATACACAACTTACAGTGTGTATATCCAAGAACTTCAAACTGAATGGAAACGACTGCTGCCTATGAAACCAGAATTTTATATAGGTCCTAGAGCACAGGCTGTGATGTGCTTTAGTAAAGGACTGAATCTCTGAATCTCTGCTCTGGCAGCCTGGTGGTCTGTGTGCATGGTACAGTCGCCACTTGTCTAAATCATACAGGGACAGTAAATATTATAAAGGAAAACTTTAGCTAAAGCATGATCATCTCTGGTTCCATTTGCTGTCAATAAAGAGAGAGTCCTGCTTTCTGGCAGAGACCGGAGAGTGCTGAAGTTGGCTGTGCTAGGCTAAAGCTGTTCTTTGTCATTACACCTCGGTCTCAACTTCTGAATTTCTTGTTGCATATAAGGCCCTTTCTCTTCGATCTCATTCTTTGTTATCTTTGTAGACAAAGCTGTATGTGGAATGGCACTATATGAAGGTAAAACACAATTACACAGATATGAATAGTTTACACTGAAGTGACAAGTTTGAATTGACCCTTCATGAATATTTAATGAAGATAAAATGTGTCAGATTAATACAACTCAGGCAGCAGGGTTGGAAAAAATGATTTTTAACTCTCCATGGAAAAAGTATTGATTTATTTTTGTCCACCTATTAAACTGACTTCCAATAAAATGCAGAGATGTTTCCAAGAAACCCAAGAAGAAGAAACTTCCAGAAGCAAAATATATTAAGATGATATGTCACTGAAAACAATTCTGTTTTCACAGAGAAAGTAATAATTTTGGCTGTCACAAATATGAAATGTCTCTGTGACTGTGTATGCAGGAAAGTTAAGATCAGCAAAGAAAGTTGACTCCATACGCTTCTGATAAATCCTTGTACTTGGGTTTTTCTGTAAATAAAACTCCTGCAGAAGATACATTCAAGACAGTAGTTGATTTCATGCCAACATTTTTAATCTATTTCTTCTGTGAACTTTTGCAGAGTTGTTGCAGTTATTTTCTTTTAAATGAGAAGGGAATCCCATATTTAATTTCCTCCTGTCTACAGATCAATAATCTTATATTCTTTTTGGCATTGGGTAGGGTGGATGTTTTTTATGCCTCCCACATTTAATTTTAAGTCACTTTTATTGTAATAAAAGAAAATTTAAAAGCACAAACCAGTGCATTTTGAACATAAATGTATGAAAAATATTATTAAACAGTTAACCACCTCTTCTGGTCAAGTATAGAAGGGATCAAATTAAAGGTGCAATTGAACTCATTAAATTTTTTTCGTATTGCAAAGTTCAGTTCTGTACCCCAAAATCAAGGTAAGCCACCTACACTTGTACGTGTTTGTATTGCAATACACAACTTTAAAAATGGAGAGAATTTAATTATATAGGTATTTGTTATGGAAATATAGATTTGGGTCTCTATATCCTTTGGGAAATATCCTTTCCATTTGGTGATAGATGTGAGAATTATATTCATAGAAATAAGTTTTAGCCAAGATATTATAATTCTCTGAATCTAAAGTTGGGCCTAAAAATAATGAATCAAGGCTTCTTTCCATTTTCAGTCCTTAGCAATTTCTCAAACTTCGATGTAGAGCAAAATATTTATCTGGTGAGGTTGGGAGGGGCTGTGGGTTAAATATTTTATTCAAATATACTGAACTCTTTGTTTGTTTTGAACATTTTATCAATTCTAGAAGGAACTATTGGTCTCTGGTTGTTTGGGGTTTTTCCTTCCTTCCTGTTACACATATCTTTTAAGTCCCATTATATATATCATTTAGTATTATAGATGTCTTACTCAGGTTTACTCCAATTTTACTTAATTCAGTCATTCCACCATAAAGATGTAAACAGGACTTTACAGACAGGGCACAGTTTTCCCCTAAACATCCCCCAGGATTACCAAAGAAAAGAAAGAAAAGGCTGAAAAAAGCAAGTTTTCATCATCAGAGTTGTAGAACAACACACATCTTATTTTTCTCTTATTCAGTGCTCTTCACTGCTGTGGCTGCTCTTCGCATTGAGAATGTTTCTCATCTCGGTATATGAAAAAGGCTGTTGTTCTTCTCAGGGTCTGAATCATGAGCTTTTACAAACAAATGATCACTGGTGTTGGGTAAGCAGGGACGTAGCTCTGCAATAGCAATCCTCTTAATGAAGTGTATTGGCCCTACCTCGGCTTCAGATTTTTGCCCTAAGAGATTTCCTCATGGCCAGATTTGTGCTTGTTGATCAGGCAGTAAGCTGGATGGAACTCAAGAGGAAATTTCGGGAAAGCACAGTCAAACAATTAATTGATTTATGCATAGAGTGTCAGAAGGATTTGTTTCTTAGCCTTCTATTTCTATCATATATGAAAAGATTCTGTTTAAGCTGTTTCTGGAAACATTTTGTTTTGCTAGGTTCAAATGTGCTTCATATAGTTTGCTTACTTACCCATCATCTTAATGTTTTCAAAATAAATTGAGATGAAACTGTAGATAATAAATTGCTTGAGGTCATCCTGTGCAGATAGCAGTATGGTGTGCCTTATGAAAGAAATTTTTGATATTGTGATCTCATATTTGACATTTCCAGAGATAGAAGTAATCTCCATCCTGTCCTTGGACATGGAGGATTCTACAAGAAATTGAATTCGGATTCCATAACTCATGCAACTGATGTCTGGGGATCTTCCGAGTTCTGTTCTTTTCTGATGGGAGGTGAAAATATAGCTAAAATGAATCAGACATAAAAAGAAACTTCACTGTCTATTTATTCTTCCCACTTTCGCCTCCTAAGTGAGTGGAAATGATGAAAATCTACATCCCCTTGTCAGTCTGAAATTGGAGAAGTTAATTCTTCACTGAATCACATCTGTCACAGCTTGACATTTGTTTGTTTAAACCCAAGCTTTGATGCCATAGCTGTGTAATGAAATATCTTTGTGGTGGACACCAACTTCTCACCTAAACAAAGGCAACCTGCATGAGAAGAAGCCAAGGCCAGAACTGGACACAGTGTTATGAAAAATCTGGGCCACCAAATTAAAATCCTTCTTATTGTAGATTCTTGCATCATCTGCCTCCATCATGTTAGTGAAATCCCATCTTAAAATAAATATTTTTGTTCCCACTGAGGATCTTTTCCAGATCCTTGCTCCTTTGATGCATGGAAGGCTTCTTTTAAACTTATTTATGGACAGCTCATGCATATTTGTCCTGTTGACACATTGACTTTTCACATAGCCCTTTTCCTGACTGCTTTCTTCTCTCTGGTATGTTTCTTTGGAACAAATTTATTTCTTTCTTTGGCTTCTCCCTCTTCCAAAAGCTTTTATTCTGTTTGGAAAACTAAGCCATTTTGGTCTCATTTTTCTCTTAATTATTCTATCAATTCTTCTGGTTTTTTTGCTCTGTTAAAGTTCTTCTTTTTAATGATAGATAAATGCCTGGAGTATTCCAGATAAGACTTTATCTTTTGAGAATCTCATGTTTAAAATTCAACCAATGATGGTCTGATACAGATTTGCTTCTGATTTTCAGACAGACTAAAGATAAAATCAATGGATATTTAACAAATAAAAGGTCTGCTTTTGTAAACGCTGATGCTTAAGGTGGTATACATAATGTCACTCTGCTGTCACTCAAAATTATTTTTACTCCCTATAACAAAATGTTTAGCCCTTACTTGGGGAGGAAAGTCTTCATTTTGGTACTTGGCTATCTTCAGCAACTTGTGTACAAATAACTATTAAATCTGTATATAAACAGATATTAATGCTTTCTAGTCCAAAATTATGGGCCTGATTCTCCCTAGAAACCAAGTGCAAAACCATACATAAAATGCTTCCAGTTCTGTTTTGAAGTAGTTCAAGGGGAGGGTCAGTCCACTTATATCAGCTGATACCAGAATTTGAACAGTATGCATGTTGTAATTTCAACAGCCAGTTGCGTTTTTCCACAAGTTATTTCACAGACATAACAGTGTATGTTCAAAATCTCTTCATGGATCATGTCCCTGCTGTCTTCTTTGTCTCACAGATATTATCTGGTTTTTAGTGTTCACCTCAGGAACGATTTTAAAAAGGAAGAGAGAATCTTATACTAGGTAGATGGATGATGAAGTTTCTCAATATAATATCTGTGTGCGTGTGTGCGTATATATATATATGTATAAAATTCTAAAACCAAAACCTAATGTAATTGTTAAAGCATAGTGGCCTGAAAGAGGATGCTGAGTCTGAGCTACAAATGTTTAGAAGGACTTAACTCATGACATAAAAAGGGGCAAAATTTTATGGGTTTAGAGTGGGCAATTCAGTCTGTTTAAAAAGATTTTGATTCTTTGCTCTAATTATTACTCTTCCTTATTTCTGGCTGTCAATGCAAGAATTCCAAAGTAGACTGTAAAATGGAATGATAAAAAGGAGCTGTTGGACTTATAGAGAGTAGCTTTATCAAATGTAGATAAAATTTTAAAAAGTGTGAAGCGAGCAATGCTAGTAACACATCAGGATTTATTCTAGCCTTTTTATCTTTCCTAAGGCAAATCGAATGCAGAACAATTTGGAAAGTAATGTTTCTGTTGAGACTTCTGGAAATAATTTAGCAATCAAATAATTCATGTCCTCAGAAACTCAGATGCTGTCACTTCGCCTAATATGCCATTTGGACATGACAGTACACAGTAACTTGTACAAGGCTTCACTGGAAAGCAATGATATTCTGTTTGTGAATTTTACCTGCTCTGTCTAGACATTATGGTTACATTTTCCTTTTTCTCAGTATTTTCAACTGCTCATGTTGTAATGCAATCAGTAATGCTTATTGTACTATATATTGTACTATACCTCCACGTACCAAGGGCAGGAGTTGCATTACAGCTGGTGCTCATCAGAAATAGAAGAGTCTGACTAAAGTTCATACATCCACATCATCTGCTGAAACGTATTAGCTAAGGGAGAATATTCTTGTCTGGAATGAAATTTAAGGCTTCTTAATGCCTTACTCTTCATTTCCCTCAAGAGCATTGCTGATTTAGAAGACATTGTTAAGCATTTGATGTTTTAGGGATCCACAGTTCTTTCAAGAGCTTCCTTAAAACCTGGTTAAATAGAGCTTAGTTTAGTAGCTCACTTTATGCAAATATAGGTGTAACTCATATGTCAAAGAACTAATATTTCCATACCTATCAAATTATAACGTATTCTAGTAAAGGAAAAGACTAGCACTTCAGCCAACACGGGTTAAAAAACCTCTGCTGGTTCCACTTTCTTTTCTGAAAATTGGAGAATATGATTTGTCAACTGGAGAAAACCACATACAACAGAGTGGGACACACAGTGAATGCAGGGAGCATAAGGGCAACAGTTTTCACTTGTGAGCAGTTCCGTTTAGAAAATGTCAAGAGGATATTTGTTTATTATTTATGTAATAAAATTTTGAAGGATTAGGTAGAAAACTAGTTGCTGCTATGGCATCAAAGCCGACAGTTATCTATATGACATCCTTTTATTTAATTTATGTAGGTCTGTATGCAATATGTATTATTCACTGGCAAACTATTTAGTCTTTCTTGCAGTACAAGTTTGATACATTACCAATTTTCTTCTAACTAACTTGCAATACTCAATTGCTTTTAGAAGATGTTACCATCAATATGTGAAAGGAGTAGCAGGGGAATGTGTTATTTTCATCATAAAATTCCATGTTGCTTGCTTATTGTATCATCCCCTTCACTTTCAGACTTGTTATATGCTGTCCCATCCTAAAATTCAATTTTTTTTTGAATTATAATATTAATTTGACCTGTTAGACATCACGACTTGAAGTCACATGAAAACACAGGGAAGATGCACTCTATTTCCTGCCTGTTTGCTCTGTTTGTGCCTTCTACTTTCCCTGACGGCTACTAGGACATGCAGTTCATTATACATTTTTAGAACAATACAGAATAATTTTGGTGTCCTATTCAGTCTTTGTTAAATAGAAGCATATTAATTAGACCTATGAAAGGTCTATCAGCACCCAAAGAACAGATGTAATACAGCTACTTCATTCCATCATAAGAGGAAGTAAATTTACCCAACCAACTAGCTTGGATGTTTGTTATGAAAGGGCTCATTTTTCAGGTATATCAGTGTGACTGAAGTGTGTCAGCTGGCTGGCAGCAGAGATTGTACAGCTGTGGGTCAGAAAGGAAAAGAGAAGGTAGAGACTCTGCAGGTTTTGTCCTTCTGAGCCTGGAGTCAAAGATTTTGTCATTACAGCTTTCTAAAGGCAGGCATTCTGTGGCCCAGACTCAACAGCAAAGAGCTGGGTCCTACCCCCCTGAGATCTGTCTCCTGAAGCAGCTCTATTAGCCCAAATCACAGAGTCACAGAATTAACTAGGTTGGAAAAGACCTTTGAGATTGTCAAGCCCAACCTATGACTGAACACCACCTTGTAAACCAGACCATGGCACTGTGTGTCACATCCAGTCTTTCCTTAAACACCTCCAGGGAGGGTGATTCCACGACCTCCCTGGGCAGCCCATTCCAATGCCCAATCATTCTTTCTGTGAAGAACTTTTTCCTTATGTCCAACCAGAACCTTCTCAGATGCAGGCTAAGACTGTGTCCTCTTGCCCTATTGCTAATTTGCCTGGGAGACAGTCTGACACTTTGGTTCTTAAAACAAAGAGAAACAAAAGCTGTATGACAGAAAAGCATGAGGTCAATTTCTTGGGGAACAGAACAAAATAACCTAAACCTTTCTTATTTCATCTATTTGAATACTAATCTTTCTCTCATATCCAGAGAGAAATCCACATCTAGAATGCTAATATTGCTTGAAAATGCTTTTTCTGAGTATGATGTTACCTTGTTTTGAAAGTGTTAATTTTGCAGAAATTAGATCTGTGAAAATGTAGATGCACTGCAAGATGTGTATTGGGTAAATGATTAGTTTGGTTTCCATTAAATTGAATGTTCAGCAAAAAGTTTAGGCAAAGTTTCTGTGTCAGGGGTGTTCAGGGTCAGCAGTCTGCTCATGATCCTGATGGTTACCCATAAAATGGGAATTGGTTGTTGCACATGTAAGGAAGACATAGGAGAAGAGCTTGTTGGGCTGGACCCAACCACCTGAAGAAAGTAATTTTATTACTGCTGAACGGGTAGCCATCTACATGTGAGGGGTTTTTTCTTGAGCATTGCCTAAGATGAGACAGGATTCTTGATTTTTATAATCTGCTGAATCCTAGAAATTAAAACAGTCACCAGGGCCTTCCTTACCCTGGGTGTTTGTGTGATGTTTGTCAACTTAGAACAAGAAAGCTTCACTTCCTTCTTTCTTTCATGGTTTATTTATTCTTTCCTCATTAGAGGGATGTGTTCATATGTAAATGACTATCTTTCAGTTTCACCTACATTCTTTTATCAAAAGTCGGATGCACTATGGAGTGAGTATTTGATTTCTTTTTTTTCCCTGTAGCCTATACCTTCATTAACCCTCTTCAACAGTCCTATCTCCCTGAAATGTCTCTTAAAACATCTTGTTAGCTATGCTTTCAAATGATATTTGATCTCTTGTAAGAGAACTGTTAGAAAATTACAAGGTTAATTTTCCACCATTAAAATTTGTTGTCCTTAGTCACAGCCTTCAATCTGCTGCTTCTCTGTCGGGAATGATAACTCTAATACAGCAAGATACCCTGGAAATCCTGCTTTGCTGGAGTTGTTCTTCCTTCTTGAGAAGTCTGTTCTTCTAAGATCCTTTTCCAAGACACTTAAGATGGAAATGCTCGTTCTAGTCTACCTCAGTCTTCACAATTCAAATATTTCTTTTGAATATTATAAAGATCAGAACATTGTCAGAGTATCCAATTTTGTGGAGCTTCAAAGATCATATTAGTTTTATGATAGAGTATTTTGACCACAGAATAACAAGATTGGTATTAAATAAATTGATCCATTTTCAATTTAATTCAATTATTTTGATTGCTTTGAAAAACTAAGAGGGTTTTAACTTTTGTTTGACCTCTGCTCAGCAAATAAATTAATTCTAAACTTAATACATTTAAAATTTATTTTAAAAATATTATTAATCCATTCATTCATTCTTTCTTTGCTTTATAAGGCAAAGTAAAAAAAATGCTACTATCCCTAGCAGAATATTCAGAAGAAAAGTCTAAAATGTTGGTGCTATGTGTTACTTTAGAGACTATTTTTCTTTCTTTTTTCTAGTATGTCAAATTTGTCTTTATATATTCCTTTTTGGGTACTTCAATTTTAATTTATTATAATTATCTCCTGCTTCTTTTTTGCAGTGATATTGTATACAGACATGTTATTTTTAGTACATTTTGTCCTTAAATCAAATCTGATGCCTGTTCCCTTTATGACCCCTTTCTGAGATCTTTTTTCAGCAGCACCAGTCATTCTGCAGTCTGTTGTACATGTGCTGATATTTAGCAAAGAAATATGAGCAATACCTCCTCTGAATGCATAAAAGAGCCTTTCCTCAAAGTATATATTGGTACTTTAAAAAACTTTGACTAGATTCTCTGACTGAATTTAACTAGTTTCTCTGACTGAGATCTAAATGTGCTTGATTTATTTGCATCTTAAATATATTGTAAGTTGTAAAAGAATACATTTTATCTAAGTCTCTTTGTTTAAATTTGTGAGGGGGTATTTTTTGGGGGGGTGGGGTGGTTCTTATTCCATGTAATCAAAAAATTATAGTTCATCCTTTTCAACAGCATTCTATGAAATGTTACTGCTCTGAGAACAATGCTGTGCTCCTTCAAAACAGTGATGCACACAAAGCAGCTTTATTTCCTTCAGTAGAATTAATTAAGTTCTTAATTATACATGTGTTCAAGGACTTTGCAAGAATATGTACAAATCATACTGGCACTGTAGAATCTTGAATAAAGGTTTTTCTATTGTGTCAGTCTTGTTTTCCTGTCTCCTGAACTTTACTGTGAGAACTGGCAAGGAAATGAGAAAGTTAAGGAAGGAGATGTACATGCCCTGTCATGACCACTGCTACTAAACTCCTCACTATTATAATGATCACTCAGGATTATACAATAAAGTAGAAACGTGAATAGAAATTCACATCACATGTCTGACATTTGCAGAGTGGTGGAAATCATAATGAGCTACAGCCAGACCACCAAAGGCCCATTTCCCACTCCTGCGTTGTGGTACCCTGTGCCTCACGGTGGCACAGGTAGTTAAGCTGTACTGACATTTCCAGTGCCAGACCCTTTTCACTTGCTATATTGTACTTCATTCCTAAAGCTGGTATTTTTAACTTGAGATGAGTTGCCTGAAGCTGACATTGCTGAGGAGTTTAAGATAAAACATTTCGGCCATACCTGAGAGCAAATACTGGCATAAACCTGACTATTTTTTAAGATAAAATGGAGTCCTCCTGGACATTTTATTGACATCAGCTCCATACTCAGGAACAAAGATAAAAAATTAATTAAAAGGCTCTGAAATCCTTATTCAGCATTCTTTGACATAGGTTTTTGAAAGGAATTTTCATGAGTAAGTCTGCATGGCACTGAAGTGGTACAGCAAGAAAATTCAGAAGCTAATGAGGACTTTTCTCTGAAACTGCAGTTATGGATCCTTACTTTATTTAGATGTAATAGTTCATTTTAATATAAATTAATTTCAATACAATTGGTGCCACGACACGGTAGTAAGCCGTGAGCAAGTGACTTTACTTCCACAACAAAAATTTGTAAATTGGACAATAATAACATTTAGTACTTACAGCATTTTATAGAACAATCATCTTGGTGAACCAGTAAATGTGAATTAGTATTGCATCATGTTAAGTCATAAAGTATAGATATGAAAGATAGATCGATAGATAGCAATATATATACTTTTTTTATATTCACCATTCTTTTGCATAAGTACCACAACACTGTTTATGAGTAGTTTTCCAACGTTGAATGCAGTACATCAGATATAATATGTATCAAAGGCAGAAGTGTGTCTTCAGCTGAAACATGCATTGCCTTGGCAACTCTAACTTTACAGTTGTCTTTCTTGTCATCTGTTGGTAAGTGACGTCGCTGAGGTCCATCCGTGAGAAAAGCACAACTGTTGCCTCAGAATTAGGAAAAGGGACTGTTTGGCAGTTTTTAACATGGCTGAGAAAACATAACCTGATCTAGACAACTTGTTATGTGATTAGGATATGGTAAGAAAGTCTAATGTAAAGTATCTTAACAGATATTTAGATTAATCATAGGAGAAGAACTCACGTTGTACTTCTTGGAATAAATAAGATACAGTGAGGATTTAACTGAGAAACAGTCAAAGATTGTATTTTGTTGTCCATACTTAATTTTTTAGAGTTAATTTTTATGGTGGTAGCTCCCTATTTTTGCGATGGAAAATAGAGGAAGCTATTCAATATTTGTTATTTTGTTTCTGTCTGATCTGGATCATCCCTGGGAGAAAAAACTTGCAGGAATTGTGAAGTTCCAGTTCGAAATGTATTGGGCAGTATGTGAATGAAGGTATTGCACAAACTAAGGGGAGGACAGAAGATGAGGACAAAGACCTTTTTTCTTGATCTTGACCTTGAGTAGACTTTATTACAAGGATGTGGGAGTATATTCTTTTCCTTTCTTTTTTTGTTGGGTTTTTTTCTTTTTTTTAGGGCTGGAAAACGAGAACATTTGCTGCTGACCTGAACAAATGTGTAGAAAATGCCTTGTGCTGAGAGGTATTACAGATAAGTTTGGTTTGTGAAATGTCAGTGTGGGTGGACCTGAGATGATTGAAAGGAAGGATGTCATGAATTCTTTATAAAGATAAACTTGCCCCAAACTCCAAAACATTTGTGAGAGTTGTTCATGGATGGTATGAATAATCTTTTGGATTGGTATTTGTGGTATGTCCTATTATTGTAGCTGTGCAAACGCAGAGAGAAATGGAGGCTCCATGTCGCTTGGAGAGATGCTTCTTTGTTAAACACTGACGTTACTGTTGAGCTTTGAAGTTCTCTCATTCTTTCAGGTTTTTCCTGATGTGGTGGAAAGGAAATATTCCTATATGGACTGAAATTCTTTTTGAAATGTTTTTTTAACAGAAACTGAGCCATAATGAAATATTAGAAGTAGGAAAATTAAGGAATCTGCAATACTAAGAATATTGCCAAGATAAAAAGAAGATTCTGTGCAAGAAAAAAACTCCACTAAACAGGTACAAGAAATGTGTTGTTTGTCCTTTTTAGCACATTCAGAGCACTGCCCCAAGTAAGTGACAGAGTTGAGTTGCCTTCCATCTTTCCTGTGCTACACCCCCTGTTCAGTGAAAGTTTTCATCTTTGGAGACCCAATGGATGTGTGTCTCTGGATTTCCACATAGCCCTAACAACCAACAGAACATGCACATTTATGAGCCTTCTCGGAGAGAAACACGGGGAAATACTGCTTCAGAAATCATGATCCTGGTGGTTCCAGAGTATGAAAACAAGCATGATGGAAAGAGATTCCCCGAGGTTAGGGATGGTAGCATTCTGCAAGGACTGCTGGAGGACTGCAGCAGTGTTAGGAGAGCATTTCCTTGCACAGGGAAGAGGAAGATAAACTTAGTGCAGCCTCACCAAGCTGCTGTTTAGGAGTGAACCCTGAAATGAGTCACGAACTTGGTTTTAATCTCAGATATCTAACTGAAACAAACCAAAACAAAAACTGGGAACAAGCTGAGAATTAAGAGTGAGTGCTTTATACTGAACACATATTAAAATAAGGTTCAGGAAAAAAAGAGTTTTGCACATACAATATTCCAGACTGGGTTTAAAATGGTAGCTGGGAGCAGTATCTGTGATAGTGAGTTAAATTTCACTTATCATGATGTATTGCATATTTCTGTCAGCATCACTATGGAAATATGACTTTCAGAAGGAACCAAAAATACTTGCTCTTTTAGTGAGTAACAATTTGAAGCATAACTATATATAGGACAAACGGCTCCTTAAAAAAAGTAAAACTCATATTACATGTCCTGGGAGATAGTATATGCCAGAAAGGAGATCAGAGTTAATTTTCAATTCACTAGCTTTGGGATCAGTTAAGGACCTGAGTTAAAGCCATGTTTTCAACAGTTACCAGAATGTTTTATTTTCAAAGACAAAGTATGCTAGTGTAAGGTACAATAGCATGCATAAAGGATGTATTCTGAAGCATGATAGAGATCAGTGACTTCAGGAACCAGTAGAACAGATAAATGTTGCTGTGGGTTTTGTATAGGCCTCAAGGTCCAGCTTTTCAGCACCAGTTGGCTGAGTTCTCCAGGTTTCTATAGAAACCTTTTGTATGAGACTTTAAATAGAGGCTTTACGTGTACCAAGAAAGTAAGAATTCTCTGGTGTCTTTGGTTACAGGGTACCTCTTTCACCCAAAAGCCAAGTCTGATAATATTGAGAAGATCAGAGATACTCTGGAAGGAAAAATGCTACAGAGATAACAAATATCTGTATGATTTATATCATTTTTTTATCTTAGTTTATGTTTTATATACCTAAGCTGTCCAAGGCATATAAAAAGTTTGTATGACTCATTTAAAAATACATGAATGTTAATTAATTTGTAATTTCTTTAGGAAACATAAATATTTCTTACAATTCTGAATGTTTATTAATAAATGTCCCCTATAAAAAATCATGATTATTGGTAGAGACCATGAGACAAATTCTGCCATCATTTGGGAAAATAAGACTCACAATGAAGACAGACACTTCTGCTTGTTATGTGGAATCATAGAATCACAGAATATCCTGAGTTGGAAGGCATCCATCAGGATCATCGAGTTCTGGCCTTGCACAGGACACCCCAAGAATCCCACCACATGCCTCAGAGCATTGTCCAAACACTTCTTGAACTCAGGCAGGCTGTGTCATCTATATCTTTTAAAAATAATTCTCTGCCTCTTCTAAGATGAATTTTATATAGCAATTTGCCCAGAAAGATGTAAGTGTGCTAAACACAACCTTGCCAAAGAAGCTCATTCTAATAAAAACTAAGTAAATAAAAATACTGAGCCATGGTTCTTTAATGCCAGACAGTTTTCCTTTCGTAAGTCTTTCCCTCCAAGTAGGTCCAGTCACCTCCAGCTCAACAAAATATTTAATATCAAAAATAGATAAATGTCTTCCCACAGTTCTTTTCATTTGTGAGATTTTTATCTTGGGATGTTTTTTGCACGCCTGGTCCATTTTTCATGCAAAATGAACTGAGGACAGTGGGTTTTTTTCTCTTGACATGCTATTTTTGCTAAAGAGTAAGTTCAATTAAAGATTTGGTTTTCCCCCAAAGTGGCACTTTGAAGTTTCACTTTAAAAAAAACCTTAAAAAATTGAAACTTCTATTTTCTGATTGCTACTTTACATTTTCACTGTTTTTCAGGAAAAAAAAAGGCATCCAAGCTTCTTTTGAGAAACAGAGTGGCCACAGAGACAGTGATTATTTTTGGTTCACTAACTCAGTACGCCAGCTTTTGATGACACAATTGCTACCTTCTAGAAATTGGTTTTGAAAGGACTAGTTCTTTATCAACCAATAAACTGTTCCCTTTCCTGTTATGTCCTATAGAACTATGAAATTATATTTGTTTGGGGGTTTGTTTGTTTGTTTGTTTGTTTTTTCTGGAGTAAATTCTTTGTCTATTTGAGTGATGAGTAAAATGCATAGTTGTAATAACAGGACTTGGATTTTTTAGGAATGTTACTCTTTTAGACATCCCGTAAACTAAACAAGCTCTTCATTCACTTTGGTATTGTTCTTCCAGAAAATCCAATTTGTTCACACAGGCAGTTTACGTGTTGCTGCTTGGGAAGTCCTTAGTGATGGAGATGAATGCAAAGGTTAGATGTTGCACTTGAAGCTGGCAACTTCTTGCACTACTGCAAGGTAAGAACCCATGTAAGGAAAACTTCCGTTTTCAACACTGCAATTATGGTATCAATGGAACTGGTCAAAACAGTCATCTTTCTAGATATGGACATGTCAGTTATTTCCTACAACTTCATAAGTTATTTAAAGAATAGGATTGAATAGAATAGAATTGAATAATTCCAATTGGAAGGACCTTCAACCATCCAGTCCAACTGCAAGAAGTGAAGGTAAATTTCTAGGGGTTTTTTGGATGAAGAAGTTGACTGTATGCTTCCCTATGAGTGTAAGAGCAATAGGGGAAAAAAATTCATCAAAATATGCCTAGTGGAAAAGCAGACTCCAAACCAAAACACTTGCTGTCAGGTAGTTTGCTACCTATATCAGCTGAGCCATCTGGAGCAAATTTAGAACTACTTGTAAAAGCTGATCAGTTAATAATAAGTATGTTTACATAACTCATGATGCTGTACAGATACAAAATCACAATGACTGAACAGGTGAGGGGCCCCCTACTGGAACCATTCCATAGTCCATGCATTTCTATTTCGTGATTCCATGGACAAGGTCTGTTTAGATTAAAAGCACTAAATAATGCTACGATTATCCACGGAATAACCATGTGTATTAGAGAGGGATTGTCACGCACGTTAAAGGAAAAGTTTTCTTTCATAGTAATTTTTTTTATTTTTGTGTTCACAGAATCATAGAATATGCTGAGTTGGAAGGGACTCATCCAGATCATAGAGTCCAACTACTGGTCCTGTGCAGGATACCCCAAGAATCTCACGTTATGCCTGAGAGCATTGTCCAAATGCTTCTTGAACACTGTCAGGCTGTAACCACTTCCCTGGAGAGCCTGTTCCAGTGCTCAATCACCCTTTGGGTGAAAAACCCTTTCCTGATATCCAACCTAAACCTCCCTTGACTCAGCTTCCTGCCATTCCCTTGGGTCCTGTCCCTGGCCATGAGAGTGCAGAGATTGGTACCTGCCCCTCTTCCCTTCATGAGGATGTTGAAGACCACAATGAGGCCCCCCCTCAGTCTCCTCTTCTCCAGGCTGAACAGAACAAGTGCCCTGAGCCACTCCTCACACAGCTTCCCTTCAAGGCCCTTCACCATCCTCGTGGCCCTTCTTTGGACACTCTCTAATGGCTTAGTGTCTTTTTTATACTGAGGTGCCCCAAACTGCACTCTATATTCAAGGTGAGGCCCCAGAAGCTCAGAGCAGAGAGGGATAATCCTCTCCCTTTACTGCCTAGCAATGCTGTGCTCAATGAACCTTGGGTTTTTAAGGACAATTCTGAGTTAAAATATTCTGTAGTTCTATATTGAAACAGCTAATACAACACTTCTAAACCACTAACATTTTCAAATACTAATTACTTGATGAGTCTTGTGCATGACTTTGCATGCTTCTCAGCTCAAATATCCATGAGGATGAGCCTTTCAAGCTTTGTCTGCTTAACTCATCCTCATTTAAAGACAAGATTGTATCTTGTTGAAATGCAGAGAAACTGTAGATGAAAAGTCCATCACTGTGTTAAAGAAAGTTAATTTGGATGAGGGTTCGACAGCATGTTCTGAGACAGGACAGAGGAGTAATATCGCTCTGTTGAATTACACTAGTTAATTTGTATGCCATCATTTGTTCAAAATGGTTTTCAGCTCTATGATTTTGATAGTTCTGTCACTGTATGACTGTACTTCCTTTTTCAGGTGCATCTCAATAAGATTTTTGCCTTAATGTGGCATTTGCCAAATTTCTCATACATTCTTTGATAGATCTTTCTCTTGTTCACACGGTAAGTTGAGCACTGCTCAGCTCGAAGAATATGTGTGTGTAGTAGAAAGCCTAAAATGCCTCAATCCCAGAAAGATGCATAACTGTCTCCTCCATGTGGTGTTCTTTCTTGGGAGATGAGTGCCTAGAAGGCGGATGTATGTTCCAGGTTTTAAAACAGGACTTCATCACATTTCACAAGAAAACCCCAGGTAAACAGTTCTGATTACAGCTCTGATAGCTTCTTAGCTAGCGTAATAGTCACTTTCCAGAAAAATTATTTCCCTTTGGTTAAGTCCCATGTGGTATATTTTAAGTGAATCCACTGAACTAAGTTCAATGTTCAGAATAAAACCTTACCAACGATAGTTAAATTCTATTTAAGCTTCTCTGGACTTGGTTAATGTGGGAATTTTTAACTTTATATTTTCCTTTTCAACACTAGTGGAATGTTTGTGTCTGTAAAATTTTCAGAATTTGTTTAAAAGATACATACAGAGAGTGTAATTTTCTTTTTCTATTTAACCTTCAGGATACAACTTTTCAGTGACTTGAAAAAACGCCAAGCTTTGAAACTGCATTTGCCATGTCTAAAACAGGTGGTTTTGTCTATGACAGAGAACTCCATGCAATTCTGATAAAAAGGTCTAGAGCCCACCCCAGTTCTAAGAATTTGTCTGTCATTCACATTTCCTAATTAGTAAGTATGATATTCCCTGTGAACTCTAATTGAGTTACGAAGCAGTTCTCTGCAGAATCAGAGTACAGTATCTGAGAGCCAGGCAACTGCAAGCTTTCCAGACATGTCAAACATAAGCCTGTCAGCAAGGGCTCCACAAATTAGAAATCTTAAGTCTTGTGGAAATTTTTCATTACAGCTCTCTCCACATAGAGTCATATTCCAGAGTGTTTCCTGCATCTTTTATGACATTGATCAACTTTCTGCAGTCACTAGAGAGAGTAGGTTGGATATGACTCAAATCATTAGATATTACTTTTTAAAATGGTGTTAATAGTTCATATAATACTACAAACCAAAACTTTGAACTGAGTTGGCTTTGCAGTGCTAATGTTTCTTTCTTTTGCTGTAGAATTTCTTTCAACATTATTTTTTCTTTTTTTCTTTCTTTTTAACTGCAATGGCCTGTTTGCTACCTACTAACTTGGCATCTATTGAGATGATTCAGAATAATATTTTATTTATTGCTGATTGCCTTGTGGTTTGTAATACTGAGTAATTCATAGAAAGAATAATCTTATCACTGTGACCTTAATAACTTTGTCCACCAGGGAAAGAAGTACATGCATGAAAATTGTTACAGAACTAATTTTTCAGTAGATTGTTTTGTTAACTGTATCCTATTTTAATTTACCTTTCAAAAAACAGAAATGAAGTTTGTCTCAAACTATTGTTTAAATTCTGTTATAAGCTTCCTTATTAGCAGTACTTTTGGGTTAGATAATTATTTTTCAAACTGGATGCAGAGATGGGCCCAGCACCAAAGCTATGTAATGTATTCATCTATTGAATGATTCATAATTTCAAACCCTGCCAAAGGGCTGGAAACTGTGCTATATTCCTAGTAAGCATTAGAAAGACTATGTTGCAAACAGGCGGGTGTTGCACATGCATGACCAGTGGCAAATGTGATGAAGTAAGCAATATAATAGTACAACAGTTTAGATCAAAAAGTCATGAAAATAAATAAAAGTTCAGTTAATGAGATCTCAGACTATGTATTACTTAAAAATTGCATAACCAGCTGGCCTATAACAAGCCATGCTTTTAATCAAATTAATGAGTCTGCAGTTCAGCACTGTTCATGACTCAGAATAGTCTTTCCCTACAGCACAACTTCCTAACAACCCTTCATGTATCATTCATTAAACTCAGGGTAGTAACACTATGTAAAGCATAAGGACACACAGGACAAGAGATTTTGAAAATGTAACCACGCACAACTTTGGAAAGCCCAGATTTGTATCGAGTCCTTTAAGAACTGTTACTCAGTATGCTTGTTATAAAAAAGCAACTCTGTGTTTTCACCCATTCTATGAGAATTGCATGTATCTTCAAGTTTCTTTCTATGAAATACTAATCTTGTCACACAGTGACATATTTTTAATACTTGTTTGAAACATGATAATTTTGAAAATATTATTGCACAACTTTTTTCTTTTTTTTTTTTTTTAAGTTCAGTGTTGACACAAATTAAAAACTATCAGAAATCTGAGACAGCATCTACCCCAATAATGAAGCCTGAACTGAAAGAAGCAGCAATGATAGCACCATCAATATCAATATCAGGAAGCTTCCCTGAAGGCTAATAATATTTAAAGAAAGAAGCAAATTATTTATGTTGAATTCCATTTTTTTTTTATTGCCACATTGTTCTCTCTCCTGTTTCTGATAAGAGTTTAATTACTGAAGTTATCATATTGAGTCCTATCATATGGTTAGACTTCCAAATAGAGGGCACAATTATAGTAGTGCAGGCTCCTCAAAGAAGGTGGAAGAGCTGAGTGTGTGTCTTTAAGCTTAAAAGAGGTAGCAGGACTATCATCTGAGTGCTGAAAATAAAGCTTTTATTGTTGGTGGTTCTCCAGTAAACAGGTTAGTGTTTGATTTTGAATAACCAATATTTAATATAAAATTATCTTGGATCAAAAAGAGCAAATAAGCTTTGAACCCAGACCCATTTTTAAATCGTTGAGTGAGGCATAATCACTTTCATGCATTTGCTTTGTGCAACCCTTGTTTTATTTGCCAGCCTAAATAGCTGCTTCTCTTCAAAGTTAGCAAGACAACATATTTCAAAGTCTTTGAAAACAGCACTATGCTACAGGTGCTTCAGCAAACTGGAGTTTGCATCCGACACTTGATGTGCTTCCTCCACAAGGCGTTCCAAGGAAACGGTAACCAACATTTACAACTTTGCAACATTATTCCCGAAAGCGCTGCCTGACTCATGGCAATTTGTGAGAGTTTTCAGCTCTAGGGAAATTTACAGAATGTAGTCTGTTGTTGTAAAAGTCTCTGCTAACAATGTCAGTGTACAGCCAAAGACAATTACATTATAGAATATTATAGAAATTTACCATTTTCTACACAGGAGGACTGAAAAATATGTATGTGACATTTACATAGACCTGTAACATGCCATGGTCTCCAGAAATATGCAGGTATGAAAAAAAAAAATTAAGGAAACTTTATTATATAATTCTCATGGCACAATTTATAAGATAAGTAGATTTTTAAGGTGGTATAAATTATGTGTTCCTCTTCATCATCTTCTGCAAGCATGAAATATTATACTCTGATTGTTAATAGCATTGCAATGGTATTGAAATGATACTTTTAATGTTTTGTCGTGTTTGGGTTCTTTTTTTTTTAAACTAGTGAAAAATTTCTATTATTTGAATGTGTAAATAACACTTGTTTAATTTTGAAGAAAATAAATATTCTTTAAATGGGAATGGAATTATCTTCACAGGGACACACATGCCGGTTTGTAATTCTTAGTGGTTTTATGTTGCTTAACTAGTCATCATCTTGCTCTGGCAAAATACTCTCATTTTATATGTGTTCTAAACTTCAGATTAGAAGTGTAGGAGTCTAGTTCCTTAATTTCATTTCCAGCTCTTCTTCCACATAAAGGTAAATTTATTTGTTTGTTTGTTTTTAAAACAAAATGAAACAAATAAAAAACTATTTTTTTGCATTTCAACAATATTTGTCTGTTCAAGTTTGTATTTGTGATCTTAAACCCAAGTTAACAGAATTCATGAACTACACAATATTAGACTCTGAATTCTAAATGCATATGCTGTTAAGCAATTTTTCTTTTCTCAGCAAGTTAGGAGATACCTCCCTTAATATGGAAATGCTGTTAAGCATTTGTGTCGTTCTCACATCAGCAAATATAGCCAGGACAGCTCATCTTATGCTTTTGGAGAAATACCCCTGCCAGACCACGATGCCTGTAGGAATGGCACTGTCCCGTTGAAACTGGCAGTGCTGCAATCTGACTTATACTGCACTGAAGATTTGACTAAATGTCTTCAACAGGGGATTTTTATAAACTATCACAGGAGGCCAGCACCTCAAAACTTGCTTAAGTTTTATAGAACAGTTTCAGTGATATAAATACAGATGAGTGTATTCCAGTGGAAGTCAATGGAGAAAGCTACCATAAATATTAACAGCAATTCTTACATCTCTGCATTCAGTATGTTCCTTTCACAATCAGTGAAATGAAACCTGTGGTTAAAATGACAGCAATAGGAATGTACTATACTTTCACAAGTCAAGTTTCTATTACTGTATTTGAAACACTGAAAAATTGAAATGGTACTTTCCTCCACGGAAAAAGTGTAGGAGTTCCCCTTTTTTACAGGTAAATAGATTCTTCCCTGTTTGAGTTCTCCATATCTTTATTCTTGGCTAGCAACATTTCTTCTGTATGTTAGAAGCAATGTTGGAGAGAACTCCTCTCTTTTATCCCACACACGTTTTTTTCACGTCTCTGTCAGTGTCACCTTCAGGAAGGTAGCAATTACTTTCTTATCCCAAATTCTAATTGCAAAATGCAATAAATGTAGGTGGAATAATGATAGCTGAACAGGGAACAGTATACAGAGAAACAATATTTTGAAATGCTCTGCTCTTGTGATGAAAATAAATCAGTCATTCTGTATTTAGTGAAGAAATTTCTGAGAACTGGATCTCCCTTTTTCTATGGCAAGGAAGGAAAATTCTCTGAAATTTTCAGTCTATTTTTACTTTTTATGTTTCTGAATGAAGAAGAGTTTGTGATTGTAAGTTTCTGTGTCTCACACCATTATGCTGCTATGTTGTGGTGTTGTGGGTTCTTTTTTTTTTGTTTCTTTTTTTTTTTAATAGTATAATATACATTGTGTTCTATTATTTCTTATTATGAATATTCTTTTCTGAATGACACTTCATCAGCATTCAGGTGCCACTAAAATAAAGGTTAGATTCTCTCTATGTAGCTTCAGTGGAAAAGCTTTTATAAATTACTTTATTGTTTCACAGACCTTGGAGAGTGCTGTTGTGGATAGCAATGAGTGTGACTCATCTGGCTATAGAGCTGGAAGTGTAATATTAAAGAAAATAAATAACAAGTCTGGAAAGAGCATTAAATGAGGAAATGAGGCATGAATGCGTGAGACAGAGGTTAGTCTACTGCTTGTAAGTAGATACCACCTAATTACTTGGGAAACAGAACTTAGTGAGGAAAGTGCATCATGAATGATCTAGAAGCACACTGGGATATGCTTGGCTTCTCAAACGTAGTAACTTTCCTTCCAGCAGAAGGTGGCTGCCTTACTGCCATTCTGCAGTATGTGGGGGAACAGTTTGGAAATTTCAGTCTTGAAAGGAGATTAATTAGGATTGTTGAACAAGAGATTTATACTACCTCTTTTGATTTATTTTACTGCTTTTTTATATATCTTCTGATTCAAGGGGCTTGGGTTTTTTGCATTGCTCATAAACAGCTCATTTGGTTTCAATATCATGGGGTTTTATTAGGAAAAGAAAAAGAAAAAAAAATCCCCAAATCACGCCCTTATTTTAAGATTTCACTATGCAAACCTTTAAAAAACTACAGCTGGAAATTGTAATGTAAATTTTGTTGCATGAAAAACTGACCTGAGAGCCAGCAATGCAAATAGGGCAGTGTCCATTGTCCCTCACTTTAGAAGAGTTCAGAGATCCCCTTCTTAGCCGGGCAGGGTGCCACCATCTTCATTTTAAACCCAAATGTGTGCATTACTTTTGAGGAGTCCTTGCTCCTACCATGCTCTTCCTTTTTTTTTTTTTTCACCCCCTAGAACTTTTATTCTTTTATAGAACATCTTCCTGATCTGTAAAGAAACATTCAGTGCACAAACTTGCTGCTTTTCTTTTTTTCAGTTGACAAAACATTGTGGACAGAAGCACTTTTCCTTTCCTATATCACTCAAATGTGCTGATGTTATTAGGTTAAAGACCACCAACACCACCACCGTATTTTATGCAGAAATTGCTTGGACAGTCCAAATGTATTAAACTCTACCTCTAGTAAATTTATTGTGGTAAAAAAATAATTAGGGCATTCAGGCATTCTGTTGATGTGTAGTTGTACTAATATTGATGAAAGCATCAACATGGCCAAACCTTTAAGAGATGTTATATAAAGAAGACTTGAATAAGTGGCATCCCTGTCTTTCCAAATTCAGTGCTCATGTATCCCAGAAAGCTAAGGACAGAGAATGAAATAGCTCAACAACTTTCATGTGAAATGTGAACAAGTTTTGTCTGCAAAAGACATAGAGATTAATAGGGTGTGCTCATTAACATTTTGCTGTTTGGGTAAAGTTTTTAGTTGTAGAACTAAAAGAAATTTTTTGCAGTTCATTTGCATTTTGGATTTTGAAGTAACTGAGGATAATATGTCTAAGTCTTATGAGAATATTTTATCTAAATATTGTATCTCAGATTTTAGGATAGTCTTCAGGCAAGGCAGGGTCCTGTAGGCCATTCTGTAGATGAAGAACAGGATGTTGCAGGTCTCTTCTTTCTCAAATTCAGTTCTTATACATGATGGATAATTTCCTGCATGTGGAAATATAAATAAAGCAAAATAATGGTTTGATTCTATCCCTTTTAAAGGAAGTCGACCATTTCTAAAGAACTAAATAAGTTGGAATCAGCAATGTTGGTCAAGAACTGTAAGTTAGAAACTAAATTTAGAGACACCAAAGAAAAACACATTTTATATTAAGGAAAATAAATTTAGAGACACCAAAGGAAAAGACATTTTATATTGAAATATTGGTTTATGAAACAATTTTGTTTGTAAAGAAGTGACCATTTATAGTAAAGAAAAAAAAAGGACTGTCTATCTGTCTATTAAGCTTGGATCATCTGGGGCTTGAAAAGAGCACGAATATAGTGATTATCATTTCAGATATGTCCAGTGTTCAAACTCAGGTACTTCTGAATGGAGAACATAAGCAAGTCTTTACACTCACAAATGTGAAGGATGATTCAAGTTTCATGCTTCCTACTGCAGTTTGTGATGACTGGTGGCAGTTCTACCTGCTCAGGACAAATTATTGTAAGTAGCGATGTTCAGGTGAAAGGATGGTTTAAGCCTAGCACTCATAGTAAGAAAGGTTCTTCCATCTTCCAGCATATTCACTCCTTTGCCTCTCCCATAAGCATTTTCCACCATCTTGCACTTCCAGGTGGGAATCTACTGTATGGTGGGAAGGAAGAACAGGTGTAGTGCAGTATATGTATTATAAATCCATTAAGTAAATATACAACTATTTTTTCTATTCTTCTTTTTGACTCCTATTGAGTACTGACATCAAACTACAGTTGCCTACAGGAAATCTACTGTTCATCTTCAGCAAAAGACTGACAGTCAAATGAAGATTTAAAAGTCCTGATTAGGCCAGTTCCAAAAGCTACAGAAAGAACTCACAGAAGTATTATTAAAAAGTAAAAAATATTTTAAAATACACAAAAAATAATAGGTATCGATCTGATATGTCTTTATGCCTAGGAAAATGAAGAATTGATAGCCATTCTAAAAAACCAGAACTCCCAATTTTGAAAGGCACTATGAAATTTCACTAAGCTATTTCTTACAAACTCCTTTGTTCATAAACAAAGTCCAGTTATGTTGCCATAGTACACAATGAGTAAAATCAGAGATGCAAAATTTTCTGCATTTTCATGTCCATTGCCTGCTATTTTTCATTTCACTCTTTCCTCCCTGAGCTGCACAACAGAAAGCAAAGACCTTCTGACCAACCTTGACTTGATCTCTCTTCTCAGAGAAGAAACGGTGATTCAGCAGCAGTATAGGTTACAGGTAAGGTATTTTTCCCCCTTTCTTAAAAACATCAGCTACAGTACCAAATTAAACCCAAATGCATTGTCTTTATTACAAAAAAATTACTTATTCTTTTGGATTTGGCCTGAATGTTTTCCTTTGTAAAGGTATATCAGCCTAGTATAATGGTAGGTCCTGAGTGTTGTTTGTAACAGTGTTTGTTCTTGAAGTCTTCTCCCTCAGCAAATATTCACCAAATAAAGAAAATGTTCTTTCTTGTGTTTAGTAAGAAAAAAAGTCTATCTTATTAGTGGTAAACAAAACTGACAGAAATTAGTGTGCACAAGTCAGAACTGATCGAAATATTCTGACAGTTGAGCGTTGCAGTTTGTCTCTTCCAACAAAAGATGGCACTGCTCAATTTTCTTCGAAACTAATGTCCATTCATTGAAATTAAATGCTCCTGAAACAGTTCCCTTGTCTTTGTCTAGAGTCTGCACAGTGAGATCAGTATTTGTTATTACTGACGATGTAATAAATTGGCCTCCGATGTTTTTAAAAATATGTATGTTTCCACAAGAAGTCCCAAGTGGAAAAAACTACGTGCCAATAATTCACAGAATACTCTTGCAACCACTTGAAGTCCAATTTAGAGTTAATCATTATTTTATGGAAACAGTTTTTCTACAAATAGGAAATGAATGGAAAATAGTTTCCAAGGTTCTTGCAGATCCATCTATTTGCATGCAATAGACATTACCCATTTAGATATTAATTCAAAAGCCTGTTGATCAAAGTATGCCTTTTCCTTGAAAGTTTCTGCTTACATTATGTTTGTACCCGAAAGCAGAGATTTTACATAAATTTGAACTTCTCCAATGCCTTATATAAAATTAGATAGCTCTGTACTTTAGGGCTTTGCTAAATTTAGGTATAAGTAGTAATCCAATGAGTATCATAAATTAAAAATTAGGAAGTCAATAAGAAACAAATAGAATTTATGTAGTGCAAAAGACAATATAGTCCCCACAGAAAAATTATAAAATAAATTTGCAAAAGGTCTGTGATACCTGTTACCATGACTAAAATGTAAACAGCAAACAAAAGCCAACCCCAAAATATTAATAATCAATGTAATAATAATATATAAAAGTGAGAAAGCATTTTAGTTAATAATTCAGGAAAAAAACATGAAATACCTCAGCATAATGTAAAAATACACAAAATCATGCACGTTTTTGTCATTGTCTTATTTTAATACAATCTGAAGTGTCAAATAAATAAAGATAACAAAAAATTTCCCAAGGTACCCAGACTGCTTTATGTTAAGTGAAACCAAAGAGGTTCTGAAGGGTTTGGATAAAGAGTACAATTTACTTCCTGTCTTTTTTTTTTGAATCAGTGTTGGGGAATTTTCTGTGTTTAAGAAGCTGCATTTCACATATTTTTTCAGCTTTCTTTCTGGGTTTGTTTTCTAAAAATACTGTTGTGCTGTCCTTTGGGAACACCCTTCCCACTCTTTTTCCATCTGTTCCATAATTCCCTCAAAAATAATTTTTTTTTTTTTTTGAGAATTAAAATTGCTAAGTGAGAGATTCTATATTTCCTAAGAAACTTCTTCAACATGACAAAACAAAGTTTTGCCAGAAAGGGTCAGATTCCAACCATGGGAAAATATGAGAAAATATTCAGGGCACAGTAAAACCCAGAAGAATCCCCCCCAGTTCTGATGGGCATCACTTTGAAGGGGATCAGGAGCAATAGCTGGGAAACCTATATAAAAAAAAAAAAGAAACATGACAAAACTGAAATCTGTAATTCAAACAAGATTGTGGGAATTTATGATAATGGCTTTATAGCAATTCAAACAATGAAACAGAGCAATTTCAGAAGGGCAATAATGAATTTTTTATTGGCAGAGGAGTCCCTAGCTCTTATATGTAGCTCACTAGGTCAGTCGTAGCAGCAAATAGGACAATGATGCATTGATAAATACTCATCATTATCCTCATTGGGTAGAAAGAAAATGGTGTTTTTACAGGTCTAGGCACATTTTCACAGCAAGAAATCACCTTACCTCATTAAAAATACATTAGTGCTTTGTTTATCTGCTCAGAAAGAAGAGGTTTAATGAGATTCATCTTAAATTACTGTTTTGAGAGAAACAACATATTAGATCGTACACACATATTTCAGTATATATGCAGTAAATTTAAAAAAACCTTCAACCAAAGGGAAAAAACACGTACTACACTAAAAATTATGACTTAAAAATCACTACCTTGTGGCTTTTATTCCCTATTGTGCATCTAGAACTTGTTCTACTAAACCTGTCTTGGAGTTGGGAATCTCTCCAAATGTATTCACTTAAATAAATTCGACTTTTTTACCCCATATCTTTTGGCTTGTCTTATGCTCCGTAGTGAACTTAACAACTTTCTTCCAATCCTGTCTCTGAGCTCTTTGCCCTTCCTGTGCTCTGCCTGCCTCACTGAAGGGCTTTCTCTCTTCAAACACTTGTGTCACGGTTGTGTTCATTAGAGCTGGAAATGAAAAGTGTGAGTACTCAAGGGACACTGCAGGAAACAGTCTTCCCAAAGAACTGGACTTTTTGCTCCCTCCTTGTTCATGGAGAACTCTGCTGACTCCTGTCACAACCCCAGCTGCCAAGTCTTCCCCAGAAGTAACAAAAGAGGGGCTCAACTCAGGAAATTCCTTTAATTTTATTGTATTACAGGTAGTGAAAACATTCATTTTACTGCAAAAGTTCTTTTGGAAGAAAAGCCAAAGTAAGATAGAGTAACAGAACAGAGCATGAGGAAGAGACTGAATGTTATGATCAAGATTAATGCAAAACCTTAAGGAAAAGTCTATCCTGTATTTACAGCGAATAGTAGTAAGCTGAAATGCAAACTTCCCCATAATGACTTAAAAATGCATTTGGTTTTTTACAGGAGGGATGTGATTTTTCTGGTGTGCTACTCTGTCATGGTTCTGCATCAGCAAGTGAAATGATACAGCAGTTTCACGAGATTCATGGGTTGCAGATGTCTCCTCAAAAGTTTACATTCTTTCACAAATGGTATCATAACAATATGCAGATAAGGAAGTCAAAATTTCCCCCAAGTCATCTTTTTTTTTAATACGCTAATTTAGATGTATTGGAAATAAAAAACTACTGTTAAATTTCCATTCATAAGGTGAACATTTTTAACACAATGTGGGGATCATTAAGGTATTTCAGGTAAAGGATATTTTGATTTTATACATTCCACAAAAATAACATGTATTAGATTTTGTGAAGATCTTTGAGACCTTCTTAATTTCAGAATATCCAATCATCAATGAAGTTACCTCACCATATGCCTAAAAATATAATAAATATGTGTTCCTTAAGATCTCAGCACAATCCATATGCTAAGAGGCGAAGCACAATAAAATGTAATAGAAAGCAGATTTCAGAGTATAGTATCGCTGTTTTGCAGCCAAATTCCTTAAATAAACCTATGATCTCTTATCTTTAGATTCAGTCATATGTTATGGTACTGTTTGCAGAACCTACTGTAGCTAATTAAGAATGTTGAATAAGTGATAGAAACTCTCATTTGGGCAGTTATTACTTGTCACAAATAAGTAATTTATTTGTGCTAATAAATTAGCACACTGCTAATGAAAAATTAGAGGCTTGAACATGAGCTATACCTTCCTTTATGATGAAATAACATCAAGCATGTAGGCAGGATAGGAAAAAAGTTATTATTCTCAAGAAACGCTGAGCGCTGTGTTCTTCCAATAAACTTTTGCTCTGAGAAAGATCCATCACAAATATTGGTTAAATCATCAGAGGAAAACTCTTTTTAGTTCTCATCCCATCTACTGCTGCTCCTTAAATTCAGGAGCAGTGCCTCTTTATGCTTGGCTTGGCAAGAAGCGCCTCCTCTTCCTCGTACCATATGTTTTGGCTTGAATACAATAGTTTCTTGTTTTATCAGGAAAGATCTTGGTACACAGTCTGCCCTGCCCCTGATTCTTCCTGACCCTGTCGCTGGAATAAACTTCTATTTGTTTTCCTCTTCCCTATCTCCCAGCCTCATTAAATTCAAATTTTGCACACATGATCTAGGTATTTAGGGCAAAATTTGGCAAAGGGCTTACCTGTCTAGGACATAAATGAGAATTTAGGTGCCCTTGCCTAAACCCATTGCTTGTGTGCTGATACCAGCTGCTGGAAGTCCTTAAACTCATAAGGATCAAAGATCACACTACGCCCATTGTAGTCCAGCAAATCTGGAAGGAAATAAACTTCAGCTGTACTATGTATTCCTGTTTGTGTATGCATTTTGCATGCACATAGGGTCATTGGAGGAAATATGAAAACAAGAATAAAAATCCAAGACTCTCACTCACAGGAGCATGTCCCAACCACTAGCTACTGTAATGTTCTTAAATAAATGAGCAAAATCCACTCCCAGTCTCTGACAAATAAAAGTCGTAGGCACTTTACTACACCTGAATGTGTAGGGTTTGGACCATGTTGAGAAAAAATCAAGAGTCTAATAAGAGACCATAAAAAGAAAAAAGTTTGCAAAGTTCAAGAAAGAATGTAATTTGGTTTGTCCAATATGAGACATTCTGACTATGTTCTACAAGAATATTTGACAATTTTGTATTTCTACTAGAAATAGCGTAAAGAAATATTAGAAAATTTCTGAAGCAAAATACGTTCATTGATGAATATAACGAAAACAAAATTTACCTGGGTTGCTAAAAGTCAAAGTCGACACTATTTAATTTCAATTATATTGGTATTGTATAAAAGCTTGTTTTCACTGCAAGGTTCCTGAGTACTCAAAACTATTCATTTATAGAGGAGAATAGAATGTTCGTTCAAGTTTGGGTTAATTAAATGGAGATAAGAGTTTCTTTGATTAAACAATTTTAATTGCTTCAGCGTTTATTTAAAACACTGGGCTTTCTAACATTCTTGGACAGAAATCAGAAATATTAATAGTAAAACACTATTTAAAATAGTACAAAAAATAAATATAGTCTTCTTCTATCCTTTTAAATTTTTTGAATAAGTGGTAATAAAAGTAATATAGAATTTTATACAGTATTTGGATTGCAATATGCAAAAAAAAATTTAATTTCTAGTTGAAATTTTAATTTCAACTTGCAACAGGCAATTAGGAGGCAGTTTCCATTTCCATTAAATGCAGTTTCCATTCATAATTTATTCAAAATAGTTTAATAATTTTTCTTGTAAAATAAGGCAACTTTGAGAGTCTCAACAAATTACATGATTCTGATTACTCTGAGGTCAAAGAGAATTACGACTTTAATTCTCACATTTTCTAAAGATTTACATCATTATAACTAAAAAGTTATAGTATTTCATCACCTTATTATTTTAAAATCTGTCTCCATTGATTTAGTTCTATGTTATGGTTTCTCTTATTTTATGAAATTTAGAGTGTTGACTTCCATCATCTGAATAGAAGACCTTGAAAGGAAGGATATATATGGAAGGCCTTTAAGGAGTGTAAAACATTAAGTACATATGGTGGGGGTTCACAAAATTATTCCTGTAGTTTTGAAGCTATTTGAAGCCAGACTGTGACTTTCAAGCTCTATGAATGTAAAGAATTCATTGGAAAGCAAAGAAATATCAAATGTTCTATTAGCTGTTATTTCTACTTTGACAGTACCATTTCCCCTATCATTACGGCTGTAAAACTGGCTCTTTCCTAACATGATAAAAATAAGGTTTTATTATTCCAGCATAGCCTTAAAATAAATGACATGTTATGTAGATTGTCTCCTACCCAACCTGCCTTTTTGGAGCTCATTAGGAGAAAGGAATTGGATGGTCCCTCTTTCAGCTCTTAAAGTGTAAAGATGCAATCATGTTAAAGATTCTATCTTATATTCATGATTTTTTTTTTTTTACTTGGATTCTTTGATTCTCTGACTGTATGACTTGATAAACTTTTTCTTCTCTTTCTTGCACTTCCCTCATCGTATGGAAAACATATTGTGTAGGGGTTTTTTACATTGCCTTTTCATTTAACTGGCACCTGTTTCTAATTTCAGTGGTGGGGATTATAAACTGCCGAAAAAACTTAAACAGATGTGAATTTCATTTCCATGGTGAGAAGGCAAACCTGGTCCAGACATGCACTAGTAAAATTCCAAGTGTGACAATGGCCATACTTTTCTTCCTGGTCCACTTGATCTTTAAAAGGGGTGTTGTGCAGTGGATTTTGTACATTCTCTTTCAAACTCATTCAAAGTACATACACAGTTTTGAAGACTAATTTGTTCAAATTCATATTAAGAGGTTTCTTTGTATAGGGATAGGTAACGAATAAAATTTGAGAAAATACTTTAGCTGATGACATATAAAGGATATTTGGGTGAATTTTTTTGTGTGACCACAGAATAAAATAAAATAACTAAAGAGGCATAAAAATTCCATGCATTTAAAGACAAACAATTAAATACCTCGTTCAGTAATACGTGTTTCACCTAGTACACTTAAAAGTCATGTTTGTAAAGAAAATCAGGCCTAAAATTTTTAGTGAGGTTTCAATTTTATAATTGTGTCCTTATGGTTGTCCTATGGATGCTCTGGGAATTAAAACAACAGTCCAACATCTAACTCTGATCTAGACTCAAATTCAAATTGTGTCTTTTCCATAGACTTCTCATGCCTGACAAACCTCAAACAAACTGTTCTATCTAGTTTAGAACTCTCCATCTAAAAATAGGAAAAATATTTTTTTTGCCATACCCGTTTTTGGGTTATTTTGTTGCAGTGCCATACTAATCAGAGGTCACACTAGGAATATTTTGTACTGGAATGGTGCTAGATTTCTGTCCTGGTGACTAGTCTTTAATGGTAAGACACATCTTCATATAATTTGGGGTAAATAACATGAAAGAATGGCTTTAAGGTATATTTGCTTCCCCTATCATCCACAACTCCAAGAAAAAAATGCAAGAGCTACCAGTTGGCAAATATGGAATTACTCAGCTTCCTAATTCCACATTCCACCATTTTTCTGGTTCTCCTGTCTACCTTGCCATTATTTGTGTGCACATACATCAAAATGCTGAAGTCCTTACTTTTTAAATACAGATTTCTTTCTGCCTTTAAACATTATGCTTGTTCACATCTGCAATGCTGCAACAATCAGCCAATAGGATAGAAATTCTTGATGGGTGAAACTCCTTTTCATGAACAAAATACAAATGCCAGTATAGGAATTTTGCCTATCTCAAGATATTACATGAATCATCCTGAAACTTGTGATTTAAAGCAAAAGAAGTTCCTTTTTATAAGAGGAATAATTCCCCCTATTCATAAGGGGTTTTTAAAAAATGTATTCTTATCTCACAAACAGTCTAATTTTGATTTCAGTTTTCTCTTCTGGAGCACAAGAGTGGACACATAAACCTAAAGACTAGTACTTGCTTCAAATGAAAACTGGGACCAAGCCAGTTTCAACTGTATAGAGCCATCTGTGTACAGGGCTTGAAGGATTGACCCTTTGACTTATGATGAAAATGGTTGATAGCAACTATGTTGGGATATAGGATGCAGTGGTGAGCGGCCCATTTTCTGTCAGTGGACAATTCCGGGAGACAAAATCATGTGGAACCAGGTGAAAACAAAAATTAGCTCACTCTGGACTTTCCATGGAGGTAATGAATGGCATTTAATGACAGTTGTCTGAACGACAGTGAAATACCTCTGAGCCTGCCGCCGGGATAAGGGTTGTATGTATAATTGAATAAAATGCTGTGCTGGTTTAAAACCCAGTTGGAAAATTACACCCCACTCAAGCTGCTCCCTTTTCCCCTGCCACTTCTGATAATAAAGGAACAATAAGAACAGATTATAAATTGGAATAACAATTTACTACAATCACAAACCCCACAGCACTACCAATAGCAAAAGGCATGTAAAAGAGAGAGGGCATTCACCACGGGGAACCAAAACAACCACCTCCCAAAAACAGCGCTGCCCAGGTGGCCTCCAGACCAAAGGCAGTAGGGTAAGGAGAGCCCTTGGGGCTCGACACTTCTTCCCCACTTGCCCCAAATCTGAAAAACAGCAAAGAACCAGGAAAACATCCCCGCCTCGGGCTTAGACTACCCACACAGCGCTGCCCGCGGCTCTCTCCGGCCGCAGTGCCCGGCTGTGTTGGGCAGTGCTCGTCCAGCAGCACTTGGGCCCTGCCACGGCAGCCCAGGCTCTCCCAGCGGGATCCCCGGTGCGGAGTGCTCAAGTGCTGGTGCCGGACACTCCCCAGGGTGGCAGCAGCATGGTCCTGACCCTGGTCCTGAACACTGTCCCCAGAAAGCCAGGCAGGATGGCCCCTCTCCTGTCTCTGGGGCCAGCCTTTCCCGGCCGAAACCACGCCACCAGGGAGGATGTGGATGGTATGGAATTAAACAGTGTTGGAAACTCCATACCTCTTTTTCTCTCTACCCCAAACAAATGCCCATGAACAACTGAAATAACTCTATATACTCGATTTCATAGGTCAGTACAGAGATTCAGTGCAATTCCTCACAGGAAAATACATATTGCTATTGAAAAGATATGTCTAGAGCTCAAAGTATCAGTTGCGTCTTATGACTAAAGTTTATAAATAAGATTGCACAAAAGAACTTCCTTTGTCTCAAGTAAGTAAAATTTCTTTCTATCATTACAAACAACATTAGTAAGAAGAGAAGTGGAACAAATAGACACAGCTGTAGTGGAGAATCTCTTCTGCTGCCTGCTGTAATTGTCCATGTCATGCTACTGTCCATACAAATTTTACTTGAGGGTATTCTATACAGCTTCACATAGGTGTTTGAGCTGAAGGTATTTGGCAAAAAAGAAATATATCTGCATCTGCATATTTACAAGTCCCTTTCTCTCTCTTTTTCAGACTATGCATTCACAGACTTTTCCAGAAGCATTCCCAATTGTTTGTTCCTTTGTCCTCTTTCATAAGTCTTTGCTCCAAGGGGTTGTTATGTTAGTGACATTTGCTGATGAGCCTCTACACTAGGAACAAATTGCTCCTGTCCCTCCCTAAGACAGCTGACAGAACAGAGCCAAAGCAGGAGAACAAGAGGCAGCTTGCTCCTGAACCACTTTCCTTGGGAAGCTTGCACTTCATGCCATGGTCCTGTGCCTCAGATTTGTGTCGTTTACCTAAGAGTGTAAAGGTGCTTTTTAAACTCTTCTATATGAAGCTGAAATGTACTAGAGCCCTCTAGTTCACTGCAGACTATACATAAAATATAAAATGTTCATATATGATTAATAGACCTTTTTATTAATGGTCAATTATTAGAGGTCTATATAAATCAAAAAGTCAATGGTAGCATCTTACTGGACAGTAGCTTTTAGCAACAGCAGAAGTAACTGTCTACAAAACAGAACATTTTTAGATCTATTAATCATTAGGCAGTAAATTCAAGCATAGCAAATAAATGTAGGTATCTGAAGAAATGTGGGGTTAGGACCCTTTTTGCTGTAACAGAGCAAAGGCATGTTCTCTAAGGCAATAAAATCTCACTGAATCTTTTCTTAAAGGGCTTGTATCACTGTAAAATACATTGCAAAGTAACTTATTGATAAATCCACAAACTTGTCAGTATTTACTGACATCCTTTCAAGGTCTTATACAGATAATATAGAGTCAACAGTAGATTTCAACAGCACTGAAGAAATGCTGTCAGAAATCTGATATATCTTTGACAAACTCTTCTTTTGAAGTAATCTCAATGATATATTGTCTTCCTTTGCTTGTCCAACTCAAGAACAACTCTCTATTTGATCTCAAGTGAACTTTTTTGGAAGAGAAAATTGAATTTAATCTATTAGGTAAATAGTTAAGAATGTCTGACAGATGGTGGTTTATTTTTTATATTAACAGTAACTATGATTTTGATTTGCCATTATCCTTTTTTTCTTGTATTATACTCATTCTTTCAGTTCTAGGAAAGTACTGGAGTAGTCTGTGACTAGCTTATGACTGATCAATAAACCTCTACAATGGGAGAAGATTCAGGGGATATGGATGAAGGTGATATTGTCATGAAGCTCAGGGAAAAATGGAGGGAGTGACTGACCATAGCAGTTAGGAAATTGAAGTTAGCTCAACCCGTTGTATTGTGGTTCAACTGTCTAGTGCAGTTCCTGTGTTCTGTGAAGTATAATCCGCTCATGTATTATGATTTTGGTGTGTTGCGGTATCACTCTGCTAAATCAAAATCCTGTATAATGTCTAGTATCTACAAACAAGAAAATCCTTTATTAAGCATTCGAGCCTCCATGTGTGAAATGACTAAAAGAACCTGGTTAGAGAGTCTTGGAGACTGACGGAGTTAAAATGGCTATTTACATCTTTGATAGTAAGATTTAGACTGTTTATTACCTAAAAATTAGGGGTTTTTTTTGCTTCAACGTAATTCCTCAGAGAACCCTCTTGCTCTCCTTTTTGGTTAAATGCTACCATACTGACGTCTGTTTAGCTGGAGTTAGCCTTCAAGTTATGTGTAGAAGACAGGCAGACCATGCTAAGTGCCACATGAATCACAGTCCTTCATTTGATTGCAACATTTTTAGGCATACTATTAAAAAATGTCAGATTTGGAAACCTTTCATTTGACATTTATCTGAAAAACCATAATGTAACTGTATTTAAATGTCAAATGAGAATAAAGCTGTATTCTTATCTGTATAAATATCAAATGAATGGTTGTTTCCTCTGATATTTGGGGTTCTGAAAGGGTAGAGGTCAAGTGAGGTGCATCCCCTGGCAAAGGTTGATATTGCAGCATTCTAAAGCAATACCTCACACCTGTACCCTGGAGTTTGTTGCCCTGAGTGCTCAAGATAGTGATGTAGGAACAGAATCCTTCTGAGGCAGCTGAACCCTTAGCCAACATAGCACTTTATTTCTACCTCCTTCCCCAAATTCTGCTTTTACATGACATGGAGAAGGGAGATGAACTCAGGTGTGCTGCTTTCCATGTAAGCACTAAATTATTCTTTGTTTTATAGTATACCTGTTTTTCACACTTGCTGAGATAGCAGTGCAAAACAGAGTCACAAATAAAACACATTTGAATAGGGTCTGTAGAGATTTAAATTAATATATCTAAATTGTGCATGCTCCTCAGACTAACAGGTCTGCTTTTTCTCAGGTATTAGCAGAACAGAATTACTACCCAAGTAAGTTTTTGGTTAGCGACCCCATATCTAAGAATGTTGACTGCATTATGAGTAATCTAAAATGATTACATCAATAACTAAACGGATCTCAAAAAAATTGCAAATTTGTTCTTCAATACTTAAATAGGTCCAAAAGTCAGGTTGTCCACACATAACAGAATCACCAAATCATAGAATCATTTAGATTGGAAAAGACCTCTGAGATCATCAAGTCCAGCCTTTGACAGGCCACTACCATGTCAACTAGACCTTGTCATTAAATGCCATGTCCAGTCTTTCGCTGAACACCTCCAGAGATGGTGACTCCACCACCTTCCTGGGCAGCCCATTCCAATGTTTAACAACTCTTCCTGTAAAGAAATTCCTCGTAATATCCAGCCTGAACCTCGCCTGGTGCAGCTTGAGGCTATGTCCTCTTGTCCTGTCACTGGGTGTCTGGGAGAAGAGGTCGAATCCCATCTTGCAACCTCCTTTCAGGGAGCTGTAGAGAGCGATAAGGTCTGTCCTGAGCCTCCCCCAGGTTAAACAGCCACAGCTCCCTCAGCTGCTCCTCATCGGTCTTACCTTCTAGACCCTTACCCAGCTCTGTTGCCCTTCTCTGGACCTGCTCCAGCTCCTCAATGACTCTCCTTCAGACTGGAGGTGAGGCACTCCTTATCGGTGCCAAGTACAGGGGGACAATCACTTCCGTAGTCCTGCTGGCCGTACCTTCTATCCACAACATAGACACATCCATAGCCATAACTATGGCTTAGCGGTTGCTAAGTAGAAAATAAATCTAAAGGACCTTTGTCCATAAATGCATATAATATTCCCATGTAAGATCCTAAATATATTGGTGAATGCCTAATGCTATTATAAATCTGGAATTCCTGAGATTTACAACTCCGGTTGCTGATTCTTTCACGCATTCTAAGTGCAGACTCTAAAATTTACATTATAAGAATTGCTATTTTGCAACACCTGTTTCAAGTACATTAACATGCTGTAATTTTATAATTATGGTATCGAAAGAAAGCAGAGTTCAGGAAACGGGCTGCTATATCATCTCATTCCCACTGCAGAAAAAAAATAAAAAAGAAAAACAAGAAACAAGCCAATAAAAATTCCTTCCTCGCCTACCTGGCAGGTAAATCACACCATACTTACCTCCTGTCTTCCCCCCCCCCAAAAAAAATCCCAGACTTCAACAGACTTCCAGGAAAAAACCTTAACATTCCAGACCACCCTCTGTAGCAGTCCTTTCACCTATCCGTAGCAGTACCCTAGAAGAGCGCTTTAAACTTGAATACTCCTCCATAGTCAGTTTCTTAGCAGTTTCATGGGAGATTTAGAGCTGGGAACAACCACCTCAAGCCTTTCCTTTCTGTACTATGTTCTTTGCAATTCACTCATCAGGAAGCAGGATTCTTTTTATATTGCTGGGATGACAGTGTCTGGAAAACCATGATACACTCTTTGGAGTCTAAAACATATGTCCAAGTGTCTTGTCTTGAGCATCCAGAGATAAAGTAGGGCTCTCCCTGCAGCCTGCATGCCGCGAGTTGCATCTTTGCTCTAGGTTGTGCCAGGAAGTTGGTCCTGAGAATCCCTGATCAGGCAACTACCTGTCCCCAAGATAACCTGAGATAGGTAACAGGGAATCTAAAATTCAATTATGTAATGCTGCCTAGAGATACCCAAAGCTGCTTGCAATTTCTTATCTTGAGACTTGACCAAAAAAAATAGTTTTTCTTAATTTCACTGAAATTCTACTCCTGCACAAGCAAGAGAGTTTAGATTGGATTCATATAGTCAGTAAATACCTTATGCTATACCTTTCAAGTAAGTGGTGAGTAAGAATGACATAGAAGGGCCTAGATATGAGCTGGAGTCTCTTCTTCCCCAGAAGATATATAGTCAATTCAAGTTCTTTCTCTATTCCACTCTGCAAACATAGGAAGATGTGTGAAATGAACAAAGTATGTGTATATAAGCATGATGGGTAAAGAGTGTTGATGTTGAACCTGAAATGAAACTAAGGAAAGCATATGAAGTGTGAAACATATGGCAATGCATATGTATGAAGTTTGGATCAGGATATGCATCACAAAATAGTAATAGGTTTTTATTCTGGGAGAAGAGAGTGATAAATCAAAGGGGAATAAGAACCTCACACTAAAAACAGAGAAGTTGGAATCTCCTTCCTTTTAGCTGTTTGGCATTTCCTCTTGAAAGAAGCGGAGGAAGTATTTAAATATTTTATAACCTTCATTATTGGAACATACATCTCTTTATTACATTTTTGGAAGCATGTGTTCTATTTGAAATCAGTATGGATATATAAATATTTTTAGGAGATGATTATTCTCTGTATGTAGGTGGAGAAGAACATCGAATTAGTGAGATCTTGCTTTCATGAGTAACAGAGCAGCTGGCATTACCCCTCCTTTTCCTCCGCCTCCCTGGCCAAGGGAAAACACCTCATATCCTCAACTTTAATTCCTAAAATAAAATAAGGAATGGTTTTGGCTTCCCTCTTTCAATCTATTTCTCCAGGTAATATTGAAATTGCATCTGCTATGTTTGCAATTCTTTTACCAGGTCATTGTTGAAGTAGAAAGTGAAAAAGAAGGGCACAGGGCTATCAGAGAGCTGTAGAAAACAGAAGAAAAATGATCTTTTAGTTTACTTTCCTGTCTATATATCTCCTTTTTATCAAAGACATTTAGTCATAGACAGTCAAAAGTGTTACCTCATCTTCTGCACCCTTTGCACATAAGCATCCAGGTTCAGATGGCTAACAGGAGGAGCAGGTCCTCTTTATCTACCATGTGAAGCATAGACCACACATCCATGATGGTTACGTACAACTGCCAATCTGTGGCAACTCAATGCCCTCTAGTCTTCCCCTTCTGTATTCAGACAGTGCAGGTAGAAATGAAAATGTCCACTGGTGGAGCTGAAAAAAGAATATTCTCCTTAGTACTGGTATGATATAAACTTCTTTGAAAGGGCTCAAGTCCAAGAAAGCTACTCAAGACCATTATTTGGAAAAGTCTTCCAAAACTTCTTTATCCCTCCTCTGTATTGAGTTGTGGCTACAGAACAACACAGGAGATACTTTGGCTCTAGTTTAGCCAGCTGAAACCTTGATATCTTTAAATGTCTTTTTTTTCATATATTTATTTTTAGGCATTCAACAAAGCTCGAAGTTCATATGACTCAGTAGACCTACTCTGTTCAACTCTCCTGTGTACTGTCTTCCTGACTGCATATTTTGTTTGCACGTATTAAAAGAACCGGATTTGATGGAACAGCACTGAAACATTGCACCTGAAAATCTGGCCCAACATCTTCTGTAAGAAAGCACTGCAGAAATATAACAACTTCATCTTTATAGAAAAGCATGAGCACCTTCTCTCATTGTTGCTCATGCATAACAGAAAAGAACAACTGTTTAAATATACCAGGAAAAAAAGAAATAGTCATGATTCAGAAAAGGTTTGAGACAGGATGAAGGTGAAAGTAGAATATAATCAAGCAATAAAAGTAATATCATTCAATTATGTTCAGCAAATTAATTTTACTAGAAGTCTGTGACTTCTGGAGTGAAATATCCATGCTGAAACTGATCATGGTTGAAACTGCAGTCTATTTTCTAATTGCAACTGTTATCACAATTCAAAACATTTGGATTTTTTTCTGAAGGCTAACTGAACGTAATTCAGGCAAATAGAGATAGCCATGAAGTCAAGATAGTTGAGTACTTTGTTCGAAAGCTGATAAATAGATCTATCTGTAATTTAACAGACTGGGAACTATTTTGCTGTTTTCTTACTTATTTGACATCAAAGACTTAACATTAAATATAAATGAAATTTAAAACTGGATCCAACCATTAGAAAAATGTGTAATATAAAATTTCTGCTTTAGTCATCTAGGTTTTTTTTTAGAAAGATCAGCTTCCTTCAGACTGATAAATCTCAATTTTGAAAGGCCTGTATGCTTTGGAGTTCTGATGCAGTTTTTGCTTTGGCTCCTAATAAAGTAAGACCCAAAGGTAATATACGAATTTTTAATCAAGAACAATGATTGGAATTTTCAGTGATATCACATTCACTGCTCTTTGCAATACATGCTTCGATAGTAGCCATGGAAATCTGCAGACAGTGAATTGCTTCAATATGCGCTCTGAAAAGTCTCTAATGCTTGTGTGTATGCTTATTCTCAGTTAACAAACAATAAAATGGAAGGATTCAGATTAAATAATCATTTCAAACTGGCTTTACTCTTCTTAGTAACTTACTGATCAAATACGTAGTCCTCACTTTTTATGTCTTTCCAGGATTTTCACAGTAACTAATCTGTCCATTCCTATTATCTCCACTTTCCATTATGTCTCCTCCCAGGTAAAAAAAAAGAAAAGACAAAATCTAAAACCCCAGCTAAAATACATAATGAACAAAAGTATGCTAATTGTATTTTTTTTCTCATCATTGGCACGATGCCAAGCTTATTATTTGCATTTGTAATCTTAAGACATCTGGAGGTAAGGAACATGACTTCTATATTCATACAGCTCAGAACACAATAGGAATTAGACACTGATTAAGCCCTAATGTCATATAACTACTTTATCATTGTCATCCATACTAAATAAATACATTTGCTTGAAACACAGCATATTGAATGAGCAACAACATTTAAGAGAACCACTTACTAGTAACAGGCATGTTAAACAAAATGACACTGATATAAATCTGGAATGACCCTATTATTTTTAGTGGAGTTAATCCTGACTTATATAAATGTTAACTGAAAACAACAAAGTCCAGAATCCACAGGGAAAACAATAGAATAAATGTGTTTTAGACATGCATATTTATTTTGCCCAGGTTGCGGAACAGACTCGAGGCAATTCTCTAGAATGTGGAGCCCTCTGATAATCCTGTACCACAATTTACTTCAATATTAGAAGAGTTATTTACTGCCTTCCCACAGATGCACATGTCAATTAAGTTGATTTTGATGAATATATTATTTATAAACCCACAATGCTAAAAGGTCATGAACTGCAAAATCTTAATTTCTTGCAATTTTGATTCCAAGCTATTTATTGGATATGGTGCAAGAAAGAGCTGGCTTCTTGTGGCAGAAGTGTCACTTTCTGGTCATTTGAATCCAATTATGAAGTATGTACATGGACAACATTCCAAAATGGTATAGCTGTTACAATGACTGCATTTCACTTTTGTCTCCGTACTGCTGGGTTTAGACACATTGCACAAAATGAGTTGCATCAAACTTTTGTTTCTTTTTCTGTCCTTTTATAAGGCAGCCTAGGAATTTCCTGATAAAGTTGAGATGGAGCAATAAGCACAGATTTTCCTGAGTGTCCCACAGACACGTAAGTCATTCGGTTCCTATGTGGGTGGTCTTTGACTTATTCAGCTAGCTCTGTTATAGACTCGCAAACACATCCAACACAATTAAATAGATGCACAGTATGGTCTTTACAAAATATCATTCAGCCATGTATCCTGCAACAAGCAATTACAAGTCATCTTCAGGGCATTGATTTATTTCTCATTGCCTTACCAATTTAATGACCTTATGATTTATACTGATTATGGAAGTCTCTCCTTGGCGAGCAAAGTAATTATCCATCAATCTCAAATTCTTTAAGGGAAGAAAAATGTTTATTTTCTGTCTGCATAATAAGTTTTATGTCATTTTTAATGTCATGACTCCCACATGCACTGAAGATATATGTAGTAACTTCTAATGTCTCACAGAATGTCAATTGTAAATGCAATTTGACAACAGGCTTAGCTTCCATTGTCTGATTGTTTGGCATTATATAATGAAGGTGGTTAAGTCGTCTGCTTGGAAATGCATGCATTATCCAAGGATAAAACAATGGACAAATTCTGTGGTTCAGTCATGAGGCCCTGCAGAAAATCCTCGGTAAGAAAAATAGCAAGATTTTAAGCACATTTAAATAACAACTGTACAAATAGAGCTTGAGGAGCAACAGGATGGATCATGGCTCAGCACAAAAGGGTGAAGCACATGACCCATCAGAGCCCCTTCTGCTACTGTTTTTCTGTAATTGTTTGATTTAGAGTAAGGATTACACTTTACTCTGTGTAAGTTTATTTTGTAAGGAAATGGGTTTTATTTGAGTTTTAACAGGAAAAACCTAGGTAGGATTGCATTACTTGCCAGACTAAAATGTCCTGCGTGGTCTTCTGGAGAGTTCATATATATATGTGTGTGTGTGTTGTGTATATATATATATATATATATATATATATACACATACATATAATTTTATTTTTTTTTTGCTGTAGTACTTGCAAATTGAAAGGTTCTTAAAACCTGAAGGTCAAGGAGAGGCTGACATCCAAGAAAACTCAGTTTTACAGATGTACCACTGCGTTCCCCAAATTTTGCTCTTTCTCAGCCTTGCTCCTCAATTATTCACACACAGTAGTCCAAATCACTCCTGATGTCACCTCACTGTTTATTGCCAACTTTTTCATTATCTTCTCCCAGTACTTGCAGATTGATTGACATGTATCCTCTATTAATAACTTTTGTACTTTAAGAACCACAGCATTGCAGCTATGTGAGATGATTAAGTCCCTTCCCCAGGTTTTGAGTTGGATGGGAAGATTCACTCTTTACAAGAGTTAGTATAGATGGAAGTGATGGTTCAAGTTGGCTACAGAAATGAAGACAGTGAGGTTCCAATAAGTTCAACATACAGCACCAGTGATCCAAGCAAAAGTCTAAAATTACTTTTGTCCATGCATTGAAGTTACTTGAAAGAAAACTTTTCCACTATATGGCAAGAGATTTTAGATTTGCCAGCCAAGCCTCTGCTCTTAACCCATTTGACTCTTATGTTGAAGCGAAGAAAGAAAATCTAGGCAAACCAACAAACTGTTTTTCTCCCTAAAATCTGCAATTATATGTTTATCTTAAAGTTAATGCCACCAGAAATGACACATCACATACAACTTTCAAGTCCTGAAAAGGAAAACCTTCATGCTATCTTAATGCAACAGTACCTGTCATTTGACTGGCCTGGCACAAAGGTGACACATGAGTGGCTCCTACCACATCTTTCATTACAGAAAATAACCACTTCTTTTTCTCCCTAAGAGCTTTAGGATAGGATTTTTTTCCCCTAAAAAAAAATTGTTCTTTACCAGGAATGAGACCAAAACAAAATTTCTGATTTAATCTACTTCCTCCCATGCAAAATAGTTTAGGTAGAGCAGAAGAACAACCTTGAATGTTTTTTTTCTCACATTTTCAGCAGTACCAATTTCAAAATTGGTACAAATACCTAGACAAATCCAACACCAAGTCGAGTGGATGGGTATCTGTACCACATAAAGGTAGTCTTTCACCTTTCATATTCAGGTAGATTGGCTTTGGATTTCACAATCTTCTGGTCCCCAAGTGCTGGTCTGTTGCCCTAATGCATTAATATTATTATTATTATTATTATTATTATTTAAAATTTCAAAGTGTCTATGATGATGCAATGGCTCCATGGCAGCCTTCCAGAGAGATTGATTATATGGCACAAAACTGAGGTGACAGAAAGGACTGAGGGAGTGGCATGAGAGGGCATTTGAGGGTACTAAATATTCTGAGATAGTTTTTTTAAAAGACTGTGTAGGTAGAGGAAGCTAAATTTGATGCATTGATTCGATTCATCCTGCTTTTTTGGGAAGCACTCCAATTCCAGCTTTTGAATGATCCACAGAAAACCAAGGAATGCAGTGAATGATAAGGGATCCAGCGCTTCAGGCTGCTTCTGGGCCATCATTAGGAGTTTAGATAATCCTTGTGTAACAGGATCTAAAACACAAATATGACATAATTCAGAAAGTTTTATTTCCCATTTATATCCTTACATACACTGTGACAAAATGCCTAGCTCCAAGAAAATATTGCAGTATTAAGAGCAACAGCTTTGAATCAGGCCCAAAGAAAGCACAGAAACAGATACTACAGGACAAAAAATAAATGTGGACTGAAACACAAAAAATAGGTGTGTTGCAAATCAGTTCCAAATTTATTGAATTAAATGTCGTCAACCAAACTATGTAGAAGTTTTGAGCAGATTAGCTTGTTGTTCACATAAAATTCCTCAATTTTAAGAATTTAGCATTGAGGAATACGGATGGAAGAATCAATACAGAACAGAGGATGCTGACAGATTGCAAGGCACTGTGTTGATTGGAGTCTTTCCAGTAGAGTCAGATGACTTCATTTCAACATTTATCTCATTGGGCCAGTTTAGAACTGAAAGCTTCCATGGCTGTTTAACAAACTTGCATTTTGACACAGCTAGATGCAAGAGGATGCACGCAGGAACTACAATTTTATACTCTATAGACAGAATGCATGCAGAGAGAGGTCTTTTCAAGGCATGGATCCGTATGTAGTCACTTCTGAGGTTCTCATCACTCCCAAAGTGATGCTTTGCTAAGATATTTAATTTAATTTTGACATTCATAATATGAAGACAACTGATTAAGATCAATGATGTAGCATCTTGTGGGATTAGCGGATTACTGCATTTAATTTTGATGGTCACTTTTCAAATTAAATACAAATTAAAATGAAACTACAAGAATGATGCACAAACTTTAAAATATAGCCTTTTTTCACTGATGAAAGGCACTACACTGAGAAAAAAGACTGGCGAACTTCATCCTTGTTCATAAATATCACCATGCTTAAAACTTCTACTCTGATAGACAAGAAACTGAGAAAAGAACTCACAGATTTTATTATGGGAATTTGCTTTTGTCACACCCCTCTTCTGTTTCAGGCTATTTCCCTGCCCTGTAGCCTGTAGAACACAATGTCTGCTATTTTCTCTGCAGTTTCAGTTCATAATTCAGAATCTTAGCTTAATATCTACTTTTATGCATTGGTGAAGCTAAAATGCCAGTTTGGGCTACACTGGCTAAGATGGGGATGCACATTCCATTAACTGACTCAATAGCTGGGAGCAAAGACTTCAAAAAAAACAAAAAGGTTCAGGGTGAATAGCTGGCACTGGGAATGGCTTGAAGGTCTGAGGGAAGATTTGCCAGTTACTCTGGTATGATCCTTAATATGTGTCATGGAAGTAGCAAGGAAGTGAAGGTATTTTATTGTGATACTGTAGAAAGAGCATTTTATAAGCAAAATCTAGTGTAGGTCTGTGAAAATAACTGTTAGGTGAACTGTTACTGAAAGTAGCCGGTAATTACCCATTTTTGCATGCAAGACAGCACAGTCTTCTTGGAAAACAAATAATATGTCATGGAAAGGTTTCATTCTGAAACTTTTTTTTTAGATGCCAAATATTTTTTACTCCTTTTAAATTAAATTAAGGCACATTTTATAACAAACCACTAAGTTACTATTTTAGAATATATATAAAAAATATTTTAACTATATTTTTGTATATTTCAGATCAGAGCATTAGTGAAATACGATGTATTTGCCATTATTTTTTGACAATGTGAAATCAGTTATTTTCCAATTATTTTAATAAATCTTTGACAATTAGTACATTCTAATTTGAGACTTGAAATAATGAAATATCTTCTAAGTGTGTGGTTAATGCATTATCAGAGTTTGGGGGGTTGGCTCATATCACTAATTGTAAATCTCCACACCCTAGAGATTTATGAAATTTCACTGATACAGCTAATCACATACGCACTATGCATATAATGTATAAATATTAGTCTAAAATTTTTACATTAATTATTAAAATGCATTCTACATCTGAATTCCGTCTTTAACATACCACATCTTGACATACATAAATATAATGCCTTTTACAACATCCTGAAATAGTTATTTCTCTCTACATTTCTTCGTCCTTCAACAATTATTTCCTATACCACTGATAAATTCCTCTGAACATCCTTGAATTTGTGATTTTAAGTAAGTTTTTCTGAAAGACAAACATATTTACAAGACTATCCCGTCTGCTTACCTTTCACGCTTACCTTCCTACCTACCTGTCTCGCATCAGGTATTTCTAGGGAACCACCACTTGATGTTTAGAAGCAAACACCACTTTTCAAAGCATTGAATTTCACTATAAAGCAAGTCTTTGCCCTGTAGGATTTTTTTTATTTTTTCCGCAATTCACTCAGACCTCTCATATAGCATATGGACTTCTGTAGATTCCCTCATCCTTTATCACAGCAATACTTCATATGCCGAGTATACAAGACCTAAAAATGGATTGTTTTTGTAGATGCACGAAAGAGAGAAAGGAAAACACAACAGAATTTAAAAATATGTTTGAGATATGAACAGTGATTCACCAGTTATTTTTATATTGGAAACGGAATTTATACAAAAGTTAAGTATGTGTCATAGATCACAGGTATGTGCTCTTTGCAAACAATCATGAAGAAGGAGAAAAGGAGAAGAAAATACCAAAATCTTAATCCACTTTTCCCCCCATCCTTTATCTTTGCATTTTGTAGCACATAATATAGAAAACTCCGATAACAACTCTGATATGTTTTTCTTGTGGATCACGGGTTTGGGTTTGGATGCAGTTTTTGTGCAATTTTTGGGTTTTGGTGGTGATGGTGGTGGGTTTGTGTTTTGGGTGTTTTTTTAATACTAATAACATTCCTACTATTGACTGCTTCAAACTGTTTTATTATGAAAAGATATAAGAAGTTTTGGTTATGTTGGAAATGTCAGGGCCTTTAGAAAGAAAACATGGAAAACAGATGTTTGTTGTTTAAGTTTACAATGTAAGTAAACCAATGAGACTAATAATACTTATATGTCATAGCTTAAGAAGCAGCTGTTCCTCCCACCTCCAGCTCCATTTATTGGATAGTGCTGATTTTCCACCCCCATAACATTGCCTCCCTGTCAGCACAAGTCTCCTCTTTCTAGTATACTGGAAAGCAATGTTAACTTACCATCCTCAAACCTTTAATGAACAGAGATTGCTAAATGCATTGTTGTTCTTTACACTTTCAAGCAATATTAGGAACTTGCCTGTATGCCATTTGTTTTGCCTTATCAGAAATGTAGCCCATCTTGCAATTAGAAAGAAAACATTTGTGCATAACAGGTTCGTATTGTTTTACAGGAACACAAAATAGTTTTTTGAAAAAGTGAAATTTAGCAGAATCCAAGCTAAGTTACAGGTTAACAATTCTAGAAAATCCATCAGGAAAAAATAGAGAGCAATGCTATACCTTGAGAAGGACTGGAGGAAACAGAGCAGTGGTAGAGATGTCAGTAACATCAGGAAAAGACCAGTGGCCTATCAATATTTATACTTCTCGGACAAGGCCAGCTTGAGGGACATAAATACCACCAAACTGTACCCAGTTTATCGTCTGCCAAGTACAGATTCATAACTGTTATAATCACCAACATATGATAAATGTAAATCCCACATTATACGATATTTATATTGTCTTTATAGTTTTTTTCTCTCTATGAATTCCCAGACTGGTTCACACAGGGAAATTAATGTGGAGTAGGCTACAGTAGAATCATTAAGCAAGTTGCTTCATTGTTATATCACTCTTAGACAATACTATGATGCAAAAAGATTTACCAATATCTTACTTTATCCAGGGAGCTAGTGAATTGCTGCTAACTCATAACAAGTTTGGTTCTTAGCCTTCTGTGAATCAGTTTGCTTTTGTAGAGTAGTCCCAAACTTACCCTACAGTTAAATATAAAAAATAGGTCCTCTCATTATCCACTAAGGAGCTGGCAATTTTTGCCACCCTCAATACACAGTCTGCTTAACCTCTATACAAGCCTTTAGAAGGCTTGTTAGTTAAGATATAAGATATTTTTCTTACCTTAAAATTCTAATCGTATAATGACATGAGTCCTTCAGCTTGAGTTTAAAAATGGATTGGATAGAAGCTGTGAACCTTTGTGTCCTTCATTGTTTTGTTTACCACTACTGTACCCCTTCTCTAGTCATCATCTATCAAAGACTCCCAACATTTTCTGTTCCTCTGCATGTTGAATGTTTGATGTTTGCACTTGCTTTTACTCTTAAGATATGAACTGCACTTCTTTTGCCCTCAGTGAATTTATTGAATCCTATTTGAAGACACCTCTGCAAATAAGTATCTAAACACTGTGTCATAAACTTTGTCCTGTGATGAATTTGTCTATAGTTAAACTTGTACGCATTTAGCAAGTTAATCAACTCAGCTATATATCTGACTAATCCAAATATGGGATTTAGAAAACTTAGTTTAAAAATTAAATGCATGCATGTAAGGGTTTTCTACGAAGACAGTACTAAAAGGCAAGAAAAGAAACTGGTTTAATTGTTTACAGTAATAATAGTATGAAAACTTCTCATCAAAAGGCTTCGGTATTTTATATTAGTATCTATATGGTCACTTTTCAGCAGTGAAGTATAATAATTTACTCTTATTACACTAGTAATTGACACTGCTAAACATACTCCAAAATAAACAGAAATGTTTTTTTCATGGTGACAGAATTTTATAAATGACTAAGGAGATTTTTATGTACCTCTGTGTGTTGCTTTTTAAGGAGATGGCAAATAATCTAAATTACTAAATTTCTAAATTACAGACAGCATTGGTTCATGTTTAAAACACATGCTTTGATATATATAAGTGCTTAGATGGGGCTACATGTATATGTGGGAGAAGAAATCTTAAACAACACAACACAGATCATGCAGTGCTATCATCCATCATGGCATGACCAGGCAAAATACTTGAAGCATGTGAATCAAAATTCTAAAATGTATTTAGGCACGGTTGTGACTTTGACCTTTAGAATTTGATTCCTGATTCTCAAAGACATTTAAGTTATGTGAAATTCAAATTTTGTATAGAAATTTTCCCTTTAGATTTTTGCTTCCGAAAATTTATTTTATTTTTTGATACTATTTTTACAAAAATACATAGCTAATAAGAAATGGTGTGGATTGTAACATTCTTTTGGATCTTTTCCGTGGATTTTTAGAGCAGAAAATGTGTCCTAGCTTCTTACCAGATTAGCCCGTCAGTCTATAAAGATGTGGCAAGTTAGACCTCCTTTTTACCTTGGTTACACAAGTGGCCTACAGAATGTGAAATTCATTTCCAAGTGTAATTAAATCTTACTATTAATATTGATGGTCCCTTTAAGTATACGAGCAAAGTCACTCTGTAACTCCTTATTTTTTCACCTCTTTGATGAATTTGGAGTATAAAAGTAAAAATGTTTTAACAGACATTTTGTAAAGTAAAGAGATGCCATGATTATTAAAGCAGCGTTTTGATACCTGGTCTGGAAATCAGGAAGAGGTTTATAACGATCCGAGTTTCTGGAAAAAAATTCAGTAAAAGTCCTGGGGCCTGAAAATGCCTGTTGATGATGCAGCTTGAGCAGGGTACATGACAGACTGCATGGCATAGCTGCTGGCTGCTCTAGGGGACTGGGCACAGGGATCTCACGGAAATGCCTTCATTTGCTGCTATGGAGACAAACTTGAAACTAGGACTGCTTCATCACTTAAAAAATGAATGAGGAACAATTCAGAGGTATTTGAGTAATTAAAGTATAAAGTCTACTCATGTTTCCTATAGGTTTGACTTCCATACTATGAAGTGTATATATAAACAATACATATCATATAAAAAGTTAGAAGGTAGACTACAAGGTACAGTCAAAATTTCCTGTATCAATTGAGAGAAGGGAGAGTTGTCCTTCTTAATATAAGGAACATACTCATAGAATCACAGAATCATTAGGATAAAAAAGACCTTTAAGATCATTGTCCAACCACAAACCCAGCAATAAATCATGTCCCTAAGAGCCATATCTACACAGCTTTTAAACATCCCCATGGATGGTGACTCAGCTACTCCCCAGGGCAGACTGTTCCAGTGCTTGACCAGTCTTTCAGTGAAAAAAGTTTCCCTCATATCCAATCTAAACCTTCCCTGGCACAACTTGAGGCCTTTTCCTCTAGTTCGATCAATTGTTACTTGGGAGAAGAGGCTGAGTCCCACCTGGTTACAACCTCCTTTCAAGCAGTTGTAGAGAGTTAGAAGGTCCCTCCTGAGTCTCCTTTTCTCCAGGCTAAACACCTCCAGCTCCCTCAGCCACTCCTCATCAGACTTGTGCTCCAGACCCTTCTCCAGCTCTTTTGCTCATTTGACTGGATGTCTTTTAGGCTTTTATATTGCTCTCTATCATCACAAAATCTGAATAGCTGGATAGCAGGCAACCTCCCAGTGAATGAATGAAGTGTAAACCAGGTACAGTGTACTCCAACAGTCCTCCACAGGGAAGTGGGCTAAAACAAGTCTTGAACTTTTTAGAAAGCATCTTAAGTAGTGTTGAATGCGTAAAGGTCGGAAAAGGAAGCAAAGGGGCATGTTTGTCTGTACTTTCTTACCTTTATCAGTGCTGAAGAAATTGCAGAGCAACAGTTACTTTAAGGCTGTGTTTGAGTTACATGCTAAGAATATGAAATAATTCTTTACACAGGGGAAACCAATCTATCAGAAAATGTTACTCGTCGTGCCGAATGCAGGGTAATGGAGTTGCAGTGTGAGGTCGGTACCTGGTACTCAGAATACAAATTTTCTGAAGAAACTGCAGATAGTTCATATGTAAATGCTTTGAATTTGCAAGCACAGACTGTTCTTTCAGTTCATTATCTCATACTTTATGCTCTGCCAAATTGCCAATTACAATACTCAAAAATTCTAATCTTAAGCAAATTGTAGAGAACAGTGACATTCATAACAATATACTAATGCCAAGTATTTTAGTATCTTCTAAAGGATATATGCAGTTTGGGTTAAAGGAGGCAATGAGTCAAAAGGTTTGGGTTATCCATTTTGGTACTACTTTTTTTGGTTCAGTTTCATTTTTAGTTTGTATTGATTCTAATACCATAAACCTACTTGCACTATGTGGAAGGCACTCGCGTTCCATTCAGGTGACTCCAATTCTTCTCATCAGCCTGAGGCACTTAACACACATTTTACAAAGATGCTGAGGGCCCTTGATTTCCCATGGTTTCAATGAAAACCTCAGGTTTCTGCATTTTGTTGAATCTTTTTCAGATCAACAAGAAGCTGAGTATGTACCCTCATATCTCATTAGAGTAGAACTGAAAATACATTGCACTATTTGAAATTGGACTATAAAAAATAAACCTTCAGTCACAGAACTCCAGGCCTACCTCGTGCTTTCATTAAACTGCAAAACACTCACTGATCTCAGTATCCATTTGGCTACTGAATCCTGGATTTTGGTTTAGTTAAAAATCAGGAACATGCAAGAACAGTTTTGCAACATTACAAAACATAAAGTATCTTCAGTTCATAAGGAACAGTCCTTTGTTATACAGACTCCTATAGTGCTTGACAAGAATTTGCTCTATGAGTACTTTGTAAGCACTTATATCAATCCATTTATTTATGTTCATGCATGTACAGAGGCTTGCAATCTCATCAAAACACAATCAAACCACCTCAGCTGCAAAATTCCACTCAAGTTAGCAAGGCTAGGTGTATTTGTACTTCCAGCCTAAGGACTTTTGCCAGTCTGATGCCAGGTCTGATGCAATGCCCACTGAAGACAGTGAGGTGGCCAGAAGAAAATACCTGGAATGCATAAATACTCAAAATACAATATAGAGGGATGAAAAGGATATTTTTCTTTCCAACTATCAGAAAAACACTAGATGAAAGATGTTCCCAGTTGTGTGAGAAGGTTTGGAGATACTTCTCTTTAACCCACACCACTGAATCACCCTTATGTCAGGCTCCATCTGTAGAATTCTTGCTCATGTAAATAATATAGGGCTTCACTTTTTCTTCAGTGATTTTTAAACCTTTGCATTTCTCTTGAAGTAGAAGAGAAAAAGGTAATCTCAGAAGTTAGATTTTGCCCTGTTTCTACCAGTGTGGAAAGGGGCAGAGATGTGAAAGAACGTGTAAGGTTGTGAGTTGACATGAATTTCAGATTTTATCAGTAAAATTAAATGTGTAGTATGGAACATGCGTGAAGTCATGCTTCCCATGAGAATATGGGATATCCAAGAGATTTGTCAAATTTACAATAATTTAACTGTTATAAATGAGACCATACTTAAAAACCTTATATGGTAAATCCTCTGTTTCTAAGTTAATAAGAGTTGGAATAATGGATTTGTTTTCCATAAAAATTTCTCATATCTGAAGCAAAACATCTGTCTGCTCATTTGTGCAGACAGATACAAACTACAAAATGTAGTAACTGATGTCATATGATCAAGTAGGGAAGAAACAGTTGTTGAAATTGAGAAAAATCTATTTGTATTGCACTTATTTTGTGTTCATGCTGTCAAAAAGTCTGAACAGCCACTGTACACGCACAGACAACGGCATGAGGAATGACAGAAGTAAGGGAAGGAGTAACAAAATGTTTGGAAGCAGTGGTTGTACTGGATGGGGTCTGTTTTGGGATCCTTTGGACTGCTCAAGGGCGCGACAGGGGGTGCAGTGCCTCTCGACGCTGGCAGCGTAGCACTGACGCAGTTTGACAGAGCACCCGCGCCACCATCGCTCTTCATACAATCCACCACCCTTACCAAGAGCCAGAGTGGTTTCACAGAACAAAGGATTAAAACAGAATAACTGTCGTATGAATGTTCCCATTTTAAGTTTGGCAAATCTCAGTGACAATGAGGGAACATATTTATTAATAAGACCTGAGCCATCTTTTGTATGACCTGAAAGACGGTGATGATTTCTCCAAACATTAGCCAGTTATGCCTCGAGGCAGTCCTGTGACAGACTATTATTATGTCTCTACAAAAGAGTGAGAGAACATAATATAATTCTAAGTGTATATGGTCTTGAGTGTGAGCCGCTCTTGCATGTCCTCTGGCAGAGCTAAGGATAATAAATCAGCATATCTATTTTTCTTGGTGAAGGCCTATTTAAAGAAAAACTTATGTTATGTATGGCAACACAATTTAGGTTCTTTGCTTAGCATATGGATTTAGGTTTCCACTTCATTTAAATTCTGATCAATTTTTGAATTACTGTCTATTTTCAATTTAACCAAAGAGCTGCTTCTGGAATATATATCACACAAAACCTGTCCATCTCCTCACAGTCTTTACAGTTCATAATTGAGGAATGAACAGCTAAACCATACAATTAGTTGTATTTCATTATATAGGAATATATGAAAGACAGAAAAATAGGTTACTGGGAAACTGATAGATTTTTTTTAAAAAAATAGACTATTTTAAATTAAAAGACATTAAAGAGAAAATGTCAAACTCTGAAATAAAATTGATCAGTGAAGATTAGGAAAGCTATCACATGAGTATATTAATAAGACATGTAACTGAAAATAAAAATGGCTAAGATTAAATAATAGAAAGTGAATTAATAAGAGGAAAATCTGCTACACTTCCAAAAGGTAGAGATGTAAGCTAAAGAAATAAGTAGTTATTTTAAGCATTGGAGAATAGGCACTGAAATTATTGAGGGTGTGAGGAGAGTGTACTGATGTGAAAATAAATTTTGGGAAAACATTACTGCAAATATTAAAGCAAGCTATTTTGTGGTTATGAAAATAAAGATTAAAAACAGCTTGTCCTGATTTCAAAGTGTAAAGAGTTGTTGCCTTCGAGGTTATAAAACTAGCAATCCCACACAAAGGAAAATGAATCATGAAAAATGTAGACCTTTTTTGGAGGAGGGATTGGTGTAGAGAAAGTCACTGATACTGGTAGGTGCATCCCCCTCTCTCACCCTGAGCAGCAGATAGGGAAATGCAAAATGTAGTTATCCAACAGCTCTAAGCTGTGGAGCTTTATGGCCCAGACACTTTAACAAGCAGCATATCCACAAGAAGAAATACGGTGTCTCATAAACCCAAACTGGCCATGAGCAAAGGACAAAATCCAAATTCCACACGTGCACTTTTCTATGGCAAAAAGTCTATCTCTTTCTAGTGCACAAATAGGACCACAGTTCTCCTCTAAAAGTGATGTGATCCTTCTTTTTTCTATTCCTCACAGATTATTTCATCATCTTTTACCAATACAAGTTTGATCTTAATTTGGTAATTTTCATCAGTGGATGGAGTAAGGATGAACCAGCAGCTTCACACTATGCTACAAATTAAGAAAATCTGAAATTATTCCCAGAGATTCTACAGGGCTTTTTTTATGATTTTGAAAGAGTTATCCTTCTATACTGCAGATTGCTGTACAGGCTAAAACAAGCTTTCTCACTTCACGAGTCTGCCAATGAAGGATGATTACGCTATTGTGATGATAAAAGGCAGATGTACATTCAAGATAGATGCTAACCCAAATGTCTTTTAGCGTGAATCCATAATCTTCAGCGGGATTTCACGTGGAAGTCTTGGAGAAATTAAATATCAGTTATTTAATTTAAGAGAGCTATTTCAGGCATGTGTTATTCATATGAAACAAATTTTTGGGAGACGGGACTACTTTTAAATCCTCTGGTTTACATTTTTTATCTGCTGGGGTTTTATTATTATTATTATTATTATTATTAGTATTATTGCAGCTACCAAATTCACAATCTGCAGAAAGAGCAAACAATGCAATGGAAATTATGACCCAGGCCACTGAGAGCAGAAAAACAAACTTTTCCAGGCAACAAGCATTATTAAAAGATTAAAACAATGGATAGAGGGGAAGAAGTGAACCTGAACATGTGTTCCACTTCTGCATGCAACAGAAATACCAGGAATAAAATTATTAAGTATATGCCCAAAAGGTGTGGTGCCGAAAAGGAGAACCCATGACTAAAAAATTTATTTTTTTCCTGACTTTTATAACACAGTTTTAAATTTTAATATCCTCAAGGGGAAATACAACTTCTTTAAAAATATCCTATCAATTATAAACTATCTCACAGAATACCCTCCTGCTTTTCATACATTACTCTTTAACCTTACCAATGCTTCCTGCCCTTGTAATAAAATGTATTGTCACCTGAGTTGTGGCAATAAAAATCATTTATGGAAATATGCTGTGGATTCATTCAGTTAAATTTTTCAGGTTAAGTAACAAACCAACAAAAACCTGAAACCCAGGTGACACCATGTGTGGGAGTGCTGGCACAACCAAAACTGCGGCGCAGGGTAATCAACAAGTGCTTAGAAACAGAAGCCTCTAAATCTGGCTTTCTGGCTTAAAAGAAGAAAGAGTCATATCAGAGTATGCAGGCAGGAAGGCTGTATTAAACAAAGTTGTTGAAAAAGAACTATGATACTCATACTCTAATACAATCCATAAGTGGGCCTAAAATGATGGCATACCTCACTCAACTGAAGTAAAAAAAAGAATCTCTGGTCACAGAAATACTCATGAATAAAAGAAAAAAAAAATCTTCTTTCATAATGTTAACAGTGAACATCTAGTATCACTCTTCAAATCCCGTTCTTATGTATAGAGTTGGATAAACAAGAGAAAGAATGACCTTAGATTCTTAACATATATTTGCCTTGAACATCACCCAGAGAGCAGAGATAATCGACTTTTTCACCTTCTGCCCTTTTTTTTTTTGCTAGAAAGGATATCTGTGACATATTTATAGAAAAAATCTATGCACTATGTAAAGAAAAAACATCTAGATATTGATGTGCACGGTAGATAACACAATATCTGAAGTTGCACTGGCAAAGTTAACTCAGCTTTTCACAAAGGATGATTTGTCATTTGCTACGCCTGTGTCCTGGTTCCGGCCAGGACAGGGTTGATTTTTGCAGTAGCCAGGAGGGGGCATGAGCAGGACCCAGAGGTTATTCTATACCACCTCGTGTCATTTTCTGGGAATGGCGTCCCTTCCAGGTCAGGGTATCGTGGTGGCAGTCAGGTACTGTTGAGCATCCTGTGGTATAATGGTGAGCATTCACATGTGAATTGGACACGTTTGTTGTTAATATTGTTGCTGTTAATGTTTATTTTCTTTTGTCATTGCTGCTTCCAGTAAATTGTTCATATCTCAACCCATGATCTTTGCATTTTGTGCTTACAATTCTCCTCTCCATGCCATGCAGGGGATGGAGGGAGGCAGGGAGGAGTGAGTGAGCAGTGCGTGGTTTGGAGAGGTTTCAGTGGGAACACTAAATTTGGGAGTACCATTCCTAAACCATGATAGTCATATTTGGCACCCAATCTGGGTCATGAGGTGATGAGTTAACAACAGATTTGCCCAGAGCTGGTTGGAAACAAGTTTGATCTCAGTATTTAGGTACTAGGTCTGGAGCCACTGGTCACGGTGTTGCTTGGTCTGTTTATGTGGGTGCGGTACCTAACCCTGTATACATTTCCACATATGCACTATGTGCCCATCATGGTGCTCTTTTTCAGAGCAGGGAGAGGGACCAGGATTGCTTTGTTGCTGTTCTGTGGAATATCAGTTTATGACACGATGACATCAAGGGCAATGAGAGTACTTTGGGATGTGTATGCAGTGCTGTTCTCCTACCCTTACCTCGGGAACTACCTCTGGAAGTCTATAAATAATCATATCCAGTCTGTGGGGGGAAGAGGAGAGGATGATTTTTCCCCAGCCTTTTATCCCCTTTTCCTCCTCCAGGCGTGTTAAACAGCTCTTGAGACTTTTGAATTCCCTTTGGATGTTCAGGAAAGCATGTTCTTGTTGCTAAGTCTGCCAGGTCTCCTCAGTGGGGTCCACACCATGTTTAGAGTCAAGAAATAGACTTCTGGGGAGATTATTCAGAGATCTGTCCTGAGAGTGGATAGACATGAGTGGCATGGAACATTGGAGAAAATGGGCCAGCTTTTGAAGGATTATTCTACTCCAGAGGTTTGAAAGTTCACCCCTGAACACCTACAGGACCCCAACAGAGTTGCAGAACATTTGAAATAAATTCTGTGGCAGTTCCAGAGAGGCATGGAGAATACTATTCCTAAATCACAACAGACTGGTTTGTTTAGTCCACTTCCTCACAATCTTTTATATATAGGTATATATAAAGGAGTCCTTGATTTACATGTAAGGGAAAGTATGGATTACTTGAGCTTTACCGACATGGGAAGGTGTGGAAGGTTTCTCTACTGCCCCTAAAACTTTCAACAGCCTTTGACCAGTTAAAGCATCCTGGCCTTTCATTCCTGCCATTTTATTATCTCTTCAGTTCTCCTGGCATCACTGTTTACTCATCCACACTGTGAACCAAAGCAGGGAAGCGATCTCACTGACAGATATCCAGCAGAGAAAACAATAGGTTTGAGTTGGTTGAGCCTCTCAGCTGCACAACCAGCTGCCCCAGCGCACTGAAAGGGACAGGGAGGAATTAGCAGCTGGAGGTGCAGCCTAATGAAGCCTAATTAAACCAGCACTGCTGTTGAAAAGTATGTACATTCCAGAGCAGCCTCAGTCTTCCTGAAAGTTGATTAAATGTTAGCCAAGACCACAGTGCTGCAGCTTACTTTGCTTGTTTAATTATTTTTTTAGCAGATAGCTTCATTCCAGTGTACATCTTTCATCACAACTTTTAGGTTGTGGACAGTGATGAATATATATACATATATATATAGAAAATTTTTACAGTGTTAAGGTATGTGCCAATTAAGGCCATATTGGCCTTAATTAAATTAATAGTTTAGTTAATAATGTTTTAACAGGTGTATTATTTCAATGTCTGCATGTTGTAAACACAACTGGGTTGCTTTCATTTTTTTTTCTGTGCAGCTGTTCGGTAAACTGAGAAAAAGAAACTAAAAGGAGCATATTTAACAGGCACCCAAAACCTGTGTATTCCTTTGATGACATGTGGAACTGATAACTGAACTGAAAACAAAGCTGGGAATGCCTCAGGATGCAGTAAGATGAGCCAAGAAAGTGAAATATATAATCCTTGGGAAAAAAAATTATCCTAACAAGAATACATTGTGTTTTGATTTGAACAAAGGAAGCTAAAAGCTGACATTTGCGGGGATTTAGGAAGAAACCATTAGAACTGTTTTCCCTGTTGGTGCTGGGACTTGTGATACTTTCATGAGACTTCATGTATTTTACAACATAAAATGCCTTGACTCAGAGTTATTGCATTTTTTTAACCTTTTCCTTTTAAAGCTCAAAGGCAAGATGCAATAAATCTTTCAGACTACTTTTCCACAGAATGATATGTGTGTGTGGTGTGCATGCCTGAACCCAGAGGCATGGTTTTATTAATCAGGGTTAGCAAGTAATGGTACCTATTAACTACTGAATAATGCGACACATTCTTCCTTCACTGACCCCTTAATTGTCTTTAAGAAATCTGCCCAAAAGGAAGCGTAAACATTCAGATGCTAATTTTATTGTCTTTATGTATGCTTATTGAAAATAATAATGTGATTTTATACAATTTCATGACAGACGTTTTTACAAAACGTACCAACATTGCAACTTTCTACTCTCTGCAAAGTTAAAATGAATATTGTAATTTTATATCATAATGCTTATCTGATTAACATGTGGAAGGGTTAGCTGCTATAACATTGGATCTTTACAAACCTTAGGTTATACAGATAATGAGAGGCTGAGCAGGACTCTACCACATGATCCTTCAGGGCAGCTATGCTGGGCTCCTGCTCTAAACTGTCCTTCGGAAAAGTTCCTCTCTCTCCACTGACTACTGTGAGAAGTCAGGGAGATTTAGCCTGTGCTATAATTAGCTGGTGTGTATTCCCCCTCAGTACCAAAGCACAGATGTCCATCAACATCAGTCAAATTTCTACTCCATCTTCAGCTAGTACAGTGCAATTCGTGAAAATATCTCACATTAAGAATTCTGCTATATTGCCTGCTTGGTAGAAGAAAAGAGATTTATAGCCTCAATTGATAATTCCCGTTTAAAATTTAATTTTTAATAGCAAAAATGTAAATCTGCTACCCATAAATAATTCCAAAATGTTAGCAAAATAATTTTGTACACTTCCCTCAGGTACATGGTGTGATTCTTGGATTGATCCTGTGCAGGGCCAGGAGTTGGACATAAATGATGCTTGAGGGCCTCAGGATGTTCCACAATTCTAATTTAATGCTCAGAGAAATAAAATGTGTTCATATATGGTTTTGGAAGATGAAATCTGTTTGAGTACCCACATTATCCATATATAAAACCAGATAATTATTATTTCAAACAACCTGGAAAAATAGGTAATGGGCCACAATGTAGTATTGAAACTAATGGAAATATATTTAAGTGGTATTCTTGAAACCAAAATAGCTTTCTTGTGAAACTAAAACAACTTTCTTGTTACACCTGAAACATCAGACAAGAAAATCAATACAGATAAGTGCATTAAAGCATAGTCTAAAATGTTTCATATAAAACAAAACAAATCAGTGCAACCATCTAAATCTGAAAAGGAAATCTTCAGAACTCTTGGAAAATCAGGTGAGATAAGAAATCAATATTGAACACAGACTGTCAAACAAAGAACATAGAGTCTATGTGTAGCAAAACAGCTGAGCTGAATTCCAAGAAAAATGTTTTTAACTTGAACACATTGTAAGACTTGGGTAGGAGGCAGGAAGACCATCCTAGCAAGAACAGTTTTGAAATCCTGATTCCACAGACATGTCTGTAAGTTCAGCACCATCTTTTCAAACAGACCCTTTCCCTTCTCCACTTGTTACCCACCACATTGCTCTCAAGGAACTGCTTAGGAAGTCATGTAGACTGCACCAGGGAACTCACTCAGCCTGAAAATAAGCCTGAGGAAAATAACTACACAGGACAAGAATGAACTGTTGACATCGTGGCAAGAACAGCCTGACCTGGCACTCCTACTGAGGGAAACAGATGTAATAATGTGTTGTAAATGAGCAAATAATTGTTAATTGTGCTGTTCAAATACAAGTGCTCAGTTCTTAACAAACGGTTTCTATACAAAGCAAACAGAAAGAGCCACTTTATTTAGTTTACTCCGAGGAGATCACTTTTATTGGACTACAAACGTGGTGTTTACTTACACCTCATATTCCAAAAGAGGAAATACAGCATTTTGCCAATAGTGTATGTTTCCCACTTTTTTTAGTGGGAAAACTAATGCAAATTTTTGCATTTCAGTTTGGCCTTTCAAGTCTTTAATAGGCTGGGCTGGCACAAACCAAAAAGTTTAAACGGATGAGTGCTTTCTTCTGAGCTAAATCTGAATGTTAATAGAAAAAAACAGGTTAATTTTGGTGGGTAAATCCCACACCTAATAGGTCTTCAACCCTGGGGGAAAAACAGGGTGAAAATACAAGGCAAATTATTCAACTTTGAAGGCTGATTCTCAGACTCTGTAGAAACTTGTCTTTTAACCTACCTTGTGGCAATTGAAGTCTGAGGAGTAAGTGCAAGTGAAAAAGATCAATAAACTCCACAGGTTCTCCGGACAGACACCAGAAAACTTTGTGTTTACTTTAAATGGGTTTGTAATTCATAAAGATGGAGTTTGAAATTTCCTGTCACTGAATGTTTCCTCCTCTTAACCCCAGGTTGCTCAAATATTTTGCCTTTACACAGAATGTTTGAGTGTCAGGGTAAGGGGGAGGGGAAAAAAAAAGAGGTACATTTTTGCTATATTTATTTTTTCTTACCCATTTCTAAATACCTTTTTTTAAAATATTTTAAGTTATGTGGAAATAATACTAATATAGATGAAAACAGGAAAAGCCTAAGAGGAGATTCAGATAACCAGGCTACCGAAACTGTATGGGAAAAAACAGAGGAACTCAGGCAGAAATCATTACCCATACCTCTGGACGGTGAGGAATGAATAAAGAACACAGTAATTCCATTCTATCAGAGATTTTCTTATATACTAAGCTGATCGTGTATTAATTCAAGGAACTACCTAGATGTACCATTATTCAGTACCTTACATTGCAGTGGTAACTAAAACTCCAATGCTGATGAGATTTTCTTTCTCCAACCAACATTCCTTTTTCTCTAAGCATAATAGCACATACTTATTTGTGTTTAGAGATGTATGCATTCTGAGGTTATGTGAATGTATTTCCACAAAACTAAGCTATCAGCTAAGAAAAATAGTTTTAGAACTGCCTAAACAGTGTATTCAGGCAGAAGAAGAAATAAACAAACAAAAATATTCAATTAATGGCAGCTCATGAGGGCCCAGTCCCTGTCTTAGAAAGCTGGGGATGAGCCTATAAATCCTCTGTCTAAAAGTTTTCACGATTTTGTCATCCTTGATGCAAAAGATAACACAACCAAGATATGACAACCCTGCCCATACTTAGCCTGAAGCAATACTACTGCCAAACGAGTACTACCCAAAACAGGTTTATACAGCAGAGTTGGATACCAGAACAGAGACTAAGAATCCATTATATGTCAAGCACTCTGCAACTTCATGCTGCATGTTTATTTTCCCAGGCATACATATTTAGTAACTACAGCATAGTAGTGCCCAATGATGGCTGGTCCCTTGTGACTGTGGTGTTGTGAAGGCAGAGAGCTCTCTGCCAATGAAGAAATTCTCACACCAGAGTGATTCTCTAATGTCAGAAGTCAGTTTCTTTACCAGCTCATGCAGCTAAACAGAACACCTGAACAAAAGTAAAAACTAAAAATGTATAAAAAGGCCTTAGTCAAGCATGTTGAAACAAGCAGCAGCTCTGTACGATGCCCTCTATCATTGCTAGCATGCATCCTTCCCTTGTGGAAAAGGAAAGGCAGCAGAAAACTGAGATAGTAACACCTCAGCAAAAAGTGGGTTGAGGGTCCACTGTCTTGTGCCAGACTCAGCTCCAAACCTGCCCATTTTCACCATTCTGAAAGGCTGGGATCAGAGGATGTCCTCCCTTATTACACTTTGACAGCCAAAAAGCTGCCCTTTGAGATGGTTATCACCAAGCTAATTAACCGAGTTGCTAAATGATTAGAGTGGAAATAATGACTATATGTATTTTGATAAGTGTATTAATTATCAAGTGAAAAAAAGGTCTGAGAAAATAATCTTTTTCTCAGGAGTTACTGTACACTGGTTTGTGAGGGTGTGAGGAACACAAGCCATTCTCTGTATGATCATATTGTTTTTAAGTTACACAAAGGCAATGAGATGCATGCCAGTAATCACAGAGGAGATACATCTCTGCACTACAATTGGGACAGGATGAGATTACCAAAGGAAATTGCAGCTACAACAATTCATAGGAGCTATCTATAATCTCTCGTAAAGCAGGCTGTGTACTGGGCATACAGGAGGAAAATCTCACCTACTGGTTCTGGAAAAGAGGCTCACCCGTCTGCAGGTTCCTCCCTCGCAGCACAGCTTTTCCCCTTGCAACACAAGGATGGAAATTCTGCTTCATTTCGCTGGGGTGATGCTTGAAGTCAGTAGCAGTTCATTCTCCCCATGTTTGTGCAACTGAGCTGACACAATCCTGTCCCCAACAAACTTTCAGGAGTATGTGTAGATATTTTACGTATGAGTTTAATAAACAGATTTCCATCAAATATAAAGTACCCAACAGAGGAACAGCTTGTATAAAGCTATGCACATATCTGCCGTCATCACAGACCACTCGGGCTTTGCTCTCATGGTTACCATGATATCATCACAATCCCTCGGAGTGCGTACTGCCTTCTGTCTCACCAAGGATGTCAATTATTAATGCCTGCTCATCATAACAGCACATCGTCCTGAAACCATTTTTCTTTCTCCCCATATATCTTTTTAAAAAAATCCTCATAATTTCTAATACAAAAGCATATGTCGAAAAAAGAACTGTTTGCAGATGTCCGAAAGAATTTGCCTCTCCTGGATTAACTGGTCTGCTAATTACCCACAACAAGAGTCATGGGTGTTTATCACTGGAGGAGAGCTAAGCGAGGCAGGTGGGAAATGTTTGTACAGGCCAGACAACTAACTGTTCCTGGTGCCAAAACAAACAGGTGCAGATTTTATTGATGCAACAAACATGGAAACAAAACCAAACAAATACACAGTTAATGGGGGATATTTCTGTTCCACAAAAACAGTACCTACAAAGCAAAACAAAAGATGTTCTGTTTCCTGGTTGTAACACTTTCAGAGTTGGGACTTTTCCTCTACCTTCCGAATTCCAACATGAAGGATTACACTCAGGGGATTTTAAGAAAGTCGCTCCACAACAGTTGTTCCAGTATATCTGAAGAAAATCAACTGGAATATTCAGCTCACCCTTTTTCTTGGTGGTCTGACATCAGATAGCAGCCTGAGATGCATAGCGGTAGTACAGCCAGTGGAAAAGGTACCTTAGCAGCATCTTCCCACTCATCCAATGGATAGAATACACTGGATTATTGGGGAATTTGTGGGCATCCCTCCATCACATCCAGAATCACACTTCAAACTAAAACATTAACGTAGATGCAACCTGGAAGCTTTTTTGTGTGAAGTGAATCATTTCAACTGTGGCTGTGTAACCAGTGTGGTTCACATAGGAGAGCTACATTGAGTTGTGCAGAGTAGAACCAAACCAGAAGATGCACACCAGCTTCTAGTGGTGTTCTGTCTACAAAACCAACATACATCTCATCTGGATCATATCCACCAGCCTCAAAAGGGTACGCCAACTCTTTTAGTCAAGAAACTCATGTTATTAAGTAATTACTCCTACTGACTCCACTAAGAAACTCTAACCCCAATTTTTACCATCTATTTTGGACCAAATTAATTTTGTCTCCTTTTCACTGCTTTCAAACAACTTAGACTAGCAATTTACCTTCCTGTTAAACTGTTTGTTCCATTTCCAATGGAAAATATTTGTGTGTTAAGCTTTGTTTTTAAGGGTTTTTTAAGATAAAATACAGCTAAGAGAAATGAGAGCTATGAGTGTTGTGTGGCAAAACATGCATAGTATCAAAAGAGAGGTGCAATAAATGCCACTTTTTAAGACTGTACAAAGACCTGAGCTGCTTTCTAAAAGCAGATGTTTGATATGTCTCATCAGAACAGCTTGAAATCGGCTGTGAAGGTGCCTATAAAAATCATTGAGTAAAATTCCATGTTCAAGCCTTATGCATGTTTTAAAAAGTCTTGTAAGCTTAAAGGAAGATGTATTTCAGCAATTCTTCCGGCTAAAAACCTGAGGTGGATGGAGAGGGGCAGCTGTTTCACACTTGAATAATGACGAGATGTGACAGGGTGGTGTCAGTTCCAGGGAGCTGGAGGTTATGTTATTTCACCGTAAATTGCTGTCCACTTGCATTTCCTGGCCAGAGACAGACAATGATATTATCCCACATATCCAGCCTCAGAGCTGATACTCATCCTGATGAGACCACTAATTAATAATTAATGGAGACAGCTGAAGCAATATCTTCCCATATACCTATTACAACAATGGTTATTACTCACAGCATATCTACCATGCACTTCATTTCCCTAGTCTGGGGTATGGAGAGGCCCCAAGTGAGGAAACTGGGGCAACCTGCTTACGCTGCTGTGGAACTTTGTGCATCCACTGAGTAAGGCCCTTTATGGTGCTTGGCTACAGAGAAGGTTAGATGGGACAAGCAGCTTCCATTTATGCTAGAAAAGGGACATGCCAATGACCTTTAAATAACAGAATCACTTTTGAAAGCTGTCAAAACTCCCTTATGTATTTCTGTTTCTCAAAAGCATGTGGCTGTAGATGCAACGTAGAGTAGCTGGTGCCATGTATTTCAACTCCCAAGCTGCCTGTGCACTCCCTTCTGCAACCAATCCCTGAAATAATTACCTGACCTGAACCATGAAATTCTCTTTCTTTCTGATCCCCCTTCTGCCCAGAAATGCTTTCCAGCCCTAGAGAAGGGAAGGCAGAAAAGAGAATCAGCATAAAAACTAATGCTTCATTGAGCAACATCAGGTTCTAAAAGGATTTCCTGCCATACTGCATCATCTGTCTGTGGAACACCACCATAAAAGGCAGCTGCCTCCCATTTCCAGGACATCCGTGTGATGGGCAGCAGGGGTTATAGTCCCTCAACTCCTCCCCCCCGTGCAGCTTCTTATAAAACTTGTTTTCTCTTGACAACACTATCCATGAGGAGAGGAATGCATTCTACAGAAAAACTAATATGCTCAGTGTAGCAGGTGATCACCACAGTATGACCATCTTGCATTTGAAATATTGAACATTGTATAGAACCATCTCTATAAACACTTGATGGTCTCAGCTCTCAATGAAAGTTGAGACTTTTATTTTACTTTAGATTTTGTCTCTTCAAAAACTATCTCAGAATCCTGAATGTTTTCATATGCTTGTAGTTGTCTTTTTTCATCTTTACAGCTTCTTTATTATTGTCATTTTTGCTAGAAATACCTGCAAATGTAACAGGGGTTATTTGCTCATTAAAAAAAAAAGAAAAGATAATGCTTTTGCCGATTTGAGAAGTAGCAGATCACTGGTTTATTTAGTGATCTTAGTGACAACTATTTTTAAGAGCTTTGACATGCAAGGTTACTGGACTTTCTTTTAAAAAATCTTGCTTGCTTTCGAGTCTTAGCCACAATACCCTATCACCCTGAATCATTTTCTAAGTTATTCAAATAGAATTCTGTATGTTCTTCCCCCTTTTCTATGTAACTGTTGCCTGTAAACTAAATAATTTTTAAAAACATTCCCATCTTCTCTTTCTTGCTACTGTCTCAGAAGTCCATTTTAGTGATTAGTACATGACATTGTTTACTGTACTTATAACCTATGCGGACTCTGTCTATTCAAACTATTTACCATAACTGCTCATTTCATACATTTTTTGAGCAACAATCTAAAAACTAAAATGATAAATATGTATTTCAGAGCATGCTATGAGCATGTACCAGTAGTCTTGCAAGTGTTAGTTTCTCAGCCACTAAGTAGAACAGGAAATTGTTACATTAAAATGAAAATCGGAATATCTATAGACAACATACTTCATTCATACCAGTCAGTTCCTTTTCTTGTCAGTAGTGCTTGGAAAATGCTTAATTATGACACGTTTAATTTCTTTACTCAAAGCAGAAGATCAGTACCTCTGTGAATATTCCTTCAGGTTGCTGTCTAATGCGATAGAAGGAATTCCTTTCTTGTCTTGTGACAACTAGTGGCTATGACAGTGGCAATTGTTTAAAGAACAGACAATTAGAAAATTAACTAAAGAATTAATAGACACATGAGCATGCAGAATAATAATTTGTAATTGCTTAGGAAATACTTTGATGAAGTCAATCCACAGAAAGCTTGAGGAGGTCTGAACTACTGTTTAAAACAAAAGGCATGACTCATTTGTTAAACTGTCAGGAAGAATCAGTTTGATCTTTCTGTTGTGAAATAACTCAAAGTACTCCACCTATATAATGAGTCAAATTTCTTCTCTATACTTCAGTTCCCAGTCTGAAAGATCTGTGATATTTAGCTCAAGCTCTAGGTAAAGGCAGGCACTGTAACTTTTTGAAACTTCTCCTTTGATACCTCTGAAGAGCCTTTTCAACTTAACTGTTGTGTCTACAAACCCTTACCAGAGTACCTGCAATAACAGCCTAGAAGCCAAGTTCATGGTGTATGCTGCCTTGCAGTAGAAGTGCTTGAGGACATGGCTGAACACCTCAGCAGGAAAACCGGCTTCAAAGTCCTTTCCCATGGCCAAGTATCAGAACACTCCCTTAGGAAAAGGTACATGAAATGGGAATGACAAGTCTTGGAGACTGCTGCAATCTAGATAGAAGCAGATCTGAAACAGATATTTCACCATATCTCATTCTATGGTCTGTACAAAGATGTCTTCATGCCACATCCAGGTGTCAGCAATACCTACCTCCCTGTAAGTTCTTTGGAATTCTCTGGGGCCTCTCTCCTTTACCAGTTTGGCCACACCACAGAAATATAAGTTATCAACAGAGAAAACCATCTTTTCCCTAGAAACTTATTTAAAAACTTCCTCTGCTTTTCAGATGAGATGCCCTAGGGTACAGAGTTTCTGTACTGGACTAAGAGAGACAAAAGAAGAGATAAACACTCTGTGGGGCAATATAATACTCTGTGAAGAGGCTCTTTCTCCCCTGTTGAGCAGTATGTGTTTACATAATATGTAGTTCTTCGCTCATGGGAAATGCAGCTGCTGAGACCATGTCCAAGGTAAATCTAATTACTCACCACAGTGTGGTTGGAGACACTCTCACTTTCATTCATGTTAGCTGATGGGCAGAAGCTGCCAGTTTGGTCTGTGTGGTTACAAATCCTAAAACATTGTGCAGGAAGCCAGAGTGACCAACCTGATTATCAGGCTGACTGACACTCATGAATCAAAAAGTTATAGCATCCACTGGAGCTGTCTGTTGGCAGGCAGGTTGGAAAAAGAGTAAGATCCTATGGAGACAACTCAGGAGCATCTAATTATGTGAAGATAGTCCTAGCTGGATTGCCATCAAGGGAACAACTTTTGGGAATGCTGCTGGGGTGGCAGAAGTGAATCCATCTTCTGTTATGCCCATTATGGAAATGAAATGTTTAGTTTATAACCTAAAGCTTTCAAAACTCATTTTGTAAGAAGTGCTATTGTCTTCAGGGAGATATCTTTGCATGTTATCCCACACATTACTGCATGTCTTTGTCAGATCAAGAGTTCTGTAAGCATTGTCACTTGTGACCAATATGTGGGCACAGGCACCTAGAGTTTTATTGGGTTTTTTTGTTCTGTACTTTCCAAATCCAATCAGTGCTCAAGATTGTTTAGAGGGAGTATTACAGTTGCCTCTCTCTCTTTCTTTTTTCCTCTCTTTCTTTTTCTTTCTTTCTCTTTCTCTCTCTCTCTTTCTCTCTCTCTCTTTCTCTCTCTCTCTTTCTCTCTCTCTCTTTCTCTCTCTCTCTTTCTCTCTCTCTCTTTCTCTCTCTCTCTTTCTCTCTCTCTCTTTCTCTCTCTCTCTTTCTCTCTCTCTCTTTCTCTCTCTCTCTTTCTCTCTCTCTCTTTCTCTCTCTCTCTTTCTCTCTCTCTCTTTCTCTCTCTCTCTTTCTCTCTCTCTCTTTCTCTCTCTCTCTTTCTCTCTCTCTCTTTCTCTCTCTCTCTTTCTCTCTCTCTCTTTCTCTCTCTCTCTTTCTCTCTCTCTCTTTCTCTCTCTCTCTTTCTCTCTCTCTCTTTCTCTCTCTCTCTTTCTCTCTCTCTCTTTCTCTCTCTCTCTTTCTCTCTCTCTCTTTCTCTCTCTCTCTTTCTCTCTCTCTCTTTCTCTCTCTCTCTTTCTCTCTCTCTCTTTCTCTCTCTCTCTTTCTCTCTCTCTCTTTCTCTCTCTCTCTTTCTCTCTCTCTCTTTCTCTCTCTCTCTTTCTCTCTCTCTCTTTCTCTCTCTCTCTTTCTCTCTCTCTTTCTCTTTTTCTCTTTCTTTCCTTCTTTCTATCAAAGCTTATGGCTATCTTTCTAGAGAAAAAAAAAAAGATAAGAAAATTAGAATCATAGAATCATTAAGGTTGGAAAAGACCGCCAAATTCATCAACTCCAACCTTGGACCAAACACCACCATGCCAACTAAACGACAGCACTAAGTGCCATGTCCAGTTGTTTCTTGAATGCTTCCGTCACCTCCCTGGGCAGTCTGTTCCAACGCTTAACCATTTTTCAGTGAAGAAATTCCTCCTGATATCCAACCTGAACCTTCCCTGGCACAGATGGAGGCCATTTCCTCTCATCCTGTTGCTAGTGCCTGGGAGAAGAGATTGATTCCCACCTGGCTACAGCCTCTTTTCAGGGAGTTATAGAGAACAATAAAGTGTCTCCCGAGCCTCCTTTTCTCCAGGCTGAACAACCCCAGCTCCCTCAACCTCTCTTCATATTGCTTACTTTTTAGACCCTTTGCCAGCTTTTTTATCCTTCTTTGGAACTGCTCCAGCACCTCAATGACTTCCCCGAATTGAGGGACGCAGAACTGGACACAGGACTTGAGGTGTGGCCTAACCAGTGCCAAGTACAGGGGGAAAATCACTTTCCTGGTCCTGCTGGCCACACTGTTATTCATACAGACCAGGATTCAAACAGGTCACTATAAAAATATTATTTTTGTTTTGGATCACATTTAAGTATCACTGGTTGTAATTGAAAGGTCAGCACTTTAAAGGACAAGGTTGTTTATTCAGGTGTCTGAAGATTGAATAGAAGAATACAGATTTAGGCAAGTGTTTGACATGTATTTCCCATTAGTGTAGAATTAAAACATTCAGAATGGGACCTTATTTTACATCTTGTATAGAATGAAGCATATTAAAAAGCTTTAGCTAAGATGATAAGTAGCCTACTCTATCTTGTTTTCACAGCTTTTGCTATATTGACTCATCTAGAGTTTTTCATAATAATCTGTGTTTTTTCTTATATTAGAGAGAGGACATAGTCAGAATTTCAGAATGCTGATCTTGTACTTAATGATAATTTAATCCCAACCAAGCATCTCAGCCAATACTATAATTATTCACAGAATCATAGAATGGTTTGGGTTGGAAGGGACCTTGAGGATCACCTAGTTCCAACACCCTCCCATGGCCAGGGAACTGTCCACTAGACCACCTTGCTCAAAGCCCCATCCAACCTTCCCTTGAATATTTCCAGGGATACACAGCTTCTCTGGGCAACCTGTGCCAGTGCATCACCTCTCCCACAGTAAAGAATTTCTTCCTAATATCTAATCTAAACCTGCCCTCTTTCAGTTTAAAACCATTCCCCCTTGTCCTAACATTACATGCCCTTGTTAAAAGTCCCTCTCCATGTCTCTTGTAGCCCCTTTATGCACTGGAAGGCTGCTGGAAGGTCCCACCATAGTCTTCTCTTCTCCAGGCTGAAAAACACCAGCTCTCTCAGCCTCTATCTATAGGAGAGGTCCTCCAGCCCTCTGATCACCTTCGTAGCTTCCTCTGGACTCACTCCAAGAGGTCCTTGTCCTTCTTATGCTGGGGGCCGCAGAGCCAGACACAGTGCTCCAGTTGAAGGCTCGCAAGATCTTCTCACAAGATGATGGGAAAAATCACCTCCCTTGACCTGCTGGTCACACCCCAGGCTTGGCTTTCTGGGCTGCAAGTATGTGTTGCCAGCTCAACCAGCATCTACCAGTTCTTCTCAGGGCTGCTCCCAATCCGTTCTCTACCCAGCGTGTATTTGTGCTTGGGACTGCCCCGACTTAGGTGCAGGACTTTGCTCTTGGCCTTGTTGAAGTTCATGAGGTTTGCATTGGGTCACCTCTCAAGCCCGTCAAAGTCCCTCTGAATGGCATTCCTTTCCTCCAAAGTGTTGTCTGTACCACACAGCTTGATGTCATTGGCAAAACTGGTGAGAGTGCACTCTGTCCCACTGTCCACATTGCCACTGGAGATGTTAAACAGCGCTGATCCCAGTACTGACCCCTGAGCAATGCCACTTGTCAGTGGTCTCCACTTGGTCATCAGCTCTGTGAGTCTGACCATGTTTTGCACAAGCCCAGAGACATGACATCAGTTGTTCTTCCCTGATCCACCAAAGTGGTAACCCTATTATCAAAGGGCACCAAATTTTTCACGCGCGATTTAACCTCCGTGAAGCCATGTTGGCCGTCAATAATCACCTTCTTATTTTTCATGAGACATAGCATAGTTTCCTGGAAGATCTGCTCCATGATCCTGCCAGGCACAGAGGTGAGATGAACTAGTCTGTAGTTCCCCTGGTCCTCCTTTTTCCCTTTCTAAAAACAGGGATTATGTTTCAAATTTTCCAGTCAGTGGGAACTTCGCTGGACTTCCACAACTTCTCAGACATGAGAAGCTATCCTACAATTCTTGAAGACATTCAATTGCTGCGGTTAATAGGCTATCACAGGAATCTCTTACTATTTAAAAGCGTCAGGATATTGTAGTCTGTAATTCCAAAAATATAGCGGATGTAATGTTCCCTCTCCTGAAGCTGTGCAATAGAGATCTGTGTGGAGTATAAGAATTTACTCTAGATGTTCAAACACACAATGATACACAAGTCAACTTCAACAAGTAATACGGATGTCAACATCAGAGATTCTTAATATATCATCATCACCTGACTTAAAAGCATTATGGCATTTTTACTTATGGTCAGCCAGACCAACACACAAAATACACACACAGAAAATCACCTTTCTTAGTCTGATAAAAAGTAGATGACTCATATCTTCATAGCTAGTTCCATTAATTAACCACCTTTATAACTAAATCTTTTTATTTATTTTTTGAATTTTTCTTGCTTTCTTCATTAGACTCCATAATGGTTTTTTGTACCTTATACTACATAATCTTACCCAGTTTAACACCATTACAAGCACAAAGTGAACTGTAACTTAGAAGTTAACATTTCAAAAAGTTTTGAACTTGTTAGTTAGCTCCTAGCAATAGATTCATGCACTTTAAACTGGTACAATTACTAACACTTAAATGTTACGTTTTATATGCTTTCTGTTACTGTTCCTTGAAGACTAAAAATGGTTGTCAAACTAAGACTGTAAAATTATATTTATTCTATGTTTTCCATAGAGTAGAACTTGCTACTGCTGTGTCTACTACAACTTTGAAAGCATACTGCAGCATGATAGAACTTTAATATTTTCATACGTAAGGATGAACTGGGATACATAGCATACACACACTTATTTGTTGCTACACAAGATAACAGGAGATAGCAATTATTTTTTTAAATTAGCATTTAATGCTTTACCATTTAACATTTTGGCTGTATACCAGAGAGTATTATGGTATGACTGGTATTTTGAAACCATAACCATAATATTTAAAAATTTGCAAATGACTGGTATAAATTTGAAATTTAAAAAAATCAACAGAGTACTTCAACAAAACTATTTAAATACTGTTTATATAACTGAATTAAACTCTTGATAATTATTTCAGACTTGGATAGAAATAAAAATAACAAATCACAATAACAAAAGTGGAGGCTTTTTGTTGGTAGCAGCAGTGATTTTCTTGCAAAATATTTAAAACTGGATGGAACTATGAACTCTTATACTATCATGAGATCTTGAGAAAAAGTATGAGCTTTCCTAACAATGGGACAAACTTGCATGGATCAAATTTGTAGGCATACATTTCTAAAGAAGATAGTATTGGCCTCATTGTATTCCTGAAACCAACAAAGTCAGGGTTTGGCAGCACTGAAAACTTCAAAGAAATCTAATCGAAATATTCAAATAGAAATCCAATAATCTAGTGATCATGCTGGGACCGTAAGAGGTATTATGTGTTTTATTCACACTATGGGTATTTTTACTTCTCTACTTCATGGAAATTGAAATACTCTTCACCCTCTATTTCTTAATTAAAGAGAGGATGACTTTTAAATATATCATCAGTTTCCAAGATATATCTTTAATTTTTTCTATGACTAGCCCTTTGTGAAAAAACATTCCCAGCAGCAAGCATTATCTGATGTCAAATAACACCATTTTAAAAAATTATTTCTTTTGTATCTTCATGTCTTAAGTTTTTCAGTAGCTCTGTATTTATCTTTTGAAGAGTTGGAAGGGAAGAAGATATTTGGAATTTTATTTTCTTCAAAATGTGTACACACCGAATTTTTAACCACTATCTACAGCAATAACAGCTCAGTTGCTAGGAAAGGTTGTGTTCATGTGTTGTATCACAATGATTGTGGACATATTTGTTACCATGGTTTTTCCTAGAAAAATTGACTGACAGTTATAAAATGTAATACATCTTGGTAAGGTCTTCAGTCTATTCACATTTTTTCCCATGGATTCGTCTTCTTTTCCATTTCTCTAACCATTGTCACACTGGTTTAGAGAAATATTCAAGATGCAATTTTATACCACTTTTGCTGCAGTTTTACATTAGTGTGGCCAGCTTCATTGGAGAGAGATATATATAAATATATAAAATGCATGTATTTTTTCCTAAGTTTCTAGGTGTCCCTAAGTATATTTCACTAGGATTCCATTTTGCATAGACCAAACCAAGAATAACAGTTCTGTCTGCTTTCTGTGATGCTCTTCACACCATAGCCAGCTTTCACTGAAAGACACAGTACTGCGTGTATATGCCTTGGGGGTAACACCACTCTTAACACCTCTAATGCTTACTACTGCACTAAAGTAAGGCTGGCTATATTTTTCTGCAGCAGGCTTTGTGTTTTACTCTAGTCATACAATCTCTGCAATAGCAAGCCTAACTGCATTGTTTCACTCAATAAGAATCTGACATTTTCCCTGATTAGTGTCAGTCTACAGTATTGACTTTTTTGTAGTGCTTTAATTAATGTGTGCATTGTAAACTCTGATCCCATAAAATATTGGCAGAGACACATGAAGTAGGAGTGCTTACCAGACGGCCCTGACTGCTACTCCCATTTTCTGCAAAGGGGGAAAGTATCTTTCGTACAGACAGCACTGGTGAATAATTAAATTTTGGTAAACTACTGCTGGCTGTATTACACAAAAAGAGTCAAATCAGAATTACTACTAAAAGTAACTGGTCTTTTACACAGATTCAGTCTTAAATTCAGAGAGGTGAACAAAACTAAATCAAATATAAGTTCAGAATAGCAACTTCCATAACTTTAGGATAACTAACATTTGATCTAAGTTCTGTTCTCAGTCTTGAAGAGCAGCCAGAAGAACACAGAGTTTAATCATAAAGCCAGAACACAGTTTTCCCTGGAATCTTCCCCTGCAAAATATCTGTCAGATTCATTGATGTGAGAGTAGAATGGAGAGATCTGTGGGTGAAAAAAAATACATTTATGGGGAGCTGAAGACTTCAAAAGAGATTCAAACCTATATGTTTTACAGTGTTCCCTGGCCACTGTGACAAGCTTTTCCACATAAAGGTCAAATGTGTTCCACATGATTCTTCTTACCAACTGTGTAACAGTCAAGTAGGATTGTGAACATGACCCTAGGGGCTGGTGAGTAGGATGTTTTCAGAAAAAAATGTAATCTGTTTTGGAAACAATATCTCCCAATATGCATATAAGAAGGACTTGAGATTGTTTGCTAACACACAGGGCAAGACCATCTATTTTCACTGTCCTTTGGCACAAAGTTACTGAGAGGCAAGGAGGCAATTACTGTGGAATAAAAGTAATCTGAAGAAGACTGTAGAGAACTTGGTGCAGCACTGTACATTTTGGAGAGTTCCTAAAGGCTTCAGACTGGGACAACTCAGCTTTACAACAACAAAACAGGTATTTCTTACATAATGAGAGAAAAGTTGGATTTTCTTTGAAGCATTTTAGAATTTCTCTCAATTGTATGCACTCCCCCAGTCTGAGCAGGTAAGAGGAGCATGTGGGGGCAGAAGAGTACCCACTTGCTGGAAGGTGGGTAGAGTGAGAGCAAAAGCAAAAAATACCAATTACAATGCAATTATTCCTCAGGCATGACTGTACTGGAGTGCTACCCACTCACCAACTGCCCATGTCTGTGGGTTGTCTCTAGTTTAGTTTTACTATGGTTAAGGAAATACTGTATCACTTATTGTTCAGATAGATGGCATGAATTTAACTACTGTACCGTTTTCTCCTTGTTATTTTAAAAGACGTGTTGCTTTTTAAGTTTTTTTTTGCTTGGAAGACAGACAAGTACAGCTAGTTTGACAGCACAAGACAGATTTATCACTATAGACCCATTTGTTTTGTTATTTTTATACCTAAATAGCGGTAAGGATAATTCCAACATGGATCATGTGTTATTTACAAAGCGTGTTACAGTAGGCCAAAATTACGCCAGAACTTCCTCCCACCTCCAATTATGTTTATTAAGACTTGAGTTATTTTAATTGGAATAAGCTCAGCCTAAATGAAAAAGCCTTGCAGAATAAGATTTAAATTTGTTAGAGAGTCCTGGGAACACAGTAAAAGCCAAAGGGTCACTCTCATTCAACGGAGCTAGATTTTGAACCAAGAAACATAGGAGTTTCTCTGATATTGTGGAGCATCAGACCACAAGAACAGGAGAGAGAAAATTAAAGACCATTAATTTTTCAGCCACAGAGGCAAAAACCAGACTCTTTTAAAAACAAGCAAACAAACAAAAAAACCAAAGGCCCAGTGAAAAGAAAGCAGTGGCAGGTTACTTTCTTCCAGGCAGAGAAAGGCAGGAAACTACAGCTCTTCATTTGTGATCATTGCCACGGTTTAACCCCAGGTGGCAACTAAGTCCGGTGCAGCTTCTTGATCACCACCCTCACCCCCAGCCCCCCCCCCAGCCCCACAGTGGGGTGGGGAGGAGAATTGGGGAAAAAAGATAAAACCTGTGGGTTGAGATAAGGACAGTTTAATAACTGAAATAAAATAAAATTTAATAATAATAATTCTAATGGAAAAGGAGACAACAAAATGAAAGAGAGAATAAAACCCAAGAGAAACAAAGGATGCACAATAATACCATTGCTCATCACCCTCTGACTGATTGCCAGCCCATCCCCAAGCTGTGATCTGTGGCTCCTGGTCAACTCCCCCCAGTTTATATACTGGGCATGACTTTTTATGGATGGAGCATCCCTTTGGCCAGTTCGTGTCACCTGTCCCAGCCATGCTCCCTCCCAGCCTCTTGAGCACCTGCTCACTGGCAGGGCATGAGACACTGGAAAGTCCTTGACTTAGAGAAAGCCCTACTTAGCAACAACCAAAACATCACTGTGGTATCAACCTTATTCTCATACTAAATCCAAAACACAGCACTGTACCAGCCACTAGGGAGAAAATTAACTCTGTTCCAGGTGAAACCAGGACAGTCATTCATGTGAATGACCATTGTTCTGTGGGGAGCACAGCACCCCTTCCTTCCTCTATATTTTCTACTCAGGAAATCCTGTGGATTTTTTTCTTTTTTGATTCCCTCTATTACTTCATAAGAAGAAGTTATAGTAGGCTTCCAGAAAACCTGTAAAAGATGTTTCTACCCCAATAATACTCTGTTCTACAAGGTGCTTATAAAAACGAAAGGACAGTATCTACTAGACAACAGTGTAATCTGCTTAGGTGCACATATTAAAAAAATCAGTGTGCTATAAACATAATGAGCAGGCAGTCATTTCAGTAGAACTCGGTGATATCAGATATGGTCTTTTGAAGGTCAGCAGTTGAGATGATCTACATTATTACAAGCTTAGAAAAGGACCAAAAGTTCTCTATCTGCATAAAATGTCCCATAAATTATTTTGTTAACCTTTGCAAATAATTATTTTTAAAATTCAATGTGTTTTGGTGATCTACCTCAAGGAAAGAGAGGTCCATGGCTCAGCAGAAGGATGCAGCCATTTTTCACCCTCTTCTAATTATTTGTAATTGTAGATCTACAGTGAAATCTAATTTTTTTTCACATAGGGTGTTCAAGCAGATATTTAATCATTCTCTTAAAAGACAGTTTTCTGATATATGTATATAAAATCATAGACTCATAGAATAGTTTGGGTTGGAATGGACCTTAGAGATCATCTACTTTCAGACTCCCTGCCACGGACAGCTACACATTGCACTGGATCAGGGTGCTCAGACCTCCATCCAGCCTGACCTTGAACACTTCCAGGGATGTGGCACCTGCATCTTCTCTGGGCAACCTGTGCCAGTCCCTCACCACCCTCTCAGTACAGAATTTCTTCCTCATACCTAATCTAAACTCTCTCAATTTGAAGCCATTCCCCCTTGTCCTGTCACTACATGCACTTGCAAAAAGTCCCTCTCCATCTTTCTTGCAGGCTCCCTTCAGGTACCATAAGGTCATAATCAGGTCACACCAAAGCCTCCTCTTTTCCAGGCTGAACAATCCCAGCTCTCCCAGCCTTTCGTCAAAGGTGCTCCATCCCTCCAATCATCTTGGTGGCCTCATCTGCACTTGCTCCAACAGGCCCATGTCCTTCCTGTGCGGGAGACCCTAGAGCTGGATGCAGTGTTCCAAGTGGGGTCTCACAAGAGTGGAGCAGAGGGGCAGAATCCCCTTCCTTGACCTGCTGGCCATGGTGCTTTGGATGCAGCCCAGGATACATTTGACTCTCTGGACTGCAAGTGCACATGGCCAAGTCATGTCCAGCCTCTCAGCTACCAGAGATCTATGTCTTGGTTTTTGTAGAAATGTCTGTAGCTCTAAAGATGAGGAAATTCTATGAATTTTTTTAATCAAGCTTTTTCAAACCAACTATTTCTAAGATTGGGGAATGAATGTTATGATGACAGACACATTTTGAGATTTTTAGCTTTTAACATAACAGGCACACATGATGCTAAACAGGTTTGGAGCAGAGACTCTGTTATAGACACAGAAATGAGCATAAAATCACTGAGGACTTCTAGATATGGAGGTGATACATTTTAGCTTCTCCAAAAATCAAGGAGAATACAGGTCAAGTGGGGAGGAAGAAAAAAAAAGAGAAACTGCAAGATGTCTATATACATTAATAAGAAATAAAACCATGATAGAGTATAAAATGGAAGCTATCACAAAAAGAACTAAGAAATAAAGAGGAGGTACATAGTTGTATGAAGAGAAAAGAGAGGAAAATATGTTGGAAAAGAAGAACAAAAGAGAAAAAATGTCACAGTGGGTGGACTTCATTGCCTCTTAATCAACATACTGAAATCAGCCTTACGAGAGGGGAGATTTGTCGTAAGTAAAGCTTATCTTAAAAGGCAAAGCTGAATCACTTTTGTTTCCACTTAATTATACATGCTAAAAAAAAAAGCAAAATAAGATAAAAGAAAAATTTAAAAATGCATATCATGACAGCATTCATGTCAGACTAAGCGAGGGGAAGAAATTATACTCGTATGTCAGCATGTCTAGTTCATGCAGCAAAAAGGTTATACTTTGGTACTGGCACTGATCTTCTCAACTGCTCCTTCCATCATATGAGTCATATCAGTGGCACAGATCTATTTTTTAAAAGAGTTATAAAAACATATTCAAAAAGTGACCATCTCTAAATGACCGTCTTACCTATTGATTAAGACATTCAGACAGGATTAATGTCCCAACCTAGGAGAGTTATTAGTCACATGCTTAAATGCATCTTCAAGCATGTGTAATAATTCCTGAAAGTTTATTCATACGCTTGAACTTAAACAAGTGCTTCACCATAGAGAAGCCTAAACCCCTATGTATTTCTCATCCTCACATCACTCTATTTGTGCATACTGCAAAGCATCAGCCACTTTGCTACTGATATTTTGACTATTTGATATAACTCATCAGGTCCGTTGCTGGCCATGCTCCTTTGTCCTGTGAATTTAGGGAAATAATTTTGATTTGCACTTGTGCTAGCCCACTCTAGGGGAAGGCAGCAAAGAAGAGTTAGCCAGAAACCCTAACTAAGCAATACTCTGGAGGCAAAATCAGTAATATCTGAAATGACAAATGAGGAGGCATCTAAGTCATCCACCAGAAAAGTCCAGTTGTGCAGAGTACATGTGAAAAGTGCATGTGAAGAGGGTGTCAACTTACCCCTCAGCTGAGTTGTAACTAGCAGTGGTTCCTTCCCACTACAGAATCTACATCTGCAGATCCTCTCCTGAAGGCAGGTACTCACGATGACTACTCTTGAGGGCACACAGCAGGAACCAAGGAGCGTTACAATGCATCTCTCAGGTTTTGGAGAACATGATGGTTGGGAACCTCATCCACTATTTAACACACTCCGGTCTAGCTGCCTGCATGAGCAGTTGCATCAAGTCAATAAAAGACTTTAGGTATCAACGACCTTGCAATTATTCACAGAGATTTTATCTGTGTCTTGGTGAGACAAACAGCAGGTAGTTACTTGCTCTATAATTGTCGAGAAGCATCTGGGCAATGACTACAGCCAAGCTCTTGTTAACAGAGAAAAACATTGACAAAACAGTGCCTTTAGTATTATTCACTGTTATTGAATAAAAATATTTTTAAATCAATAGCCCTTTTGAGTAGTACTAACCAGCAAAAAAAATAGAGATAGGAAGAAACGTATTTCCTGATGAACATTGTTTGCTGCCCAGAGGCTGATACTCTGAGTAAATCTGAAAGTCCTCTAGTTATTGTCCAAAAGAGTTGATGAACAGTGAACTGTAATGATCTAAAATATCATCAATTTTCATAATTTACTGTATTAATGGGCTTTAAAACTATACAATTATGCATATTGTAGTAGTTAATACATATATACATATAGATGTCTAAATGGAAAATGTGATTTCTGTTATCTACAGATAATCTTATAATTCAAAAGTACAAAAGATGATGTGTTGTTTTTTCTTATCACACAGGGCTTTAAGGTTTAAAATAATTTAATAAAGGTTTCTGATGAAGCTGAAATAGTTGGTGACTCATAGGTCATCAGTGGGTGGCAGGTGAGAGAAGGGAAAGCCTAAAGCAGTTAAGGTTTTAATGAGACTCAGAGCTAGTTTTCAATTCAGAACATTCTTAGTTATTATTTTTTCCTGTTATTTTAACCAATACACAATGTTAAATATATTCTCTTTTCTCAACTTTCGCTTAGTCTAATTTGTTCTTTCCTTTTTCTCAGAGTGCTTCTTAAAAGCAAAAAGATTCTATCAGAGTTTTAAAAAATGAAAGTGTTAGTAAATACAGTGACATTTTAGACATAGTTATTCAGTTATCAGTTTTGTTTCTTAAGACTTCAGAAGTTTTGACTAAAAAAACTACTATTAAAATATCATAACTTTAGTGATGCATCTTAACTTATTCAGCATGTATTTATTTAGAATTTAACTTGTGAAGAGAAGCCAGAATTTGACAAGCTTCCACAATTTGCCAAGTAAATTCAACTGATTATGTTAACTATTTCATATGTCGAGAAAACTGTCTGCACCAGTTTAGCTGAGATTTCATGACAGGACCAGGAACCAAACTTGGATGTTATGTTTTAACATATCAGACAGTTCTACCTAAATTACCCCAAGTGCATCCCCAGCTGAATTGCTGAAGCTGATCCTTGTCTTGTCATTTGGTTTCAGCCCTAAGCTTATGATGGGGAACCTCTCTTTGTCTCACGGTGCGGATGGGAGGCAGCCATGTCCACAGCAAGCACTCCTTTGGAGAGGATAACAACCGTGTGAGTCAGTTGGACTGACTGAGTAACAACAGAGTGAAAAGAACAGGCAGCGTTGTCCCCAGTGACAAAGAGAAGCCAAACATAAAGTTTAGAGAGTTTTTGACTACATGAACTTCTTTGAGTAGCTTCTGGTCTTCAGTTTTCATAGACCTATGCTCTTCCATGGGGAAAAAAAAGCCTGGTTTCATGGGGTTTTTTCCCCCTAGAACTATATATCATCACTGCACACTAGCAGATTCATTTACTTCTCATTTTAAAAACATAAATAATATAGTTCTGGTATGTTCCATTCTTCTTTCACTTTTTTTAGCTTCTAAAGTTTATTCAGTTATTCTTCACCAAAGACTTCAAGGAGTAAACATGACCTCTCCTCTTCACACACAGGAGCAATAGAACCTCTTGTGCTAAGCAGAAGGACTGGAGGACAAATAATTTATATGGCTCACAGTCTGCCAAAACCAAAACAACTTCACTGAGCTTGTAATTATCACATAAACTAAGAGACAAGGCAAAAGAAAGTCTGAAGATCTGTCCCCGCACACTTCTGCACCCCTTTTATCTTCACAAAATGAAGCAGATGCTGAAGTTGAAATCTCTTTGGCTCAACTCTCTGCCTCACGGTCTGGAAAAACAGTGTTCTCTCACTTTACTGTTGCATAGGACTGTGATCTGCCTCAAATTCCTCAGCTTCTATCTACAGCTAAAAGACACATGGCCTCTTACATATGCTCTAAATAAGAGAATAAATAGTGTTTCTTACCATGGTGAAAGAAACAAGCCAATCGACTGCCAGGGCAACAGGAAAACAGAACCGTCCTACCTTCTCCACAGCATTTTGAGCAGGACCAACAGCAGAAGTTTCTTACTGTGTTCCTACCAATTCATAAGGGAACACCCTGATTCTGCAGCAAAATGACAGTCTGATGCTGAACTCTCCTGCAACTTCAACATATTTTAAGGAACCTCCTCAGCACGTTGCATATCAATCCTAAACTGGATGGAGGCAGAGGATTATTACAATCTATAGAACTAATCTAGTGATTAAATCTAACTCAAATCTTGAAAATAAACAGGATTTAAAATTAATGGGTCATAATTCTTATTCTAATACTAGCAGTCACATGAGGATTCCGTTCCAGTTGCCACACAATGACTGCATATTGTCATGTTAGTGCATTGAAAGAAACAAGCCTGTGAGATTGTAACCAAAGACAAGAATATTCATACTCCCTGAGCTTCCACATTATCATCCTTGGTGTCTGAAGGCAAACATTAATGAATTCCATATTTTAAAATCTCTAATATGAAAGCTGTCCTTGGTCAATTAGAATGACCCCAAGGCTCCACCTGATACTCACATCGGTTTAGTAATCTCTGTGAACAATATTTCATAAAGACCTTAGGAACAGTAAAAGTGATTTTGTGTGTCTTGATTTTATTTTCTTTTTCTGCAGAGCTCACATTTAGTCATTTTAAAGAATATGTTTTCCACATAGCTGCTTCTATGCATGTACAAGTGTCTTATGAAGGAAACAAAATGAGCAGTTCTCCTTCCCACAACAGGGTAGGACGAGAGATTGCTTTGATCTGGATTTCATTAACGAAACCACAAATAATTCAATGACTATTAGTATAGATTCTTTTTTAATGTTATTAACCAATGATTTACTATTCTTCCTGGCACTGTACTAGGCCAGAAAAGGGAGACAGCATTTTGCTAGGTATTGTACACAGTAACAAAGAGATTTTTTTTCTCTTTTAAAAAATAAATTGTTTGAGATTTTAAAGAGAAACAAAGAAATTAAACAGAAGAAAAGGAAGGGGTCAAGAGTGAAACAAAGCTATTCAGCATGACAGGTGGCTACCTCGGTACTCCATGGACTTTCTTTTTCTATGCATGACAGTGGAGAAGTTCATTGAATCACAAATGACTTACCGTGATTTTATGTGAGATTAGTGAGGCCCTTCAAAAAATATGCATGCTGTTCAATTTCTAGGAGACCGTGGCAAAGAGGTAGTTTTGTATGCAAAGACTCAACCAATTCATAGTCCAGCCAAGATCAAAAGCAAAAACCCTACCGAAGGAAAGCAGAAAAGCCAAGCTTTTCTAGACTCATAATCTAGATCATGGGTTTTGGACTAAATTTATGTTGTTCTCTCCCTAAGATTACAAAGATAAATTTAATATTAACCAGGAAATAATGTTGTTGTGAAATTATCAGTTGCAGCAAATTTAGGGTTAATTAGTAGTAAAAAACAACATCTTTTTAACTTTTAATACCTTTCATTTGCAAATACAGAATTTCCAGAGAGCCTGCTGTTACTATGAAAGTTAATATAATACTTGCATGATCTTGTTTATAATGATGTCCAAACATCAAAAGACAGAATAATGTAATATACAGACTGTGAAGGTAATTTTAGAGTATTAATTAATGATATGGCCTCTAGCACTGAATTTTGTGCATTTGTTTTAAAATATCTAGAATCTATGCACATAATTTTCTCATTGTTTTGCCCCTGCACTCTTAATTCAACATCAATTTTATTTTTCTAGAAAACTGAACTTTTCCCTCTCTTCTTCACCATTACTGTATAGTGGTGGCAGACTTCCCCACTTCCAGCACTCTTGAATTATCTTAATGTGCTTATACTGGCTATTGATCCTGATCTATCCAATCACAGATTAAGTATACTTAACTGCACCACTCTGTTTTTCTCAGGTACAAGCTGAACACCTGGGAAGGGGTAAGGAGTCTCCCCAGGTCCTGTTAGGGAGGTCTCTGCACAAGTCCATTCCAGCCCTTCTGTCACCACACAAGCCCTTCTGTCACCTTTGGCTGGGCTGCATAGCACAGGCCACAACATAGCCATTTACACTGGGGAACCATACTGTAGAAAAACAGAAAAGTGTGCTTGGTCTCCAAGCTTAAGTTTTCTTCTTGCTGTGTTCATCTTGGTCCCATAACTCTCATACTAAGTTCAGCAAGTAGCACAGGTTCTACACAATGATGAAGAATTACACAACCGGGGTAAATCAGCTACCTGCTAGCAAAAACACTCTGCAGGAAAGTAAAAAGTAAAAAATAAATATTATGCGTGTATTATCTCAGAGCAAAGAGGAAACTGAATTTAGGCTTTCTAAGCGGTCCTTCATAACAATGATGGTATTAGTCCTCTTGTCTGAATTTCTGAGAAAAGGTAGCCAAACCTGAACACTGAACTCAATTTTCTGGTGTGTATCAAACATGTTCAGAACCCTTTGGAGACTTAAAAAATGTGATTCTGTGGAAATGAAACCATAAGTCTTCAATAGGAGACGGGCCTACACAATGTTGTTGCAGTCTTTTTGGATTTCAGTAAAGCTTTTGATAGTCTCACAGTATCCTTCTGGATAAAATGGCCAGGATTCAGGTTAATAAACATATCATGCAATGGGTGAGCCACTGGTTTACCGGTCAAAGGCTGATAGTGAATTGGGTGACATCAGACTGGTGACCTGTCACTCGGGGGGTTCTGCAGGGCTCCATCATAGGCCCCATGTTCTTCAAAATCTTCATAAACCACTTGGATACAGGATGGGAAAGGATATTAAGATTGCAGATGATACCATATTGGGAGGAGCCACTGACTCCCTTGAAAGCAGAGAAGCCCTGCAGAGAGGCCTCGACAAATTAGAGAGATGGGCAATCACCAACCATATGAAGTTCAACAACGGACAATGCCGGATTCTGCACCTGGGATGGGGACAGACTGGGGAATGAGATGCTGAAAAGCAGTGCCACGGAGAGGGACCTGGGGGTCCTGGTCGATGGCAAGTTGAACATGATTCAGCAGTGCCCTGGCAGCCAGGAAGGACATCTGTGTCCTGGGGGGCATCAGGCACAGCATTGCCAGCTGGGCAAGGGAGGGGATTGTCCTGCTCTGCTCTGCGCTGGGGCTGCCTCATCTTGAATACTGTGTGCAGTTTTGGGTGCCACAACATAAGAAAGATATAAAACTATTAGAGAGTGTCCAAAGGAGCACTACAAGGATGATGAAGGACCTAGAAGGGCAGCCATACAAGGAGCAGCTGAGGTCACTTGGTCTGTTCAGCCTGAAGGAGACTCAGGGGAGACCTCATTGCAGTCTACATCTTCCTCATGAGGTGAAGAGGAGGGGCAGACACTGATATCTTCTTTGTGGTGACCAGTGACAGGACCCAAGGCCTGAAGTTTTGTCAGGGGAGGTTTAAGTTGGATATCAGGAGAAGGTTCTTCACCCAGAGGGTGGCTGAGCACTGGAACAGGCTCCCTAGGGAAGTGGTCACAGCACTGACAGAGTTCAAGAAGTGTATGGACAATGGTCTCAGGCACATGGTGGGATTCTTGGGGTGTCCTGTGCTGGGCCAGGAGTTAGATTTTGACGATCCTTGTGGATCTCTTCCAGCTCAGAATATTCTGTGACTCTGTGATGGTTGGCTCAGTTGAAATAGTGATATTTTTCTGGCATTTGAACTTCAGGCAACTCAGCTGACATTTGCGGGAGAAAGCTAAAGCAGCATTTAATATCTCTGGACAGGCAGTAAATAGTGATTATTTTGTATTTTGGACACTTAGATTACACACTAGGTCTCCAAAATCATCAATTTAGCCACTTAGGATAACAATTTGAACATTGTTCTTATTTGCACAATTTTACAAAGTGAACAAGACCATTTTTTACCTTTGTGAAAAATAATGTTATACTTAGACCTAGGAAATGTACATGAAGAAAAGTTTTGAGGATCAAGAGAAGTGGCAGCAGGAGTATTGAACACTGGAGGAGGAAGAAACATCAGATTTCTGGAGGGTAGATCAAACCCAATGGTTCAAGCCACTTGATCATCACTGCAACAATATCCCCAAACCAGATTGTACTGAAATTGCTCTTTCTTTTCTAGTAGGACATATAATCCTACATTTTTTCCAGAGAAAAAGAGTTCCTGAGCTGCAGTTCCTTTGGAAGAATCTATTAAGTAAATTTAAGAACAAACCTGAACATATAAGTATGCAAGAGGAAAGTGCAGAGTTCTCCCTTCTGCCAAACAAAAATCAGAATAGCAATGTTCATATGCTATAAAGTTTTCTGAATAGCTTTCTGAATAGTTTTCTGAATAGTTTTCTGACCATTTCCTTATTTTTTCTTGGACTTTTCTAAATTTCTCATTAAAAAATTATACACTTATATTGATTCTTAATATAAACTAAGCCAGTGTATTACCAAACTTCATTGCAATTTGATTGTAAATGATTCACTATTTACTAGAGAACAGTGTTCTAGGTTTCATTTTTAAATTCTTCACTGCTTCAAATTTGTACCGTTTGAAATAAATTTCTGTAAGTTTCAGATTCCTATTGTTTAAGGAGTACTTTTAAAATGAGAGAATATAATATAGGGGCAGTTGTTCTTGTGTGCAATGAGCCTAAACCAGCAGCTAAACACTGAACTTTCTTGTTGTTAAAGTCCTCTGTTTAGGTAATATGCACCTGCTGTCTGTTGAACTTGCTGAATGAATGAAATGAATAGCAACTTCAGTACAAAATAAAATTTCTTCCTTTTCCTGTGCCTCTTGGGAAATGCCTACAGTGACCTCTAACTTCGTGGAATCTTCATTATAATCTTATCTTCATGTATAAGAGAGGTAAAGTGAAAGACAGAAATTTATCAAAACCAGTAGTCTTGCATTTCAGCATTCAGAGTTTTTTGACTTACAGCTGCAGACTTAGCATTAAAAAATAAACATTCTGCTGCTGGGCAGCTGGGCAGCAAAAAGAGAAGGTGGGAAAATAGTTCACAACACTCTGAACTTTTCTCTCAACCTTACTGTAAAGATCCAAGTTTTATTGCCATGTAAGAAAGGTTCTGCTAGTTGAGAAGAATCCCAGAACAACCCCTCCCACTTCTCTATTTCCTGGATATTTCCCAGCATACTCCCTGCCTCCAATTTTCAGTACAGACTTAACAGGTTTGAGAAGTAAAGCAGATATAGGAGTCAAAACACTACCCCAGGTACTCTCTGATGCATATTGTGTTTTATGATGTCCTGTGAACTCAGGAAGACTATTTTTTCCCTTTGCTTTTGTTTCTGTGCAGAGTACCAGGGAAACGATTGATCTTAATGAAGTGAGAGTCAGAGCCTGAGATACTACATGAATCAGTACCACAACTCATAGCAGTGAATGAACCAAGAGAAGAATACAGTCCTCTAAATCTTATATTGTTTCAAATATTCCTCTGCTGAGTTCATTGCTCATAATCTAGGAAATTTAATAAAAAAATATTTTTAAAGGCTACTTTAAAGCTAATAGAAATCTTGTGGGCTGGTATCTTTTTCCAGGCTCACTTAGTTCCACAAAACTGTTGCAGAAATCTCAAACTTAGATTGTTTTTCTTTGAACCCAGTTTCCTCTTCCCCCTTTCCTACCCTTCTCACAAACACAAGTACAAAATGAGACTCCTAGAGCTCTTTCTCATACCTTCTGATAGAGCTGATTGAGCTGGTGATAAAATTATCACATAGAGCTGGAGCTGCATTTCCTAGTTCTGAATCATACTACTAGGCTTTACAGTAACAACTATAGCGTCTCTTTCCCTCTTACTGGAAAAAGTATGCGATTTAAACATATTGAATTTATCCCATTTCCAAGAAATTGATTTCAGACTGAAGTTTCTACCATAGTAAGTCTCTCCATATCTGTTGCCAAAACTTCAGCGTTTGCTTGCACATTTCTCTTAAGCTGGAAAAGAATCCTGAGCATGCAGCATCACCTAAAAATGTTTCTGAGGTGTGGGAGGAATTTCAAGATCTGAAAATGAACAAGCCATGGAAAATGTCTTGAAGCCAAAATATGATGGTAGAATGACATAGTGACTGCATCATGATTTCTTTTTTTCCTGGTTAGAGCTGCCAGCATTCACTCTTCTAGAGATTTGATATGTGTTAAATACAGCAAAACCATACAGCTTCAGTGAAGTTCTGTAAAGAATGTAAATTTCTCTTAAGAATTAACCATTCACACTTCACCTTGAAATAAACCAGATTTTGATACAAAGTACAAGTATAGAAAAGTTCTTTCCATCCTGGCTATCAATAGCTTCAAGAAAACTTATTCTAAATTGTTTACTTTTAGTTCCCCTCTCTGCAAGATTGAAGTTAGAGTAAAATTGCAAGCTTCATGCTTGCAGCAGGTTGGCTCCAGCCAGCAATTAGACCCGCATCAGCCACTGGCTCACTTTCCCCCACCAGGAGAGGGAAGGAAATCGGAAGATCAAGACAAAGAAAAAAAACTTGTGGGTCAATAGACTCTTTAATAAGTGAAAAAGGAACAAAAAACTCAACCCATCCCAAGTGATGCAAAGGAAATCACTCACCACCAAGCTGATGACCAGCCAGTCCCTGAGTAATGGCTGCCTTGGAAATGCTACCCGCTGGTTTTATTGCCAAGCATCATGCTAAGTGGCATGAAAAATTACTCTGGTCACCTGGGGGCAGTTGTCCTCCTGTGCCCCTTCCCACTGCCCACTCCCAGCCTACCCACTGCTGGGGCAGAGTGAGAAACAGAGAAGGCCTTGATGCTGTGCAAGAACTGCTCAGCAATAGATAAACCCTGATGTTTAGATAAACCCTACCAGTTTACCAACACTTCTTTGGTCACAAATCTAAACCACAGCACCATACAGGCTCCTAGGCAGAAAATTACCTACACCCAAGCTAAACCCAGAACAATTATTCAGGCATCACAAACTCTGGTGGTCTTTCCCTGTATTTTCAGTGCAACTATCTAAAAACAAGAAACTACAAAACCATCTGTACTTATTTGTATGAATTGTGCACACCTGAATCACTACCTTTTATTTTTGACAAAACCATTTCAGCTGGAAATCGCACACCCAGTATAACTGCTGCTCATCTGAGGACCACTGCCACCCCTCCTTGATGAGCAGGGAGGTAGCAGCCTCGGCAGTCCTTCGTGGTGCCAGGGTGCTGAGGCCAGGCTCGTGCACCAGCCCTTGGTGAAGGCCATTCACAGCGTCCACTCTGAAGTGTCAACTCTGACTCAGTCCAGCTCTTCGGTAGGGCTCATGTGAGAACCGTATTATGTACTCAGAAGTATTTCACTTGTGGGTAAAATTTCATTCCAATCAGTGCTAAAGCTTTTATTTGCTTCAGCAGAACCAGGACTTTACCACAAGCTCCGGTAAAAATGTACGTGGCCTAAGTCATAGAATCACACAGTCAGAGAATGACAGAACATTAAGGAGTTGGAAGGGACTGTAAAGACCATCTAGACCCTGCTGCTGTGGGCAGAGACACCTCTCAACACTAGATCAGGTTGACCAAGGCTTTGTCCAGCATGGCCTTGAACACTTCCAGGGATGGGGCATTCACAACCTCACTGGACAACCTGTTCCAGTGGCTCACCACTCCCACAGTAAAGAATTTCTTCCTAATATCTAACCTAAATTTCCCCTTTTGTACCCATTACTCCTTGTCCTATCACCACAGTTTCTGATGAAGAATTCCTCTCCGGATTCCCTGTAGGCCGCCTTCCAGATACTGGAAGGTTGCTATGAGGTCCCCACGCATTTCTCATTTTAACCTTAATTTCCCTGTATCATTCATTAGCATTCATAGTGTGGTAAGTGTTGTCTACATGCTTCACTTTCCCACTCAAAAGCAGGCTGCCTGTTCAAGCAGCAGAGCTTCAGACAGCAGTGAGATTGCCTCTAAAATATATTTGCAAAGAAAAGTCTAGACATTTCATGGCTTTGCATTTTGTGAACAAACTAGGAAACATGCAGATAAAAAAATCACTAGTCTGTCGCCACAGAACATTGGTACTGTATCAGTAGAAGATGACATTAAATCTATTGATTTTAAGACTACTTTTCTAATTTTATTTCCTAAATACTGATTTTGGGGTTTAGAGCAAAGGTACTATATAAAAGAAAAGAAAAAGGAAAAGGAAAAAAAGAAAAATGAAAATAAATAAAAAGAAAAAGAAAAGACAAGGAAAAGAAAAAAGAAGACTCTTTCAGCCAACCAGAGACCAGACTAAATCAAAATTTTAAAGCTGTTTACAGGCACAAGATATATCATCTAAAACACCTGAATGATTGATGGGCACTGCAATGACCATCCAAGGGGGAAGAGAGTAAGGATGTAACAGGACACTGCCCACAGAAAACTGAAGTGAGGGAAGAATCAAGGACTTTCCTTGGAAAAATACTAAACACTGGATATCTGTGCTCTTTGGGTGACATTTACTCCATATCTTGGTGTTCGCATAATTCAGTGGTGAATCCTTTTTACTCTTTTATGTGAAGAAACAACCATATACTAGGACAAAATTCAGCATTTTTGGTTGTTTTCCTCTTTTTTCTAAGTTAGCAAATTTCTAAAATATTTTCAGGAGAACTTCTTGCTTCAACAAGGGTCTCAGAATTCAGTTGTATCCAGACCTCAAGCAGGCTGGTACTTTGCGTATTGACTATAGGGGAAATGAATACTTAGCAATAGTTACAGTGTTGTTCTGGGCACATTTTCAATTTAAAAAAAAATTGTGCTTTGTTCCTAAAAGTAAGGCAGTAGTCTTTCAAAATCTCTTCCTGAATTGACACTTAGAAATCCCTGGTGAGAAATCTCTATGCCTTGGTTTCATCATACCCCTCTCAGTTTTTGATTTTCTTCTATTCTGGCTCTTTCCTTTTCTTCCCCCTATCTCAGATTGTCTCTCTGTTGCCTATAGCCACTGTTTTTTAGATTCTCATTGCAGGAGATAAGAACCCAAGTGCAACTCAAAGGATGAATTCAGATTCTGACAGAATATTGACAGCCCTCAGCTAGCCATGGTGGATTAACACTCAAACTAACAGATAAACAGGTACAGAAAAGAAGAATAAAACAATGGCCAACAATATCATCTTCTGCTGAAGACCAATAAAGCTTAGTTAAGCCTTGCAAAAGATATGAGCCTCTGCAAACTATGGAAAAATAAAGGAAAATAGCTACTTTATCACTTGCTGAGCAACAGCTAATCTAAAAAACAACAAAATGCCAAAACTACCAATTACTGAACAAGCACAAAATAATAAAGGTTGGACAGGGTGAAAGCTCGGACACAAAAACGAAATGGGGAAGAGACGTAGCAGGAACACACAGGTTGTATGTAACACATGCTTTGGAAAATAAAACAATTCAGGCTCCACGTGGGACAATGCCACCAAAGTACAGAAAGCAGCCCCTTAAAAAGCCTATATTGAAACAGTAAGTGCAAGTTCATGACTTACAAGCTGATTCTGAATTTACTTTTACATACAGCTGCATGTGCAGCTAGCAGGAACAGCCCCTACAGAATGTTGCATCCCTTTTTATGTCCAAAGTCACACATACTTGGACTTTGGCAACAAAGCTATCTTAAGGAGTACTCGCCACCATAGTGAGCTGCTTCTTTTATTCCTTCTATTCAGCTGACACAGCTGTTAAAGGAGTGTGGTTGCAAGTCACTGGACTAAATATATCTTGGTTAAAAATGACCTTGTCAAAGCAATCACTTCAAAGACCCCTTTAAACCAAATCATGTAATCATTGATCTTGTTATCTGAATGGTTTTCTAAACCACTGTCTCAAACTAAGGGGAAGTAAAAGATTATTGGGTGAAAGCAAGTACAAGCAGCTAATAGATGGAGGATATGGCCTCTTGAAAACCAAATTTCAGTCAAACCCCTTGCACTGTGACATTACATTCAGAACACAAAATTCTTAGACTATCTTGTCTTCAGAGAAATCAACTACAGTAAATAAAAAATCATTAATGTAGGGGTTTTTTATATTTAAACAGTAAACACTGCTACACCAAATAAATATTCATATACAGGAAACATTAATTTTCATGCACAATGAAGTCAAGCATCATAAAAAGCATCCATTAAAATAAATCAAAAAATGTCTGAATTTTACATTCTTTCTCTGAAAAGGAAATTGTTTTTAAAGACGAAGTTTATGACTTTCTTCTAATATATAATTTTTTCTATTTGTAAATATAGATCTTTTCAGTAACTCAGAATAAAATTTGATCAGGCTCTTATAGATGTATGTTTTCCTCCTGTGTTTTCTGAAAGATCACTATACATCTGTATGTGCAATATGGCATGTATAGGAGAGGGAGAAAGTCAAGAGTTCTTTCCCATGGTTCTTTACCAGACACCCCCTTTCTATTTCTTAAAAACTAATTAAAATACCTTGTCTACTGGGAAAAGAACTAATTGGACTTATCTGCCCTCACTGTGCCATGTCACAAAGTGAAAAATCCTCACTAATGGTTCCTGAAACACCAATCTGAGGAAGGTGGCATTAGATGATTCACAGAAGACAACCTTCTCTGTAGATTAATTATTTTTATTTTGTTCAGACTTTGCTGATTTATTTTGAACTGGTCGTGGGGTAGTTAATAAATGTCATTCACTTCATTAAAAAACAAAGTTCTCATCTGTTGTAAATAGTAATCAAGGTATAAATAAGACAGCAAAAAAATCACCACTAGGAAATTAAGCTTTAAAATGAGCTTTAAAAGGAATTGTGCCAAACTTCACTTCTCTGATAATATCGAAAAATTAGCATTCACAGAGCAAAATAACAAAAATTAAAAAAAAAAAATCCATCCTTGATTGTGATATGCCAGGTGACAGTAGCAAACAGCCAGTCACCCAGCAGAGATGGGCTATCACCACTTCCAGAGTGAGAACTGAGGCAGGAATAAGAAGAAGAATTATTAGGCTGGGAATCACACCGTGGCTCAGGCATTGAGCTACACAGGAAGTCATATGCATTTGCAAACATGGCCTTAAATGGGTTTGGGGGTGACGAAGAAGAACCCAGGCCTCTTTGGAAGCTGTAGTAGTTCAGCAGCAACAGCACAAGGCTTACAAGAACCTAGCTGTTCCGTTTAGACCCTAACCCCTCTTTTACAGCCACTATAAACACATTCACCCAACAGATAGCTGAAGCTTTGAGAGACTTGGGCACAACACCCAAATCAGAAGTCATATGGAAGACAGTACACTGACCTAGTCGAACTCTTAGGCTTTATTTGACGACTTACATGTGGAAGCCAATTCCACAATACCTGGCTTTAAAAGCTGAACTAACTTATGAATTTTTGTATCTCCTATCCTCACAATCTCATTAATTATTTAATGCAATTGTATCCCTACAGACAGTTCTGCCTTCTCCCTTCTGCCGAAACAATTGCTTTGGACCGCATGATCCACTATAAACATGTTTGCTTATAGCCAGGGATTAAAATACTACTACTAATAACAGATTTGTAAAGTTTCCTTAAAATCAAGCTCCATGTGACTGCCTTAGGAGAGGGTGACTATCACACACTAAATTTTGATTACTCCAGGGTAATCAGTATAGAATAGATTTACCTCACTGCACAACTCCAAGCGTTCCCCAAGTCTCATCTAACCCTACTAGGAAGACAGATCTAAGAAAAAATTACTTGCATGCTTAGCATGCTTAGCATGTAGGTTTTTTCTTTGCTGTATTGAAGAAGCTACTTGTTAAAAAAACTCCCACCGTTTGCTGACTTTTCATCCTCTGCATCATAGTTCTGTCTTGCTGCATGTCCTTCTACTGGCTGCATATGCTTTGTAGTCTGAAGGTTCCCAATCCCACTAAAAGTGGGAGCTGGGTATCCATTGTATTGCCCGGGGAGTAGCACAGGTGCGTGCACAACAGAGCAGCGGAGGTTCCATTAGCATAAGTGAAGAGTAAATTCTTTGTTTTCCTGTGTCAGAGAAAGAAAACTACCTGAGACTGGGCAGAACAACAGGATCATCCTCTCATTTCAAGTGCAAGAGCTTGAGACTGCTTTTCTTCAGCCTCACTCTGGTGAAATTTCCCATCCTAAGTTAGGTTGTCTCTTGGCATCGAAAAACCCACTTATGATTATAATGTTCCTTTTTGGTGAGATTTCTTCTTATACATAAAGTATTCAAATTTTTAAATGCAGAACAGTATTAGTAATAACAAGTACTATGAAATAGGAATAAACCAGTTCTTACGTCTTTGCTTGAGGTTGCCCTCATACCTTAAATGCTTGTTTTCAGACTCTAAACATAAAGAGAGAGAGCACTTTAACAAAGCAATAAAAAATGTGACTAGCATTGATGAAAAAGTTCACCATAATGTAAAAAGAGAAAATAGAAGCAGGATGGCATTCTTATAGTGGATTTCTATATTGCTGGCTTCTGTATATGAACTGGAAAACAAAAATTAAATCAATTTGCTTTAGCTCAATTGTCTCAAAGGACTGATGTTAAAATACTAAGCTATGTAGTACAAGAAGTAAAATAATTCAATAGAAAAACAACATACTTGCTGTAAAACTTTAATAGCCTTAAGAAAGGAATCTTAATACTGACATTTTATTAGTTCTGCTTAACATCAGGATTTACAGGTAGCCAGCTTACATGGAATAAATACAAGGTCTAGTTATTAAATCAGAAAGAAACAAAAATCTTGCAACAAGTGAGCATGAACCTCACATGAACACAAGATTAACAGAAGGCGTATGCTGTCTTTGGGAGGAGTCTCTTTTATGATCTAATCTCTAATATAAATCTCAATTAACGCAAATATGTGACACAGCTTTCCCCCTATTTTTCTAACCTTAGAGGTAACTCATTTAGTCAAACTCTCTGCTCTTGCAAATTCTACCTCTGAGTTGAAAAGTTGACTTGTTCCTTTGGTTCTCTTCTATGATTACTTTTTCTAGTTTTCTGCATTTGATAAATTTATTTTTTCCTAACTTAGGCTAAAGCATTATGAAGCATAATTTATAAAGCATGCATTTCAATAAGACCTAATATCAGAGTTTATTAGCATTTCTACTCCACCAGCTTTCTTTGCAGACCCTACTTAGTCTCTGGATTATATGTCTGTACAAAAAGGTTGATTAGAAGCTTTTTTAACATATTATTATCATCATCTCATCTTTCTTTTGATTTATAGAGATATCTATATTTTAAAATATATAAATAAAACTAGCTTCTGACAACTGGTGGTCTGAATCATGTTCGCTGCAACTGTAACTCTTCACATCCTCTAAGACACTAATCACAAACTAAATCAAACATGACAGACATCTCCATTTCTCAGGTCTTCATGCCCCCAGAAAACTTCTAACAGTGTACAAACGCAAGAAAAGAAACACAGTTTGATATGACTTCCATGCTTTTAGTCCTCAAGGAAAAATAGGATTAGATACCTAGAAAACAGAACATCTCCCCAGAGCTGCCTTTCTATTTTTTTGATTTTATGGATTTATTGGCTGGATGCTGAAGCCAAAATTTATTTCTCTTCCAGTTTTTAACTGATAGCCTAGAAAGGAGAGTTGAGGTGGGAACCAAAGGTGTTGTAAGAATACTCTTAAGAGTATGACTCACAATATAAAGCGAATGGGGGCTGAGAAAAAAACATTAAAATAAGCAAACCCAGGTCCTATAAAAATGCGATTGCTCTCATCTCTTGCTAACGTCAACAAGAACTGAGGGGGCTTAGGCCCTAGAATAGTATCTCAGCTGCCTTTAGGACCTAGAGAACAAAGCAGTGTTACAAACAGGTAAAACAGTAAGAAAAAGCAAGAAAATAATTCCTTCTCCACAAAAGCTGTCTTGTTTTAAAAACCCACCCAAAAAAACAAACACCATAACAAAGATCTAACAAAGATCTGTCAAAATAATTTAATTTTAAGCATATACTGAAAATTGCTGCTATATATCAGCCTCTGGGCATCTTTTGACATAATGGCAAAAAAAAAAAAAGCCTTTGGGTATTTACAGATGACTTGAAAAGGTCTCAGAAAGTCTTCAGTTTCTTTTTCAAAGTACGAGGATTTTTCTTGGAGTAAATTCACTTGACATAATTCCCTATTGAATGATATCTATATATCATTCACTGAAAAATCAGCTAAGTTAAATCCTCTAGCGTTACTGCTGTCTATATCAAATGGGCCACTGGACTATCAGACTTGATCTTCTTTTATATTTTTTGAGACTTAAAAGGCCTACCATGTTTTACACTCTGGAGGAATTAGCAGTCATTACTAGCAGATTTGGTTACCAGTAAATTTTCTCAATTGTCTTTGTTCATTCCCTAGACATACATAAGACTGACTCCCTTGTCCTCTCTCATGGAATTTTATTTATGAAAAGCAAATATAACCGGCAGGATTATCAAGTCAGATTTCAATTAAGCCTTCCATTTTTTTCCAGGGAAAGCAGAGGTGCATGATCCTTTGTGACACGTCTCAGTTTTGCCGGTGTGCCACACTCTGCTGGTTCATCTGTAAATAAATACAGCAAAGGTTTAGCAGTACCTTCAGTTTAGTTGAAGGTGTAATTGGAATTGGAGATGGTAGCACTAATATTCAGAGGATAATTCTGGAGAAAAATGGATACCTTAGAAGTCGTTTTCATGGAAACAGATGCTTCAGATGTCCCAGAACAGCTGAAATACCTGCAAGAATCTCACCTCTGCTACAGTGTTTGAATGTATCAGTAACATATAGGTCAGCACGACAGGTGTCAGCTTTCTGGACAGGAAACATTGTACGTGTTATGGGAGCAAGAGAGGTGACCCAACCTGCATATTGGTAGAATAAGGCATCTCATGGGTCCTACTTTCTTAGGGTACATCTGTCAGTGTTATATTTCAGGTGAAAGTTTTTTAACTTGGTTTCATCATATATTAATACCTCTATATAGAAACTTGTATATAGAACTAATAGACATGTATGCACACATGCACAGAAAGACTTAAAAGCAAAATAAACCCAAAAAACCCTACACCCTACCCAAAGCTATCTTTTCCTTGGGTGTGTACCAAGAAATGTCTGCCAAAAAAAAAAATAAATTCAATGCTAGAGTTAATATAACCAATGGCAATATTCCAAGAGCTGCACACTAACACAGTAATACAGCAAATTAAAAAAAGTGATTACTATCTTCAAAATTATTTTCCATATTATTCGCAGTAGATGTAAGACACCGATCACATTGCAAAGCCATTTAACATTTAGATTACATGAGCCATGTAATTTGGGAAATTAAAATGCCCACCACTGTATTGCCTGTTATGTGGGGATGCCATCACTTTGTGGATGAGACTTCCAAAAGACTCTACTGCCCATCTAGAAAGGAGCAAGTGGGAGACACAGATGCTGTGAGTCTGCGTATCACAATTATCACATCTGCCATGCCAATACACTTCTTCCAAACATCCACATCATTTTATCTCAAAGGCTCAGTGTTGTTCTATGGAAAACAGTAGGGGCTATGACTTTGCTAGCAGCAAGAATGGTGTCCTGAGTAGGAAAAGATGTGGGCTAGAAACAAAGACCTACATGACCAAGATCACACAAAAGCTGATGGGCAACTGTAAATAGGAGCTCAGGACAAGCTGGATTTATATGCATCAGTGCTGCATGTGATGGAAAACCACAAAAATTGAAATAATGGATTTCATATTTGGTCAATTTTCTTATTTATTTTTAAAATTAAAATTTCAGTAGTTCAACAGTTTGGTAATTAAAGGGCCAGGAGTGTTTGGATTATTCCTCTACAGACAGCTGTTTCCTGGTGGACTAACTCTAATGATAATAAAATCACGTATGGCACATTTCTTTGAGTTTTAAGGAGAGAGAAGCATGGGCCAGAGGCAAGACATACTAGTACTTAAGTTCCTGCATTACAGTATATGACATGTGCTCACATTCTCCTAAAACCAAAAGGAGTCAGGAGTTTTTCCTTAGTTTATCTGTTTGCAAATGTTTGCAATAGATGGGAGGTGTTCTGGAAAATAGTACAGAACAAAAATTAAACCCAAAGCATGTGAAGAGTTTTAATGATAACAACCAGGACTGCTCAGTTTTAATTAAAAAGCTCCTATTTCTCTGTGGCTTTAAAGTAGAATTTGGCTTTCCTAGTTTCCTTTTTACACACTGCTATTTATGAATTTGATGTGGTAGTTGGTTTGACAGATGATAGGACTGTTTGCAAGTTACTCATGTTTGGTTCCCTATGTGAAAACTTCTGTGCTTTTTTTAAGCACTAACCTCAACTTTTTTTTTTAATGAAAGCATAACTACTCTAGCTTTTTTTCCTTTAATTAATCTTCCTTAAACATATGGCAGCAATACAATTATTATAAATGACCTCTAAAATTTCTGTATATATTAAGACCTTAAGCTAATCTTGTTGTGTTATAAATTTGGTTTCATTTTTCTATTAAAAGTATGACTATTGTAAAATTATTTTAAACTACTATAAGTGCTGCTGGAATACTGTGCATGTGCGTGAACGCATGAACGCTGGGGCCAAGGACAGAGACAGAATTGCGTATTTCTCATCCAAAGGAGAATGCAGACAGTGAGAAAGATGTAGCACGGTATGTTCTTGTCAGAGATCACACACAAACTGCCTAAAACACAGCTTATGATCCTCCCACAATGGGATATTTTTACTATCCTTAATGACGCGAGGCAGGTGTTTACAGTTATGATGTATGTCCGTCTAAAGTTGGAATTAAGCACAGACACAAAATAGCAATGCTTGACGCACTAGACCATGACATACTGTACGCACTGCAATTAAAATTAACTCTACTCCTGATTTTTATTTTTTCTTATGAGGAAACAAGAAAAGCTATGAAGATGCATTCTGGTTTGTGGAAAGCTGCAAACTATTCTGAGAAGTGTAAAAAAATAATTTGCAGAATGAACTAAAATTCTCTAAACCACCTTTTTAGCCTTGGCTCGCTCTTTGCCAGGTGATTTTGGAGAAGGAGGAAGGAAGGGAGCTTTCCATCTGTTGAGGTGTTAGGATTCTAAACATGTTCCTGAGTTAATTTTGACTCTTTAAAGTGTGAGATAAGTTAATACACTCTAAACCAATATATCATGTCAATCAACAGTGCTTTTCTCAATATCAGCCCACTCACTTCCGCCGCCTGCTTACAGGCTCTAGAGGCTTCTAGCTCTAAAACTATGCTTCCCCTAAGAAATGAAACGTTCAAGTGGTATCAACAAATCATAGATGTCTCTAATAAAATAAACATGAATAGTGTGAATGGAAATAGAGAGGTTGACGTTGTTTATTCCTTTGTGTTGATGTAGCATTTTATCTAAATAATTGCAAACATTCAGCAATAAGAAGTAACACCTTATTTAAAAAAGAAATAAAGCAGAAGGGAAAAAATATTGTGAAGAAACATTAACTATTTTATAAAATAACACTAAAATAGAAACATCCCAAAATATTTTTTTTCTGCATCTCTTTCCAGTGTTTTTGAACCAGGCATCGAAGTCTCTGAAGTTTGCCAGATACTATAAATCCAAAATATTTGGAACATTTTATCATCTTCTTTCAGAATATATGAAGAAATATACTAAGTCTAGGCCTGCCTAGTCCAATGTGCTTTCCTGAAGGAATTGGAGATTGTAGTGTGCATACAATAATCTGTGTTATGCTTTAAGGATCTATCTTACAGACCTGGAAGTTGTATCTGGACCATCAGGTTTAGTAGGTAATTCAGAAAACATAGTCCATAAATTTGCCTGATCCCTTTATATATTTGTTCTCTACAACACCCTGTGGCAATGGGTTCTGTAAGTATAAATGTGCAAAAATCAATTTCTTCCATTAATTATAAATTTATTAACCAGTCAAAAATTTTGTTCAGTATATCAGTTTGTATATTTGCATATCCTTCTATTTTCTCTTACCTTTTCTGCAAGCTGCAAAAATAATATAATTCACTATAGTTCACATCACAATCCATATGAAAGATATTACATGCTTTTGATCTATCAAGGACTTTCTAGATTTACTAGATTCTTTCTTAAAATTAATCAAGAAAAATTGCACAAAGTATTCAAAATTTAAATTGACAAAATTACATAACTTTACAGATAGATTTATCCAGCAGCACAAATTAATATCCTGATTTGCTTTAAATTCCTTTGCTAATAATAACTAATTTTCTGTTTGCTTTTTTACCAGTGATGAATACTGGGCTAATTTTTCAGAGAACTATTCGTAATTATTCCCAGCAGGAATTACCCAAGACTCTCCAGTGTGGAACAAGGAAGTGAGCATTAGTAACCACAGCATCACACCAGAGAACGTCTAGTTTATTAACTGAAGTGTCAGCTTAATTATTTAAACAGCTGAAGAAAAACAATACTCTCTAGTAAATATTGGTCTCTCACTTCTCCTCTCCCTGTGTGTTAACAAAAAAAAGTTAAAAAAAAAGCAAAACCAACACTGCACCCAGTCCACCCCTCTCTTCCCCCTAGAAAACCAACCAACACTAATACTAATTTCAATATAAGCCTCTGATGCAGCAACATCTTGGGGACATATCTAACTTTCAGGATGAGTCACATCACTATGACTCAGAATCAATAGTAATTTTAATGTGCAAAAAAAAAAATTTAGATGGCTCGGGATCCTTACTTAGTTAGCATCCTGTTTCAATAGGTAATGTCCTATGGTTTTACCAGCAGAATTAACAGAAGCTCAGCTGCCTTGATCAAATGGTCATGGGAGAAAACTTTCCCCCACTGAATCTATGGATTCTTGAAACAGTGGAAATTTATCATAACAGAATATACCCAAAGGTCAACAGACTCCATACTGCCACCAAGAAAATTATGTAGATCCTTTCTTATTTTGATTAAAATGAAATAGTACCCTAAAATAATTGGAAATAATCATACAAGTTTGCCCCATTTATTTTTGTTTCTTTCCACTAAACATGTACCTCTAAAATGTCCATTTTTCATCTGCTTAACATAATGTGTATATGAGGACGAAGTCCAGGTATCCATTCTGTCTAACATTTATTTTCCCACCATTGCAAATCCTATGCAAAAAAATCTTATTGTATTGTCTCCAGTGCATTTAGAATGAGACCCAAAGTTACACACTGAAGTATGCAAATTTATGTTGTTTTCTACTTTGTAGCAAGCAGAATACTACTTCAAGTTTTAGAAATGTCAACATTTTATGCTTCCACAAACACACTACAAGAAATTTCACATACTCCCCAGAGACTACCTTGGATTTCTGTTAGAAAGAAACCAACATGAAGCTGATAGTGGTGACTGGCTAACCCGTATAACTATCAATCTGAAATTGAAGGATAAAAAGGAAACGCATTTTATTGGAACTCACAAAGAAACAGATCTTAACTGATATTGTTTCCAGGGAGATCTGAAATGTGTTAATTTTTTTAAATGGAGATTTATTATTTGTAATTCATTTATTTAGCACTTTAGAATTTTATTTTGATTATATCTATTTAACATAGAGAAACATATACATACAAAAATGTATTAATAAGAAAGACTGTATCTTTATTTTGATAAAGAGAACTAAGTATAGGTATGTGACCTAAATATAGAATTTTAAAAACAAAATAATAATAATAATAAAACAATAATAGTAATAATAATAATAATAATGGCAAGAGAGGGCAGGAAACAAAATTCTGCCAAGAAGAAGATCCCTTCCATCCACAGACTGCTTGCACCAGACACACCAAGCATCTTTAAAAATATCAAGGAGAACATGAGCCTGCTCAGCTGACAACTCCTTAGACTGGAGAGTTTCCAGATGTCCAAAAGCTGCTGCATTTTGTCTGTGCTAGGAAGGAAATGCCAACGGAAAAAGGCTGTGGTGCAAGACATACATCACTACCCCACTGATGCACTCATAACGGAGGAGATTTCAGACATGTACACCCAACATTTCGTGCCCAACAGCTAATCTAGCCTCAGGGGGTCCCGGAGCAATGTAGGGAGTTGGATGAGCTCCTTCACAGAACTGTAAAATTTCATGGCCCAGAAAACGTTGAATGACAAGAGAAGTGATTTTCAATTCCATAAATGGCCCTATAACCAGAGTCATCCGGGGATTTGTAGGATTTCTGTTTCTTCACAGGCATCCTGGAGTGACAAGGGAAACCAAGGGGGACCCTTGCATATTTCAAATGCCAAATATGGGGCAGATTCCTTTACAAGCAGTCATCAGGGCGGTTTCAGCCTTCAAATTCAGGGAGGCAAAATAGGAATTCAGTAAATGTATCAGGTGGAAGAGATACAAAAATCAAATGATGCAACCCGTTACAACTTTGCTTTTGGTGTGGTTGCATTTTTGTGCTAAGCCATAACACTTCACTGAGAATTCCCATGAGGTCAAGAAAGGAGAAAGGTCAGCCTGTGAATTATATCTAATTATTTCTGGGCTGTTTGAATATATTAAAACTATTCTATGTACATACATATAAAAATATGTATAGATGTATAGATGTGTCTCTTGTATGTACTTACCTATAATCTACTGTAAATGTCACATTGACTGTTAAACTCAGATAAATTTTGAGAGAGGCTTTGATTCTCAACCATTCTTAGATGCATGATACAGATGTGTTTCTGACTAAAAGCAATTCCAATCATTTATGCTCACAAATTTTCCCCTTACCTTTGAGTTGTGTGTTTCTATTGTTAATATTTAAATATGCTTTCCCACAAGCATGTGGAGCAAACAAAAAAAGCTTTAAGCATTTAAATAAAGCCTCTTAAAAATAACTTCAATTATTTTGTAATAGGAAAACACTAACATTCCAATTCTCCCTCTCTCTCTCGCTCTCTCTTCCTTTCTCATACACACAGAGCACATCTCTTAAAGCAACATCACACATGGAAAATAAAATTTTAAAAGTCTATCAAGGATAAAAACTATGACCTTTCATAATTAGAAAATTATTTTTAGATATTTAAGGAATTCTAGACACAATCTTCCCTCTAATCTTTTTAAATTCAAACACTGATGTTACAAAGGTAACTTTAGTTCATAATGTCATGCTGTAAGAATTCTACAAATGATTCCTCAAAACCTGAAATACTTTTGCCTTTGCAATTGGAAAGCAGGACCAGAAAATAAACAGTAAAGTGTTCCATTTATGGAATAGAAAGAAATAAAACATCAAAGAAATAATAAAAATAAAGTTTGAAGCTACAAGAAATGCACCTTATGCTTATAAATGGAGTTTACACTTTCAAGAACTTCATAATGAACAGTAGCTGTAAGCACATAGAATGAATATATTCTCAAACACAGAAAGTGAGTGATTCACAGCCTAGATTCCCTCTTACTTATTTCAAATTTAATCTAAGAAAAGCCATTGAAATGCATAAAAGGCTGATCAAAGACAACAAAAACCAGGCCTACTACATAACATTAAGAAATGCATGGCCATAAGATCACTCTAAAATAACGTGGTTGTCAAGCTAACCAAAGCCACAGTGGAAATTCCAACATATATTTCCTTGAATCTAATAGTTTATATGGGGCATTCAAATCAGCAAAGACAGCATCTGACTTTGACATACTCTCTCTCTCAGACAGAGTCCAGTTAGTCGTGGGTTTTTGTTTATCATAAAAATTCCATTGCCCAGCCTTGTGTTTGAACTTGGACATTATCTAATTTTGTTTCTATTTGTCCCTGGTTTTCAATGAACAATTAAAATTTCCCAAAGAACTTAGAATCTCAAAAGCGTTTGACATTTTTCTTATTTGCCTTTAAAATATAATGAGTATTTTCTATTCCGTTGACTTCAAAGAGTGACAAATTAAAGATTAATACAGTGACGGACTACTCGATAGTCACTATTTTTAGTTGCATGCATATAAGTTCAAAGGTGACAACCCTTGCTTTTGAAACCTAAGCACTTGAGATTTTCTGAAAGAAAATTAGAGTAATCATTACATTATCTTCCAGCACTCAGGCACAGAAGGAGCAGAGTTCATTTTAAAAAAGTATAATAATATTCTAGTAATTATTAATTTTAATTCAACAGTGTAGGACACGTGCTACATCCAATATTAGAAAATACATATAACTATTTCTTTGCTTATCTATAAAAAATTTGCCTAAACTAATATATGATATAAATCCAGTCTATTAAAGCAACTAAACAGGTTACCTAGAGTGTCTTTCAGATATATCTGTGACATAGCTTAATGTGTTTTCATCAAGTAATCCACCAGCACCTTGAATCAAGGGAAGAATATTCCTACAGCCATAAGCATTTAAATTCCTGAAGTTTTGGAAATGATTAAGTACTGGACCATACAATTCATTCACAGATAATGAAGTCCAACACAATTTTATTCCCCTCAACGTGTTTACATATGCACTTGAACTTCAACTTGCTAGAGAAACCTGAAGTCTCCTTTAAAATTCACACCAGTCATCAACAGAACTTAGGCTTCCCAGTGTAGGCAGAGAATGTAAATAAACTGCTGGTGGTATCACTATTTTCTGAAGAACAGCTTTTACGGACTGACAGGTGCTTTCTGACTTCTGTTGATGGTAGGATAATCATGACATAATTGTCACTGAATTTTTGCCAACAGTGGAACAAAGATTAAGGAAAAAAAAAAAAACAAACTAGAAAAACATACAAAAACAGTACAATAGTTCTGAAGACTAAACTGCCCTACCAGTTGTCTGTCTCAGATGGTACTGGTGTTTTAAGGTCATATCACCAGAGGGTGCATTTTATAAAAAGATATATGTTGCTATAGATATGAATTTTACTTTTCCTTAGCAAAGTAGTAACACATCTTCTGTTTGCATCAAAATGGGATAAGTATCTTTGTTACTAAAAATGTCTTGATAAAAAAAATTATTTTAATGACCATAGGTTACACTATGGGTTAGTCAATCTGGTGAGGCAGAGTTGACACAGGGAGAAAAACAAATCCTAGCATTGTTATCATATTCAAATAGCCCTGGAGAACAAAAAGGTTATCTCTGTAAAATTAAGGGTTTTTTCAGTCCTCAAATATATGCTCTGGTAAGACTACAGATGGAAAAACCTCACTTGTTCCTTAGGGTAGAATTCGGGATACATGAGACATTTCTCTGACAGATTCACTCAAGCAATGCAGCCCTCAGCTCACTGCCTGTGAACCATCCAGCTCCTACTACACCATAGAGCATCTGCCAAGAAAATATAATTACACTCCATCAAATCCTAAGGCTAATCTGAAAATCACACCTAAAAGGGGTAGAGCAAGTAGAACAGAGCAGTCAATAAATATTAAGAGGTGAAAGCTGTGGGGTAGGTCCAGGACTTGGTGAATGCCCTTTCTACTATACTCTCTTTCACAGGCTCTGTAGACATAAGCAGTGCAAAATAAACAGCAATTTAAGATGTGGCTCTCCTGTACTTAAATGCAGGAAAGGAAAACCTGGAGCTAAGTAGAAGAGCAGCCATTTATCCCAGACTTTTTGATACAAGTCCACTTAGTTCTAAGACAAGTTGAAGATTAGATGAACAGTATGGCTATGCTATTTTATTAAAGATTTTCTCCAGTGCTTTACTCTGACTATTAAATGAGGAGACTCTAAGAAATCCATGCCAGTGATATTGGACAAGCAACCATGTAAACTAGCTGGGCCTGTACTGTAATAAAATGTTACCTATAGTTAAACCAAAACTACATAATCTCTAAAGCAGGGGGGAAAAAAATCAATGAAATTTCACCATGGAAAAGTAAGACAAACATTTTAAAACTTCAGGGGGACACAATCTTACCTCTGCAACACAGTAGTGAGGCACATCCAATTCATAGTTGGCTCTTAAACATCACTTGGCTGGGTTTAATTGTTAGGGAAAGGTTTCTTTGTTGTGAAATTTGACACATAAACTTCTGAACAGTTATCAGTAGATTCAAATAATATAAAATTCTCCTAGTTAGTTCAATTTCAGTATAGCTATACATACTGATATATAACTCTCCGATTATTTCCTTCATGAGCAAACAGTCACTACATGGTAACATCTTTAAACTATTGTTTCAAGCTTCCTTAGATTTAAGTGGCAATCTCAAGAATAGCACATCTGTTCCTCTATTTTAACCTCTTCCATAAAGAAAAAAACTAAGTGTCTGTTTACTTTAGCATTTTTCATGAAGAATCATAAAATATCTGATATTTTTCATACCTGCAACTCTCACAAACTGGGCACCACTTTTTTTTAGAACTTCAGTCTAGTATAAAAGTAATCGACCCATTAACTAATGAAACATTTTCTGTGTTACAAATACATGTCGAGAAGCCAAAATACTTCTGAAATAGAGACTTTTGAGAAAATACATATTGCTATGTACATATGCTATCAGTTAGCATTCTGCCTGTGTGCATTTGCTCCTACGATCCCAGCACTGACAGGTGGGAGAGCATGAGAGAACACTGAATGAATAACAGCCTATACAAGGACTCTTGGGTTTCCCAGTGTGCTTTCCACCTATCTAGTGAGAAAACAGCATCAATACTTATGATCACTACTGATCTTTACTGCAACGCTCAGATTTCAGAAAATATCTAATATATGTGGAGGTAAACCAAAAACATCAAAATCATTAAGATATTCATGGTATCTCAGCAAAGCTTTTTTCTTTTCCTATTGAGTAACATAAAGTACCAGGCCCTGTAAAAGCTTCTTCTACCTATTTGTCTAATAATAGTTACTTTTTTGAGGGCAACACAACACATAAGTGGAACATCTTATTTGTGACAGCTATTCTGCTCTATGATAAACCTGCTGGTGATTGTATGTTTCTATGCATTGATCTTACTTTTTTCTTTAGAGTTTTCTTATTATGTGCTGTATGGATTAATGACATTTTTACCCATCACTCATCTCACTCAAGTAATTTTGTTTTTTCTCAGTTTGAATGAGTGAAGAAACAGACTTCAAAAAGAGATGCTTGTTTAAAATGTGCATTTGCTTAGCTTTTGGAGAAACAGAACTTATTGACAAAACTAAATTTCCCTGCACTTCAAAAATAAATATAAGAGCAAATATAGCCAAGGTAAGGCAAAACCAACACACTCTTCTTCAAAGACAAAGAGCTAAAATCAGCTTTAAAATAGTACAAATCCCCTCCTTATATTAGAACCCTAAAAAGTGCATATAATGCTCATGGACAAGTGTCTGTAAGAAAGAGAGCACCTGGAGAGTACAAGAAACACATAGTAGTGAAGTTTCCAAATAGGGGAGCAGTGAATAGAGGAATAGTGAATGGATTGAACAGCAATGGAACGAAATCTGCTGAATTTTTGTTCCCTCTCAGGGCAAGACTCACTAGATGGCACTGTGACACATCCAGAAGAGGTGCTGGAGAGGTTATTCCCCTTAGTGTACAAGGGAGGTTATAGTTTTGGGGGAAAGAAAAGCTGTATTTTTGCAGTTGCTTGTTGGCGTTTGTCTTTCTGGGATGCTCTCTGAACTGTAAATGCTTTAAGGTGTTAATAGTTTAAGCAGATAGGCTCTCCAGGGATTGCAATATCCTTTAGGTAGAATATCCGAGTACACACATTGTCTGAATGTTGTAAATAGGACAAGTGGCAGCAAGAATATACCAAGCATTATTTTCCATTCAAGTATAAGGTTCTTATATCAGTTATTTACATCAGTTATCTTGTACTCAATTTTCAAATTTTTCACATGCTATATATTTTAAATTTACTTACATTCAATTTCAGCTATGTTAACATCCACAGATAATTTTTGATACACTGACTTAGTTGTTTGAGCAATGACAGGGACTGACAAGAAATTCAGGATTCAAGTTAAGCAGTTATGATAACATTTGTTTGGGACAGCCCAAAGGTGTGTTCACCCCCAAGGCTTTCACATTGCAAAGCTGTGGAGCCTGACTTTAGTCCAGTATACCAAGATGCTCCATGCAGTCTCCTCTCCCGTGAGAGAGTTAGTGAATAGAATATGAAGCACATCATCTTTACAATTCCTTGAAACACTGCTTTAGACTGATATAAATAGACAGATGCAAGAAAGTTTTAAAGGTGCAGACCATATTATTATTCAAGCAGACAAAAATTATGATAGTGTTCTAAAAATGAACAGAAGCTGGATAAAGCATCATGATACAAACTTGTTTATTCTAAGGAGCATCAAATCACTGTCTGCAAGACTGGGGTGGTGGGGGAAGTATTTTGGCAGCAGGAGCTGTTATAAGAAAAAAAAATGTAATTAAAAATGGATCTATTACCTGGCACAAAGTGTAGACCATTGCCAAGAATAACAAATCTAGAAATATTGAATAAGCCACTTAAGTTATTTATATGCGACTAAATGGTTTGGAAAAAGAGGAACAGGCTTTGATTCCACTCTGTTTTCCTTTGTTTAAACAGATTGCTCTGTTGGTATTGGTTCTGTTATTATCAAGCGTAAGCAATTCAAACAGATGAGACCCTTTCTTACTAGAGATGCTTGACTCCACGATTGCACTAAACCCTGGGGAACTGCTACATGTTGACAGAGAAGCAGGTCTCTAGTTGGAGTAGGCTGCACACTGCATAATTTTGAATTCTGTTTGTATAGGTAAGACCCGCAAAAACAATCAATTATATGAATCTGAATATGTACACTTTTAACATATTCACCAGACTTGTCAGGGCTCATGCTTTCAGTGGGAGGCAAACACACTTGGTAGAAGGCTCATACCATCTCTGTACCTCTAACCTCATTTGAGATTCCATATTTTTGTATAAAGAGGGACCTGCTTGGTCACCTGTCTCCTCATGTCACTAAAGGACAAACTTAATTCTTCCTATCTCTTCCATTGCTGATGGTTGTCGAAAATGCTACCATGTTCCCGTGATTATGGACATGGATTATGGAAATGGACAGCATTTTCTCCCAAGTGACAAAGAAGAAAATAACAAACCTTTTTTGACTATTACCAAAAAAAAAAAAAAAAGAAAAAAAAAGAAAAAGAAAAAAGGAGCTTCAAAGCTTAGGTAAATGTTTTGAAAAACAAAATTTGAGGATTATGATCATATTTCCAAGCTTACTGAGAAATTGCTAAGTTTATAAGCAAAAATTGCTTTGTAACTTTAACTTAACTTTAATTGCTTTGTAACTCATAGTGGACTTTTTGACTTTATAAACCAAGTTCCACCCAGAAAAAATTAGAACCTCGGAACTCAGGTAAAGTTGAGTTCTCGTATAAAAAAAGCAGAAGAAATTTCAAGACATCCATGAGTGGAAAAAAACATTATTTTGACATTGCAGTCCAGCCACTACTACTTTAAACTATTATTCTGGCTAAATAAACACACCTCTTTTTTTTAAGGCTTTTATTTCCTGTTCTCCAATATTTTTTCTCTTTTCTTTTGGATAATCCCATTTTTCAAATAGATACTCTCCCAAATTCCTGTTTCAATCCCATTCAGCATTCAGTCATTCTCTTCTCAAACTGAACACCTTGTTTTCCCCCACGGACAGATCCAGAAGCCTCTCCATAGTAATGGTTTCATCTTTGCAGATGACCACTAAAAAAAAAAAAAGACAAAAATGTAAACAGAAAAACCACCTTAAATTGCTGAAATCTGCTGCTCCTCCACAAACAGTGTCCCGCAGAACATACACACTGGATCAGCTGATCTTTGTTGGGAAAAAGGAAGATGATGGCCACAGGAAAACAGTGTAATGCAAGTCCTGATGTAACCCAAACAGTAACTCCACTGCACAGGCTACAATGACAACTGGCAACACAAATATCACTTTATACATCCTCGTGAAGTTTGATGAGTACATGAATTTGCTATTATGTGAATTCCTTCAAGAATAAGATAAGAGCATCTAGGCTCTACACACATTAGTTAATGTTTTCTGCTTTCCACAGGACAGGCCAGTGAATGCTAAGATGGTTAGAGGACATTCAGGTTAGGCAGCAAGATAGAAAAAGATCTTTTACTGCGTGACGAGGACCTAGCACAATTTTGCAAAATGCAAATATATAAACAAATATAGACACATAAACTTCTTTTAGTTTATTATTGAGTCCAAGGTACTCGCAAATAGTCTGGCTCCAAAGACAAAAATAAAAGTCAGCACTTTGAAAGAAAGTAACGAGGAAGGAAATACATAAAAGTTCAGCTGAGTAAAGCATTTTACATTTTTGTGCCAAACTGTCCCTTTAATAAAACATTTTGTAAGAAACGAACATGTAAATAGACAAATCCACAAGGGAAGTTGCTACATCTTGATTTGCTACAATTAGGTACATAATAAAACGTCTACAAAATTATCAGATTCTGTTGACTACAAGTAATGCTTTTCTTAATAAGAGATTGTGGGATTTTTTTCTACCTTGCTTAAAAATTAAGATAATTTGCCAGTATAGATAGCAGTTTTGATCGGTCAGAACACAAAACAGCAGCCTCTCCTTCTATCACCTATCTATAAACAAAGAGGATATATCACAAATATGAGCACGTGTGCAAGGAAACCTTTAGTTTTTCTCAAACTTTCTTAGCAACCTCATTTCCCTCAGCATAGTTCTTTTAAACTTATACCCATGTAAGAGAGGAAAATGGGACAAACAGGCATTTCTTGCCTAAAATTGAGAAAAGTGAGAGAAGAAGGAAGTCTATCACCTTTAACTGGCACAAACTGATTTAAGCTGCTGGCACTGAAATCAGAAATATGAGATTTATTTTTAATACCTGTTGGAAAAAAAAATACAGGTAGCTCAAAACACACTGCTCTAACCGGGTACAAGTAAATGAAGATAATACTTAAAGAAGAAAAAAAAAATCAAGATTTTCCATAATAAATGGAGACTCGTGTCTGCCCTGCCAAGCAATTGTTTAAAAGGCTACCTGTGAAGCTTCCTGGGCAGGTAACTGTCCCATGACACCTTTGGGGCATTTCAGCCACTAATTGGTAGATGAGTCATTCTTTGTTTCTCTTTGTTGCTGCAAACACAGTATATTCGGAAACGATATATCCGTTGGAATTTCTTGTTGAGAGGACATATGTGAGTACACAGGGAGAGGAACTAGCTAGAAGGCCCCTTTCTTTCAAACAGTGCACTTAAAGGAGAGTGTGCACCGAAATAAATACATACATTTCCTTCTGTATTTATTCTGAAATTCTTGTAACAACTTGTACTTAGTTCATTTAAAAAAGGCACAGAAGAGACAGCATGTATCACGTATTTAAAAAAAAAAAGATAGTGAAGGAAACCTCAGAGGTTGAGAAGAGTGAAAAATAAAGACAAATCTGTTAGTTAACTACCATAACGAGGAGTTATATTCACAAGAGGACCTATTTCAGTTGTTCAAAGACAACAGGTACCTATCATAAGTGAAATGCAAACAGAAGCGATTGACCAAATCTGTGTTTTGGGGGTGTGCTAAGGAAGAACGTTCAGAAAGGCAATATAAATAGCTGGTATAAATACTCAGAGCACTTTTGACATCAACTAAAATGCTATAGTTTTCCCAGATTGATAAACTTGTTAATTGCTATAATTTAGGTGCAAAAGTGCTCCAATACAAGTTTGTCAGCTACATTAACACTTTGCCCTCAAAAGGCCAGTGCCAGTGGGAGAAAAGTTGTTGCAATGCAAGATCAATTGGTATCACCTGTACTTACATCTTCAAATCTGGGCAGATGAGAAATCAAAAAAACCTGCCAAATTCTACTTCTCACCAACCACCTGCCAAAATTCAGTCATTTTTCATTTTTTATGGAAACCATGAAACCTGACAAAGCAGGGGAGTTTATAGTATACAGTGTATAGTGTACTAAACAAATATAAACTGGTTTGCATATGAAATTTCTTAAGACCTCCCTGCACATTTTGCCTAAAATGTTTAGGGTTCCATAGTCAAAAAGCATTGTAAAAAAAAGACATCTCCTCCAAAGTTATCCAGATACGGCCTGTGTTGGAAGTGAATGTTCTAACGCTGCTTAAAGAAACGCTGGCAAACATCTCGCCAAAAGCAGGTTTAATATAAAAGTGAAAGCATGACAAAGTTTGCTGGCAAGGTTTAGTCTACTACTTATAGATGTTGAAAGCACACAGAGAGAAAGCAAACTAAAATCTAAAACCAATCTAAACCCAGTATCAATCCAAAAAATTTTCTATGTGGAGGCTTCCCTCGACTGCCATGACTTCTCAAATATAATGGAGAGTGGCTTGGCAACTACATCAGCCAATTCCTTCAGGACTCTGGGATGCATCTCATTATGGTTCCCATAAATGTGCACATTCATGTTCCGTAGGTGTTCATGACTGTGATCTTCACTTACAGTGGGAGGGACTTTGCTCTCCCATTCCCATCCTGCTGTCCATCCAATCAAGATGTGTTAGAAGAAAGGTTGCCATTGAAGACTGATGTAAAGAATCTGTTAAGTATCTCGGCCTTCCGTGCATCCACTATTACCTGTTCACCAGCACTGTTTATCAGGGGAAGTAGACCTTCTTTGACCTTCCTATTGTGGTTAACATAACTGTAGAAGCCCTTCCTGTAATTCTTTGCATTCCTTGACAGGTGCGGTTCCAGTTTTGCCTTGAGCTTCCTCACCCTCTTCCCTACACAATCATACTTCTTTGCTACACTCTTCCCAGGTTATCTGTCCTGGTTTCCACTGCCTGTGCATTTGCTTCTTGCTCTTTAGTTTGACCAGCAGTTCCCTAATCAGCCATATGTTGTTGCCTTCCTTGCCCAATTTCCTGCTTCTGGGAATTGCTAGCTCTTGCATTCTATGAAAGACTTCCTGAAAGATCTGCCACCTCTGTTGTGCTCCCTTGTCCCCAAGGGCAGTCTCCCAGAGGATCCCACTGACAATCTCCCTGAAGAGCTGGAAGTCTGCCTTCCTAAATTTCAGGAGACTCCCATTACACCTTACCTGACCTATATTCCTCAACACTGCAAACTCCACCAATGCATGATCACCACAACCTAGGTTACCTCTTCAACATCCCTGATCAGCTCGCTTACATTGGTGACATCAAATCTAGTATTGCATTCCCTCTGTTAGAGCTGTCTATCATCTGGCTTAAGAAGTTATCCCCCCACACATGCCAGAAGTCTCCTGAATTTCCTACAGCTTGCCATGCTACTTTTCCAGCAGAGGTTGGGGTGGGTGATGTCCCCCAGCAGGGCAAAAGCCTGTGAGCAGGATGCCTCTTGTAGCTGAAGTGGGAAGGCTCCCCTTGATCAGGTGTCCGTAGTAGACCCCAATCACAAAGTTCCCTTTGCTGCCTCCATCTCTGATTTTTACTCCCAGGCTTTCTACCTGCTCACGGCTGCTCTTCAGAGACAGCTCTTCGTGCTTCATCCCCGTCTTGCTGTAGAGGGGAATCCCTCCACCGCTTCTTCCTTTCCTGTCTCTTCTGATTAGCCCTTAGCCATTGATAGCCACGCTCCAGTCATGGAGAAGAGCACGTAGAAGAGCAACATTCACAGTCCATTTGCTGCAGCATATTCACGCTTGCACGCATACAGATCTAAAGAGTATGTACGAGGTATATGCCTGTGAAAAACACTCCTCAAATTCAGTGAAGTACTCACATCAGATTCCTTTGCATTTTCTCAATAGGTGAACAGCTGAGCCTTAGGGACTGGGGGTATCAGCCGAGAATCTATCATTGTCATTTGTCAGTGGTTTTCCCAGTCCAGCAAATGTTAGAGTTCACTGGATGTGAGAGGTGCTCAGGGAGAGGTGCTGGTCACAGCCAGCTGTGGTCCAGGAGAGCTCAAGGGGTCCCACTTAGGACTCCTGTTTACAGGGCTGCAAGAGAGTGGGCTTTTGTCATAATAATTGTCCACCCTGGCCACAATTTGGGTTGGTAACTTTCTTTGAAAGTTTGACATCAAAATTGTTATTCCAGCTAGGCTGTTTTTCAGGCAAGAAAAATAAGTTTCCAAAGCTGTTTGTTAAAAAACCAGGAGCTCATTAGACAGCACTAGCTCTGGGAACAGACAGTGTTTCCAATAAGCTCCAGAGGAGCTCAGCTCACGTGCTGTTCCTCAAGGCCAAGGCCTAACAAGCATTTCTCAGATCATAGCGAGGCCTGGAAGGGGGGGAAACACAACCACACGCAGTAATCCAAATAAAACACCCAAAACATCTACTTAAAACTAAACTACTTGTATTTACAAACAGCAAACATGCCCCAGAATTCTTAATTCTCTTATTTATACAGAAGTCATAAATCTCAGTTTCCTAGAAGTCTGATCATGGGAAACACAATTTACATAATCTTACATTAGATATGCAATGTAACAGTAGCCATCTAAGAGATATCAGGGCATGGAATGTTACCACGTGTGGATTTATGAAGAATGTGTTTAGGAACATCAGGAACTAAAAGAAAATATATGAATAATAAATAGATGACTGATCCACTTGCAGCTAAGCTTTTATGTGAATAATTTCAGAGAAATTTAATGAAAATAGCAGATGACAACATGCATAACTGTAGAGGAATAGTGATTCAGAATAATACTACAACTGCCTTGAAAATACAGTTAGGAGGGAGAATTCCACTAACTCTAGATAAATAGAAGAATGAAAGAAACAAGGGGCACCTAAAGAAGTTAAATTCCCGAACAGAAAAATATTGAAACATATGAACATTCTCTGAACATATGAAAACGCAAGCCAACATTTGGAGAACATATACATATCTTCAACAGAGGAGGAAACCTGAAAGCAAGAGCAAACAAGTGGCTAGAGATTGTGATATTCCAGGCAGAAGGAGAGAAGTTGATTTTCAAAGAGAATTTGATTTGGGAATTGATAAAGGAGCCATTGCCCATAAATGAAAACAGAAAACCTCACTATAGAGCTCCTCTCCACCTTCACACGAAATATTAAATTCTAGTCTGAGCATGTAATTTACACACATATGAAGGTATCAAGAGAAATAGTGAGGGTGAGACAGGTAGGAGAGAAAAAAGAGGGGGAGCCTCTATACTACTGCAATAAACTAAAATTTTAAAATACCATCCAAATGAAAAGATGGAAGTCAGTAACGACATTCAACTTACTCAGAGATGCTGCTATCAACTACTCTTTAGAAACTTGGAGATGTGGAATATCACTGATATTTAAGAGAGACACTACAGAAGAACACATTATAGACAAAGTCTCATATATGAGAAAAAAAAGTAATAAAGCTTACTGTCCGCCATCCAGTTTTATGGGTTCATTTTTGTAATTCAGCTACTCCAGCATGATGATCCATTTCACTTGAGCATATCTATACAGGGATAAACAATCTGCAATCTCACAAAGGCTTTTAAACTCTTATTTTTAGCATCAAAGACTTTGACTCAACATGAGCAGAAAGGTTTTAAAATCCTTGTCCTTTATCCCAAAAGTATTTGCAGCTCCAGAGTTATACTTTATTTAGCCTACCATATTGATATTAATTTTCAGTGCTGCAAGTTGGAATGTCAGTGTACATTAACACCTGATCTATAAAGGGAATGCTGAGATCTCACTGGAAGTATTAGTCACTGTGCCCTGGGAATGCAGGGTGTTTTTGTTTGTGTTCTTGGCTCAAATGTCTGAGCTAGACATGTCTCGATTCTTAATAAAACATACACACAACATCGGATTCATTATCTAGAAACACTTCAGGATTAGAAACTTTCTCCAACTTATTTAGCAATTACTAACCTCCATGATACATTAACTCTTTTTCAGGGCAAGAGGTCAGAGCAGTCTAACAAAAACGCAACTTCTCAAGGCATATATCCTTTACCTATAGGCAAGTAACTTGTTTTCCCTTTTTCTCTTTTTTTTTTTCTTAAGGAAACACTTCAATATTTTTTGTTTTAACAAGAAAGTATTTTAGCTCAAGATTTGCATTGTCACTAACTTCACAGTTAACTGGCGATCTCATAGAGAAATCAGTCTCATCTTGGATGTATTTTTTTCTTGTTCATAATTACAACATATCACAACAAGATGATATCTCTATTATTGATAGTTACCTGAATACTCCAGAGGTCACTTCTACCAGTTCTACTTCTAGATACAGCCCTAGGTAGCAATTCATTGCCTGAACTACTCTCTGTCATCTGCTCTCACCCACCAGCCACTTGGATCTTTCTACTATACTACAACCATCAGAGTTACACTTAGTTTCCCCTTTTTATTCCATATTGCTCTTTTATAACTTTACGTCCAACCTGCTCAAAAACTCTTGGGAATTCCCACCCCAGAATACATTTCTTCATAAATTCTATAGGTCTAATTACATTGGTATCTTTTTTTGTCTTCCCAGTCCTTTTTTGCTGTTGTTTCTTTGAAGCAGTGGTCAAGTACCACATCCTCTACTTCCAAAGAGAGATTTTATTTAAATGGAAGAAAAATAATAGAGCAGGTGTTTTCTGTACTGCTGCAACTAGACAACTGCCACAGTTAACTTGTCATCAACCCTTTAAGCATAAAGAGCATTTGTACTTATTTGCTGATGTTTACTATATAGTATTAATTGCATAATAAGTTGCCATACACCTACACATGATCATAAAGAAAATCAGGAAGAAAAGGGAAAGAAGCACAGTGTAATTAAAGTCAAGGCAAAGGAAAAATACAACATCAGATACAGTTTCCATGGAAATGAAAAGCTGTGAAACCTTTTCCTTAGTGTTTTCAAACAATTCTCTCTATTTAAATACCTGAACCTGGACTTCAACTGCTATACAATTAAAGCATCTAAGCCAATTTTTACCATCAAAATATATTCCATTATATCATGCAAACTTTCTGACCATAAAATTTATGACAGATCCCCAAATGAAAAGCACCTACACATTCTATAAATTTCTAACAAATCTGAAATTTTTTAATTATCAGCAGACAAAAAACTGAACTTTCAGGAAAAAATAAACAAAATTTAAAGCTGCCATAAAAATACTTGTAATATTATATTTCAAAAAGGTACAAATGTCTAGATACCCACTATCATCTAAAAAAGGAGATGCATAACAGACCAGGAAAAAGGACTGTGAAACAAAAAACTGTCATAAGAACACTCAGTCTCAATCAGCCTTCTGTTTGATGATATAATCTACATCTGCTGCTTGTTGAGCATGCATTTTTTTGGAATGTAAAAAAAAGCCCCAGGTACTGTTAGAAGAGACCTTGTGTTTCATTAGCTCATTTGATAGGCTGAAGTTTTTATCCATCTCAATGCTCTCCATGTGCTAGGAAAAAGTTACATAATAGTACTAGAAAACCACAAACAGACTTTCTAAGTTATTAAATCTCACTTAACATGCTATGTCAACACACACAGAAAAATATTTCACTTTAGTTAGTCTGGAGTATAATACATATCATTTATAGAAATTAGCTCTGGAGTTCATAGTAAGTCTCCTGGTAGTTGCAATTTTAAATTTGTAATCCCCTAGCCACAACAGCACAAATTTAACATTCCCTCTTTTTGCCTTGTTCAAATAATATTGCAAGTGTGTGTATATATATACACAACCCAAACCATTTAATAAAAAGCACCATTTTTATAAATTGAGATGCATAGACGCAATTGTCACACATAGATAACTGTAAAGAAACTGTAACCTATGCTTTACATAGGTGTAAAGTCTCTCACTTTACACCTATGTTAGTAATCTGTGTGAAATGATAGAATAACAGTGTCACTCTTCAACCAGAGTCCAAAGCTTAGGCTCCGATAGATGAGAGAAGCAAAATAAGAAAAACACACCACATTTACTTTGCAACTAACTTAAAATATTTGGGGGGTTATTTTACTTTCAGGATATATGGTTCTTTCCATTATCTAACATTCATGGGGTTTTTTTTTTAATGTAAATAGTTTTCAGAAATTAAAAAAAAAAGAAAAACCATCATAAAACAGAACTTGAAGAGTATAAAGAAAGTGTGGGCCACCACATTTCTAGCATTTTGAAACAAACATATATATTTTCAGCTTCAAAATACAACTTTGAGAGAGCAGTGAAAGAAGTCTTTCATTCATTAATTTGGCATGAATACATTACATGAGATTATTCATGACTATGGGATATGAGAGGTATATCTTCTGTACTAACAGACAGCTGAAGCAGATTTCAGCCTGTATTACAAGCTACACAGATCTTGTTTAGCAGTCACAATTAATGACTTGTAAAACTGCAACCAGAAGTCTTACTTGCATTACAGAGCTTTCCCTGAGTATTTATCAATATTTGGTACTTCAGACTTCTACAATCAAATCTCTGCAGCTTCAAAGCAATTTTAGGTCCTCATCCCTTGGTTCCCAAACCAATGTACATCCCCCACCAAAAAACTCCCTAAAATGGTCTCTGCTGTCCTTATGAAGAATCTGTTACGCAGTGTTCAGACTAAAAATTAAATTTCTGTTGATGTCATAGCAGTGCTAAGCATACAACCTATCACAGAATTGCAGATATATATATAAAGTCACAACAATATCTTTATGCCTTTTTTGACATGTTGCCTGTACATTTCTCTGTCTTCTGTAAAATAAGTTATCTCAGGGAAACAAGGCAATATATCTGGTCAGTGGCATTCACACACAAACTAGGAGCAACTTTGTAAATCCTCAGAAGTATAACAAGACAGACCTACAAGTTCTTGAATCAAGACAACAATAGACAATTTACCATTTATCTAGGACCTGTAAATAAAACTGGAAGAAGAAATACATGTTAAGGTGCAGCTGGCTGGATTATTCAAGAAGGCTTTACAGGAACAATATAGATGGAACGGTGCAGACATACAAAACAAAAGTACATTTGGAATTATTCTAGGTGAGTACGTTACACAAAGCCAAGGAAGAAATATGGGATACATCATTTACATTCACGTGCATGCGTTATAAAATATATGCTTCTTTATTAAATTGAAGACTCATGGGAAAGATGTTTCTACTTCTAATACAATTAATCTCCACCCTCTTTTGTAAGAGTAAGCATAATGAAAAGCCATGTTTCTCACTTGTCAACAGGTTGAAAATCAAAGGAACCTTGGATATTCTGTGATCAATAGCCTGAGAGATACAAGAGGAGTAGACTGTCAATTGGTATTTAATTTGGTTTTGCGGTAAAGAACAAAATGTTTGTTTCCATTAATCTAAAGAGTATGGGGAGAAGGAATCTATTATTTCAAAAAAGTCTGTTCAGTTTGTGCTATGTGTGTATTAGGATGTCCAAACTAGGTAAATCTTTACTTCAAGAAGTACTGTGTTTAACTTATTTTGCATTGAAAAAAATTTGCATTTACTGATTTGTTAACAGTTACAGAATAACCTTCAGATTATTAGTTTATCCCAAAATGGGATAAAACAGTTCTGAGACAATATAGAAGAGGCTGCCATCTAGCTTTAGTGCTGCTTAAACAATCTTCTCAGAGGCAATCACTAATTATTCCTTCAGATTTTTATATTTTCACCCGCTACACTCAACTACAGCACATTCCTCTTAGCTAAATTTACCTTCCAATAGCACTTCAGTGTTATTCAGTCTCTCAGAAATTCCATCTGATGAGATGGAACAGCTAAGCTGTAGAAACTTACACACAACAGCTAAGTTTTGCAGAAATGACCAAAGAAAACCAAAAGGCTTCTGTTTTCACTAGGAAAACTGAAGCTTATATTTAGAAAAGAGATTGACTCAATAGAAGATTCTTTCCATGTCTATCAAATCATTCATAGCAATATTTTTTATGAAAACCACAAACAAACACAAATTGGTGTTTTATAAAATGATAAACTCCAACAAAACACAATTCTATAGTAAACAAAAAGAAAATAATAATTGCATCTAACTTGAGTATATGTGAAGTTCAGGGTTCTTGCTTGGTGTGTTCAAAAGAAAGAGAAAATAAATCCTTTTTCTTAGACCAAGAAGAGTTGAAATGCATGCTCACCATAAAAGATTTTTTATTCACATCCTCATTCATATCATCAAGATCGTATATCTTCTGTGATATGAGAAACTCACACAAAGGCAGGATTTGCTGAACTGTCTGCACCTCCCTCATTCAGACTTTTTTCCTTGTACATTGTAAGTACAGCTCTTCTACTCCAGCACAAATAGCACAACTTAGCGTGGAGGTTTCTCCTTCAGCCTAGAAATCAGTTGTTCAGGACTGAACTAGTCTTTCTATCCCCATTCCACATGTGGTCATGTAGAACCTCAGATGAATAACCAGGGCCTCCACAGTTTCCTTACATTTTATCTCTTGGAACAGTCTTTTTTTGCCGTAGATTTGCTACGTGAAAATGTGTCTGCCTAATCCCAGCAAGTTTGTCTCAAGTGTTCATGGTTACATATGAAAGCAAATAGAACAACGATTTTTTAAAATGCTCATAGAAGTCTGTTTGCAAATCCCTATGTTTTAACGTACTGTTTACACTACTTTTCAGTCACTCTTCACCAAAAACCTCACTTCGTTTAGTCTGAAATCCTGTTTTAAAAGAAGGATTATTAACGATCCGTAACTAGTAATAATGTTATTATAATAACCTTATTTGGATGACAGATATTAGAGGACCCAATTCTGAGTGTCACTGCAGACATTAACTATATTGTAGTTCAACTCAAAGTCAGCAAAAAAACCAGCATTGTTGTCACATTTACAGACAGGGAACTGAGTCACAGACAACAGCAAACAGAAAACGATTGGTTTCGTCAAGACTAAGTCACCGAGAACCCTTATTCAGTGAAAAAATCATATAAGCTTCTACACATCAGCAGATTCGGAAAAAACATAGAATAAATTTCTCTCTACCTAAATCTATGCATTGCTAAATTAATTTGGAATAGGAAGTAGCAAAACTTGACAGATAACAAGCACATTACAACTCATGCAGTTCCTGAATTAACCATACTAAATTATATTAGAAAGTATACTATTGCTTTTCTTCCTTCACAAGTAATTCCACAACATTATTTGGTACTCTCTTTAAAGAAATAGAAAATGAAAAAGGTGGTCTATAAAGAGCAAACTTACAGCAAAAAAGACACCTCCAGCATATCAAATTTATATTTTCTGATAAAACATTATACATTATATATTTTCTCAAATGAGATAAAAAACTGTTTTCTATAGAAAGAATTCCAATGAAACAAAACGAAGCTCTGATCCTTCACAAAATATTCGCCTCTTAAATAGTGAGGAAACAAATCTGACTTGAGAAATTTAGACAGGACATGCAAGAAAACATTTGTTAGCAGTTATTAAGTACTAAGAAAAGTTTTGCAATAGGTCAAGTGGCTTTGTGTAGTAGAGATGTAACCAAGAAGACGAAAAAAATCAGGCAACAAAACAGGGATTCAATGGGAGCGAAAGAACCGCTAACATCCTAAATATGTATTTGTATATGTGGACTTCCATTAATTCCCTGAAGTGATACAGTCATCAACTTTTGCCATTTTGCAAAAGACACCTGTATATTCATAACGAGGATTTGTCACAGGAGATACTGCAGTATTTCTTTCTGACATTTCAGGATTTAATTCAGGTATTTCTTTCTGACTGTATTTATGAGCAAATCCTGGCCTTCTCCACTTGCACAAAATGCACACAAACCTCTCCCACAATGTCCCCTTATTGTTTACAACTTCATTCTCCTTTATTCGGTAAAAAAAAGTGAATTTAACACACTATATTAAACAAATAATTATAAAACATCAATTTTTCCAGATAGCCAATGCATTTCCAGACAGAGGAGAGACATCAGTGAAATGCCTTTCCTCTCCTTGTTTGAGTACTGGGCTAAACCCACAGTTTTCAACATGTTAACTATTCAAGTAGTCCCCAACAAATGAGACCTCTGTGAACAAAAGCACTTCTATATGGATTTTCAAAATAAGGAAAAACCTGTTTATGGGCAGGTGTTATTTTACAGATGCATACACAAACACCAAAAAAAAGACAACAAATTTGAGAGACAATATAGTGAATTTTCATTAAGGTCATGGTGAATAATATGATGTGTGAATTTGTCTGATAGCACATGAGGAGAATTTTAAATGAAGAAATGTCACATACTGTCTACTGCAGAGAAAAATGCTGTTTGCTGCTTCTTCATTAAAATTTTACCAGACAACTAAAGCTTTCAACATTTAACAAAGTTAAATAGGGATAAGTTTTTAAATTCAGACTATTCAAAAAGTGTATTATAAGATTCTCATGAATATTTTGGGGATGGGTAAAAAAATCACTGTAATTTATATTTAACTTTCTTATATTAATAATTTAGTGCCATATCACAATGCAAATGTTATGATAAAAATACTAATCAGCTGACCTCAAAATCCATCCTGGCGGTTCTTATGTATTCAGAACAATACATAAGCATGCAGTTTAAGGGTACATAGAAATCCCTTTTGTGTCAATAGGAAAATAAGCATGTGCTTAAGTCCTCTTCTATGTTACTTGGCATAATATTTTGTTTGAACTGTTGTTCCTATTTGAAGCCTAAATGACAAAAGGGAAAAATAATTACAAGTTCAAGAATAATGCAAAGCATCTAACTAAAATAAAGAAGAAGATTGCAGTCTTCTAAATGGGCTAACTTGGACCTCAGATGCAAAATCCAAGAAGCACCAAGTAGGAGTAGGAAATGAGCTAATGGCAACATCTGGCATTAGTGAGGCTTCTACTGATTCATTTCTCCATGATTCAGAAAGGTTTCTGACAAACTAGAAAGAGTTCAGAAGGAAGCTACAAAAATAGTCTTAAGTCTAGAAAATTATGTGCTGCATAAAATTAAAAGTTAAATCCATTTATTTTAGAGCCCAAAAGGTGATAGAATGGTTATAGCATGACAGAAAGGTATGCACACAGAGAGATGCGGTAGCACTGTGATGTTCTTCTGCCCCACCTCCTCACTGTTGTGAAGCAATGATATTAATTCAATTGTAGACGAATTTAGAATAAAATAAGCTGCAAAATTTTAAGTAACAGGCTGGCAAAACATAACTGAGACATTTTCTATCACTGAAGGTTCTAATATAATTGTTAAAAAAACCATACTTTTTTAAAAAATCTAAGGAATTCACAATGTTTCTCTTCATTAAAGCTTCATAGCTTGTATAACAAAAGATATTATTCTAAGTCTAAATCTACAATTAACTATGAGAAAGGATCTAACGACCTCTTCATGAACGATTTTCCTAGTTATTGGACCTGATTGGATTTGAGCAAAGATTGTACTGCATTATACTGAAGTTTAATTTTGTATTCTAAGACTTCAAAGCTAACATTTATCATTATAAAGCAGTTAGAATTCTTTTAGGTTTTTTATAGGTTTTGGATCTAGTGGATGAGACATGATTTTTGGACATTTATAATATTTTAACATATTTACATGCAGTTATTATCTCCTACTTTACCACTTACATTTCTTTCTATATAACTTTGCAAACACACATATTAATTTGATTAAATCACATCTTTCTTTGTGTCTTTGAAATAAAATTAGATTAAAAATTACACGATTCCATACGTACGATTCTCTTTTTTTAAATATCTCCTCTTTGTCAACATTCTTGCCTATTTTGAAAAAATACCACAGCAACATCTGCTGCCAAAAAGGAAAGATAAAAGTACAAAATATCCCTTCAGATTTGAAAACAAGTTGTTACCTTACACGTCTCTCTTCGTGTTATAAATCATGCTTCAAAAATTCCTGTGCCATAGTTCTGTTAGTCTTAACATGCTTATGCTAGGTATGTGTTACTCTTCTGTAGTCCACTTGCATAATGGCAGGGTTTTACTACTGCTGGATCCATTAATTTAAAAAAATTGAAAATATTAATAATCTCTTACATGCCTCTGCTGCCACAGCATCATCCTGATACACTCATGTGTCATTTGCAAAATGCAAAAATAAAGGCACAACCAGTCAAAATATTTACATACTTCCTCATGAAATATTTCCCACAGAGACTTAACAGGCACAAGTAAGCCATGATAACTATGTTCACTTATTTTCGGAAAAGTACTTTAAGAATTTCTTGGCATGTAGAAGTGAGAAAACCAAGCCAGACATCAATTTCTGGAACGCAATGTAACCCGTTAGCCTTCCTTTTCTTCTGTCCCTCAAAAAGGATAATCAGCTGGTTCCCATTTTTTCACAGAATTCCACATCTAGTGGCAACTTACCAAATAAGCCCATGTCTCAGCAGGATAGAGAAGTTTGGGGTTCTTTTATTTGGATGGACAACGTCAGTTCACATAGGTCTTTCCTTCATTCCACTTGCTAGACTGGGAAAGGAAACAAATCTCACATCCATGTTAGCTATTTTAATTTAGATTCACTGCAGGAAACTAATGGGAGGGAGGGGAACCATGGTACTCTCAGTGGTTTGATATTTTCATCTTCCAGCCATGTAAGAAACAGTATGTTTCTCGCAAAATGAAAAAAAAATCCATACAGAAAGATCCATACTACTAGGCTACTAAATTAATTTCTGCTCCAAGTAAAGTAGATAGACTGCTACCTGCATGAATATGTAGACTTTTGTTTAAAAAGTAAGCCCTTGTTTAATGATACTTAATTTAGTGGAACAGTTTAAACAGGGATATTTATTTCCTAATTGCCTTGTTCTGCTAAGTGCTCAGCACTCATAACACAGCAAAAAAATTAGAAGCATTCAGGTGCTTTTAAGGTTCAGGTTCCATCATAGAATGTAGATATCAGAGTTACAAATGAAGGGCATAAAGCAAACAAATGAATTCATGTACCATCAGAATTGGTGTACAGAGGTTAAAGAAAAATTGATTACTAACAAGTCATACATATGACAAAGGCAGAGAAAAACAACCAATCCAGAAAATTAATCAGCATATAAATTAATCTTCTTACCTAAGAACAAATTGGAGTCTGAAGTATTTCTTTCAATATACCAGAATGTTAAAACTTTCTGCTGGAATACTGACATGGTATAGCAAAATTTCTGAACTCCTGAGGTAGACAGATATTGAAATACCAAGGAGGAAAAGGGTTTCAAATTGTCTCTAATTCTATTTACTTGGTTCTACAGGTTCTATTTAGCTCATTAGAGACAGTAATAACTTAGGCTGTATCTTGATTGGCTTGCTCAGAGGGTTAAGGTTGAACTTAAAGAGCTGTAAACTTTATAACCATTTATGCCCCAAATGTATTGCTTCCACAATGCTATAAAAAGAGATTTAAAAGGAAGAGAGACTTAATTACAAAAAGGGGGTGGTGGTGTGTATGAATTGATGTCATTAATGATCTATATTTATTCACTTTCCTTCTGCCTAAAAATGTTCTAGGTTTTAGACATTTACTTACACATATTAAAATGCTTTCTCCTCATAACTCATCCTTCAGTTTACCAGCTTACAAGTCATAGCTTGGAAACAATCTGTTTAGACATTTATTTGGATGAGCACAACTCAGTCATTCACACAGCCAAACATTTAAAGAATGTGATACTTTATTTTTCATTTCTCTCACTGTCTAATGGACAACTTACTGCATAACCATTTGCTTGCTGCTGTGGAATTTCCTATATTCCACTATTCCTTATTTAATCCAACAGGAGTAGTAATGACTAGGGGAACAGTTCTTTCCTAGCTCAACCAGCTGAACTATTTTGCAAGCAGGTAATTTCTAAACTGTGAAACAGACATCATTCCAAAGACTTACAGAGATCCAGAACAGTAAACTTGAAGAGTGCATCACAGTATCGGGTTATTTGCAGAAGGTGTGTGGCCTTATCACGAGCTCTATGCCAGGACACAGCAAACCCAGTAAATCAGGCAAAGGAACCATACAGCCTTCGGACAAAGTCTCTGTATCATGTTAGATTTACTACTTTGTAATTGTCTGGCACAATTTCCACCTACCTGGGAGAAGAGGTCATCTCTATTTCTTCATTTTTATCAGTAAAATAACAATTAATATTTTGCCACCTCATGGACAGAGTTGAAGTATTGAGCTTCCTTTAGTCAGCCCTTGTGGTCTCCCACTACAAAGAGAACCCTAATCTCTGTACTGCCTTGCATATCCTTGTCTCTAAATACTTTTAAAAATCTTAAATAATTTTAAAAACATCTTCAGAAAGATATTTAAATTACTTTAAATCCCTCATAAATTTTATAAAATAATCTTTACTGGAGACTTACAGTGATGTATTTTTATTTGTATTTTATAGGCAGGGAAAGAGAAATAAAACATAATCTATAAAGCTATGAAATAAATCACCTATAAACTAAATTTATAGACAATCATGTCGTGCCAGCATTTAAAAAAAATCTTCTCTCTCAAATATATAGATTTAACAGTGCTGGGATTATCCATAATTGATTTCAAATAAAGACATGTTGAGCAAAGCATTGTTAAACAAAACAAATGTAGTTAAAACATGATACAAAGATACTTGGTTTCATTCTTTCTTTATACTTTTCTAGCTATGAATGGTTTCTGGAAAAAATTACCAAATAGAAAGCTTCCACTTCACCCTTTTCATCATGCAAATGAAAATTTGAAAATAGAATTTCTCTGAAACTTTTCAAAGCATTTAGGTTCATCTAGAAAAGTCTGTGAATGAACACTGATAACACTTTGTGTCTTACCAGGTAAAGGAAAGAGAAAGATATGTGCATCAGACTATATTGAGAACAGCTATTTTCACATCCTATCATAATCTCTAATTTGCCTTTTGTTCCTCAGTCAGATGTGTCGTTCACTTTACTTCTTGGGGAAATACAGTGACCACTACTACTCCTTTGTGTCTTTTAATCCAAGACAATTTGAATTTTCCATTTGCAATCACAAGTTCTTAAAAGTGCTTTGATACAAGTAAATGGGATCGAGCATTTAGTAGAGGCAAGTTTTGTTACTCCACTTACGTCAATGATTTCCCATTACTTCTAATTCTTTATCTAAGGAAATTTCCATAGAACATTATAATGGCAATACTTACATTCCAAAGGGCTTTTTGTGAAATAACTGAATAAAGCAGTACAGCAGCTGCTATTTAACAGCTTACATTCTTCCTAGAAGTCTTTGTAGCCCTTCTAATTATATAATAATTTCAGATGCTTTTATAGGTACCCCAACAATGCCTCAGACACAGTGCTTCCTTCCCAAACTGGGGCTGGGTTACTTAAGCTTCAGGGGACATTGCTTCTCAGTGAGAACAGTCAGTACACAGAGCTTCTACCTCCTGGTTGACCACTTCATTCTTTTGACTGATGTGCAGGTGTGACAAGATTTACATGGCAATTTTTTTCAATACCTTGTTCTTCTAATCCAGTACTCTGCTAGTACAGTAGCAGCAAAGATATCACACTAACGTTATGGCCAAGCCAGAAAGCCAGGTCTTAATTTATGTACAATGACCAGGAGATGAAAGGTGGCAGGGTCTTCTCTCGTCCCCAAACTAGCCCACATGTTACTACACCCGTAATCTCAGAGTCTCTAATAAAAACTATTGGAATAATTTCATATGATCCAAATAACATGCAACCTGTGCAATTAGCAGCTCTGAGGAATGCTATTGGAAGTAGTGAAAATGCTATATCCTTAGGGGTTCCCTAGAATGGCTTAACTTTAGAAACATCAGAGTTCCATAAATCTATTAAGATTTACTAAGATATTTACTCTTTAGCTCTTAAAAGGAAAGATCTCCCTTTGACCTTTCCTTTTATTTGCCTGACATTCTCCTACAATAAAACACCTCTGAGCCATTCAAAAATAAACGCCTATTTAATGTTTTCTGCTGCCAATCCTTATGATTTACTATACATATTTAACAACATGTTACTTAAAAATTTTGTCTTTCAAAAGTACAAACATGTAACCCTAGAGATAAAATGAATGGACATTAAGAAGCTACTCTTTGCATAACTCTGCAGACATTAAAAAGGCTTCATGAAATCAAGTTAGAACACTGGTAAAACTATTTAGTGCTGTACATTGTTTTCAGATCATCTAATTAGTACTTTAGAGCCCCCCATTTATTCAAAGAAAAGAAGCTGCACATAACCACATAAATTCCTTCTTCCTTAGCCATGTTTGTTAGACCTGCCTAGCCTTGACAAGCCTAGTGTAGAATATAAAAACTATGTACCCTATCTGACCAAAAATTTGTGTGGTAACTGTGGTCATAGCAGCTCATAATGTAGTACAGTTATACAGAGAGCAAGGAATGGGGGTATTCTTTCTACTGACCTCCCAGCCTCCAGCCACCTTTGTGGGACTTCACAGATCACATGTGCTTTCCGGCAACATAATTAAAACAAGGTTCTGAAAAAATAGTGACTCTCTTTAAAAGGGCTCTTTCACACTATCCATCTCTTGCACAGCTGGCCTAAATTTTATAAAGATGTCAATCACCAAATTTGTGGTTTTTTACTATATCATGTAGTCCTACGGGAACACAATTATTTTTAAGTATGTATCATACATTTTAGATAAAATTTTTATCAAAGCTTTGCATTACTCTTATAAGTTTCATCATATTACCTGGATTGGAGTACTGAAAATGAAATAAATAAATAATGGGAAAAAATGTGATTCTTTACTTCATTGCATAACTTTTCGGCGGATTTTCTTGTACAGTATAAATCAACATTTTCTATGTTGCTATAGCTCAAGGAAAATTTAATTTAGTTTGGAGATTTCTGGAAGGAGTGTAATCCTGTTTATAGCCATATGGAAAACCTAGAGGATGCTCACTTTAGATTTTGTATTAGTCATTATTCTTACATTTGGCTATTACCACCATTTGTCTGGGTGTGATGACAAAATTGCCAGAAATAGGCAGATTCACACATGGTACAAGATGTCTCGCTAGGATATATTCCTTCTTCTGAGTCGACAGTTACTATTTGTAGAGTTTTAGATCTTGTTTTTACCATTCAACGCAAATGTTTAAAAACGTGCTTGTAGGAGTCCTTTAGGACATAGATCTTCTCTCACAGAAATTAATAGAAAAACTCCTACTGATTTTCAGCCACGTTACAAGAAACCAACCAAAATAACTCCCTTGTAATTTCTCTTTTTCTTTTTTTCCTTTTTGCATTTCTTTTGGCTGTCAGTTACAGACACAAAAAAAATCTATCAAAGAGCAGACACAGACTTCCTGAATGACTCTTTAAAGTTCATACTCTACATCATTCTCATCTTCTTCTCTTCCACCTCCCCTTCTATCATGATCATACTGAAGAACCTCTTTCACGCCATAAAATGTGTTCAAATACTGAGTTTGATCATAATTGCTTCTTTTATGTGAAACCCACATCTTTTCCTCAGCCCTTCCCCCAACCACCCATTCTTCCTTCTCAGACTTCCTTTACATGGAAACTGGGCTCCCTTTCTTCCAGCCCATCTAAAAATGCTGTTTACACATCTGGCAACATCAGCAATTACTTAAGAGACAGAAAGAAAGAGTACATTCCTGCTTCAACAAATTTAATAAGGAAGGCAGATTCCTAATTCAAGGCAGGCACAGGCACCAGTTAAATACACTAGGATATAAGAAGAACCACAAAGCATTTTTAATAATTCATTTGGATTACAGTGTCACTAGACACATTATCCTTCTGGCTCTTAGAAAGGCCATGAAAGGATGTTGAAGGCTGGCATCTTCCAGAGGGCCCTCATTTGTAGAGACAGTTGAAGAAACAGATGGTGAAAATAGAGTCATAGAATAAATTCGGTTGGAAGGGACCTCAGGAGGTCATCTGGTTCAAAGCCCTGCTCGGTGTACAACTAGCCTGTTGTATGATGAATTCTATAGCTGTACAATGAGTTGTATGATGAATACCCAACTGAAGTTGATGACATCAGATTCCAGTTCTATGGCAAGGAAATAGAAGCTGTCTTCTCAAGATAAAACACACTAAGGAAGTAGAGAGCAGTATAATTCTGAGGAGATTTCATTTCAAGAGGAATTATTCTTATAGCCAGAAGGAGAAAGTAATATTTTTGGATCCTTGCATTTTTCAGTCTTGAAAGCATTTCATGATCTGTTACAATGAGTCCCATACTATTCCTGCCCTCATTTGATATAACATCAGTTTTCAGAACGGAAAGAGATTTTCTCAATGGTTGATTAAGTTTAGACAGTTGAACTTTATACAAGAACATAAAAAAATACAAAAGCAAACTTAAGAATCTACTATCAATGCAATGGACTTCTCCACTGAAAATTCTCTTATTTCTTTAGCTAGATTAAGGCACGTTCTGTCAGGATTAAGGGGGGAATTTGTATGACAGGGAAGGGAGAGAGAAGTCAGGGGAGGCAATACTCCTCAAAGTTTAGTCTGTGAAGCTATTCAATAGTTTAGAGCAAGTCTATGTGTTCTTGTGCACCACCAGGCACTTGACCCAGACTCTGGAGCAATTTATAGCTACAGTCTTTCCATACTTATCTAGTTAGTCCTTGCCACCTTACTGCTGGAGAAGGGCAGACTGAGGAGAGACCTCATTGCAGTCTACAACTTCTCCACAAGGAGAAGCAGAGGGCAGAAACTGATCTCTGCTCTCTGGTGACCAGTGACAGCACCTGAGAGAACAGCCTGGAGTTGTGTCAAGGGAGGTTTAGGTTGGATATCAGGAAAAGGTTCTTCACCCAGAGGGTAGTTGGGCACAGGAACAAGCTCCCCAGGGAAGTGGCCACAACACCAAGCCTGAGCGAGTTCAAGAAGTGTTTGGACAATGCTCTCGGGCACATGGTGTGACTCTTGGGGATGGTCCTGTGTAGGACCAGGAGTTGGACTCATTTATCCTTGTGGGTCCCTTCCAACTCAAAATACTCTGTGATTCTATGTTTCTACCAGATAGTTAGCAGAGTGTAACCAACAAGTACACAAAGATGTAGGCAGACCTCAGCTGAAATAAGTTACTAAAATTTACAGAAATTATCCCCTTTGTGTTCGGAAAACAACAACTGCAACCTTGTATTCTTCAGTAGCATTGCATGACAAATACAGTTATCTGCATGCACAAGAGAGCCGGAACCTGCTACTTCTGTGTCCTCCTGATGTGCAGCCATGGCTGGAATCCATTCCCTGTCCAGAGTGCTGAAATACAATGGCTGTAGAAACACCAAAAGTGTCCTTCTACCTTATCAGTGGTTTTGGGTTTAAAATGCAGGGCATAATAATGAACATGAATTCAAATACCTAAAAAAACCCCATGGGATAAAATTTTAGTTTCACAGGTGAAAGATTTGGGGTAATTTCAACCTCAGTTTTCCTCCCTTTAGTGATCTCTCAACTATTCAAGCTTTTTGTTCCTTCCCTACAGATGGTTCTGAACCTTTTGTATAATTTCTCTTCAACTTCAGCTGTAGAATTACCCTCAAATACCATCTCAAGGAAGTTCAGATCCATGTACCTACTAACCCTTTATACAAAACTCTTACATTTCCAGACCTGCACTGAACTAAGAATAAAATTGAATGTACTATGCAAGATGCATAATTCATAAGCTGCCCAAGTGGGGAAATTCAAGAATGACAGGCATCTTGCTCTAAAGTAATCACATTTTGGGTGAACTAACTACCCACAGGAATCGAAGATCCAGATCTTCACTAACAGAGTCCAGCATCTTTTGCTCTTCCTACTTCCAGCTGGAACAACAAAAGTACAAGAAACTTTTGTCTCACTGAAATGTTTTTAGCTGCCTTAGCACTTTGGGGTTTTAAAGCAGAAGTAAAAAATCAAATTCAGTTCTCAAGATCTGTAGCAAAATAATCAAGATCTTCTTGTAGATTCATTTAGTGTTAGAGATGAGTTACTTAACATAAATATTAGTGTTCTCCGTTATGATGACTAATGTTTTCAGTATATATTGCATTCCTGGGAAAGAATTATTGGTACAAGTACTGTAAGATCCATAACAGAAGATTTATAATACAAGGGGCAGTAGAATTTACTGGTATAGCACTTTTAATACTCCATTCCCTCCCCCCACTGGGTATACATTAACATCAAGAGAAGGGAACTGATTCATCTTTTATGCTCCTCTATTTCTAACATAACACATTAATGAGAACTTATTAGCTTTTCTTTCTCTTAACATGTTGTTAACACTTCCTTGTCATGATTTCAGGCATTTTTTTTTATTTGTGCTGATGCATCAAAAGACTAGAAAAAAATATAAAAGCAAACTTAAGAGTCTATCATGAATTAAATTGAGAATCACAGAATCATTTAGGTTGGAAGGGACCTCTCGAGATCCTCTAGTCCAAATCCTAAGGAGCAGGTCTTCCAGGCCTTTGTCTCTTGGGTTTTGAATATCTCCAGAAATTTCTAGAGCACATAGCACAAGAGTGTTATACCTATTTGCTCATTTTCTTCAAAATTAAATAGACATCAATGCCAAAGAAAAGAAAAGAAAGAATTTTTCCTTCATCTCTAGCTTTTACAAAATAACTTTTTCCCGACATTGTGCAAACAATATCTCATTTTTTTAAAAGCATACCATGAAAATGGTTTATGAAATACTTCCTTAAAATCCAAAAGGAACTTTTTGGGTCTTTTCTGTTTGTTTTTGTTTTGATGTTGCTGGTTTGTTTGGTTTGTTTGCTGGGGGGTTTTGGTGGGGTTTTTTTGGGGGCGGGTAGGCTGTGGGCATGCTTTTGTCAGACTTAGGCTACTTCTTATGTAAACAAAACTTTCAAAACAATCAGAAAGCAGACACCAACCATTCAGGATTTCTCTTAGCCAGTTCCTACCATAGACCTTAATTTTCTATCTTGATAGAAACCTGCATTCAACAACAGCTAGAAACATAAATAAAAGGCATCAGTTTTGCTGGGTTCAACTCTTACAGATTTTCTGTGCTTGATGAGCTGGAAATTATAAGAAAATAAGATTTATGCCCTTCCTATTTCCTACAGAAAAATGACAAAAACTTTTATCATTTTCTACATTTAAATTTTTCTTTTTGATATGTTTAACCTGTGACTTTTAGACTACCACAGAACTCTGGATTTAGTATCATCTAAAAAGACCATGAGAAATCTCCATCCCAAACTCACCAACTACTTGTTGACAACATTTCTGTGTACTCACTCAGAATGAAAAAAAAAAAAAATCTAAAAAAAACTAAAGAAAGTTGGTACTGCAGCATCTAAAATATAGTTTGAAAAGTATGCAAAAGAAAGTGACACCAAATGCTTGGTATTAGCTGGATAATGCAATAGGTGATAATGACATTCCTGGCAAAAGATCAGCTCATCTCAAACATCTGTTAGGAATGAAGCCATTAAAAACAAAGCAGTTTCATATCGTGGGGGTTTATGCAGACATTTGCTTCTGTTTTGATCTGCCATGGTTTAGACTCCTTGAACTTTATCCTTCAGTTGCTTTGCTTCCTGATTTTTTCTTTACAAAACCTTAGACTGTCTAACATGCAAAACCACAGTGACTAGCACTCCTGTGAATGTTGACCAGTTTTCTTTAATTTAAAAGATGTACTGAATTTCCCTGATTATTGATTAAAAGCAAACCTGGGCTCTGTTTCAAGACTGTAACCATATCCTACCACAGAATTATGTTGTTTCCTATTTTGTGAACATTTTGCACAGTTTAATTTATAATTCCTGTCTTCTTGACTAATGTTTTCCATTGCCTTGCCCTTATCTTCCACAACTCCAATTTTTCATTCCATTCAATACTCATAACAGATTAGCACCCAGAAGCAACTACCCCATTTCATCCTGTAATGTTTAAGTGTAAGAAATTAAAGCTATTTTTATAATCAAGTTAAAAATTTAAGAAATATTTCAGTAAGAAACCTCATCAGATGAATTCTAGACTTCAAAATGCCTAAATTACTTTTTCCTAAATATCTCATTAAATTTTTACAGGTTACTAAATGTCCAGCTCTGAGAGCAGTACATAGCTTAGGAGTCAGCAGAAAAACAGTTTGTGGACTGAAACTTAAAATTAATTGTCTTCATCAATGTAAAGAGGCTTTTTCTAAAACACTTGGCTCCAGATATTCATTAAAGGCAAGATGAACGAAATTCCATTATTCCAATCCCCCCAAAAAGAGTGACCCTGGATTCCTATCATCAAAAGAGAGACAGTAACTGCATTCAAGCAAATAGTTATCACTTGAAATACATTAGCAGCACTGGAAGCACAAATTCTGGTGCAGAACTCCATCACCTCCGGCTTTCATTTTTTTGGAGTAATCTCAGTTCAACTATAGGGGCCAAGTCTGACTCCACACCGACCTAATGTACAGTCTGATCACTGGAATGCATTGGAATATTTCTGAGCTGCATGAGCTCTAGGAATGAATAGACTTGGTATGATGGTGGCCAGGAACTCGGGTCTCCTCCAAAATTAGTATGATGATTGTAAAATTATAACCACTCTTTTTAAATACTTACCGACTTTCAGAAGCACACATTCTCTCTGAATCTTTAATTTGTTGAAATCAGGTGAACAATGTCCGTACTGTTAACTCCCCTCCCACACCATTAGGGGCCTTATCAGTAGGGACAGTGGAAAAATGTTGTTACTTACAACGAAATTAAAGACTTCTTGATATAGTTTTGTCACAGTCTAGACTTTCTGATGAAAAAAATTAAAATAATTTTCTTTTTATCAAAATGTAGTTTGTGTACTAACCTGATTTAGTACCTTTGCCCAAGGCAGAGGGCTTGGAACCAGATGACTTTTAAAGTTCCTTTCAACTCATACTACTGTATGATTCTATGTACAGGGCATTTAAACCTTCCTAAAATAGTCAGGTGTTAGCTGATAGTCAGTTACTGACAAGAAATACACTATGCCAAACAAAAGAGGCAAAACTACAGAGCCTGAAAACATTACCAAAATTATGCAAATAAACTGTGGTTTTGAAAAAAGACCCTTTAGTAGCAAGCTGAAGAAGTAATTTACAGGTGTAACTTTCAGTAAGGGTCAGAAAAAATTCATTCATTAGAATTACGGGAGGTAAAATTTTCTTATAAATATTACAGGACCTTTAAAAAGTGTCATCATTTAAAAATGGACTTAAATCATATTCATTAATTATTAAGCATTACTCTAGTTCTTCACTGATGTTTTTTAATGGAATCAGGTTTCCTCAACTGCAGTAATGTAATGTCACTGCTATCTATTTATAAACAACTTGTCTTTAGGTATAGAAGTGCCTTTTTATGATGGTATCAAAGCAGATTTTCACTTTGTAGCAATACTTCTTATCTGAAATTAAAGTAATGCATTACTTGAAGAATGAAAAAGACAGATCTGGGGGTACCTCTCAGTTTAATAGCATCCCAGATGCTCATTCACAATATTCACAATAAAACAAAGTCATATTTATAGCTTCTTTTTTTTTTTAAAGGGAGAATATTGTCTTTATTTGTATTCTAAAAGGCCTAGGAAGTCTGAACAAATGATGTCAGCAAAGCAACCACTTGCTAATTGCTGTTCTCTCTCGATTCTTCTAAGCTATTGATATTAAACTTTTCCAAGGTAAAGTACAGAATCCAGCTTCATGAATTTATTAAATTATTACTTTAAATAAAGGACTATACTACCTGCCCATCTTAATCTACCTTATTACTGAGGGTTTTATCTTTACTGAGGACATTCCATTGTATTTCTTATCCCCCCACCAAATATGAAAATACTGATAATGGAAAAAGAAAAAAAAAAAGGAATAAAAAATGAACTAAAAGACTTGCTTCTTTAAAAGTCTGCAGCAAGTTCTATGAGCCAATCTGTGGATAGTTTATATCAGTAGACACTAGAAGTTAAACAGAAGTGCCATCTGCCTAAGCAAATTATAAGTTCTGTATCCCACTATATCTATGCATGCAGGAGCAGGAATTGCATCCTTGTCTACCCCACTAGTATGCATTCACAGCAGCTCAAAATACAGCTTAAAAATGCTAGTCTTGGAAAGGTTAGAAAGTCTTCAAAAGGAAATTCTCATCCCAGCATTGCAATTAAAAGACTGTTTGCTTGAAAGAATCTCAAAATTATTGCATTGTACTACCTAAGGTTCTCCTCAACCCCTGAAATGTTACTACTTTCCAGAAAAATCTACTAATAAAAAAGTTGCTATGATGAAAGGGGATAAAATTTAAAACACATTGTCCAAGATAATGCATTTACCTTAAAAACCTTAGCAGAATATATCTCTGGTCTGAGACTGAGCAGTTCATTCTTCGGGGAGAATAAATACAGAACTATTATGTAAGGAAGTACATTAGAACAATTCCTCTGGATTACATGCGTATGTAAAGGCTGAACTCTTTTTTACTCAATATAACACCACAAACAGCAACCTGAAAATGAAAAAAAATAACACAGCCACTGCAACATAAGAAGGCGACCACAGTTTCAAAAAAAACTGCTGGAGGTAAAGTCTCAGTTCCTTAGCTTTATGCCATCTTCAGACAAACAGGTTTTCATTCTGACCTCAGCATTTGTGTGCGTCAGCTCTTCCAGTCCTATTTTTGCTTCACTTCTCTCATCTAACAATATCAATGTCCTAGAGAGTTCTGCCTGTTAAATTTAAGTGTATTTCCCTTAGTGCCCTAGCTTTTTGTAGTAAAGAATTCTCTATATTTTATACAGATTATATACAGATATAGGGTATAACCATGTGTGTCAAATTGCAATAGGACAAGCTTTTAATTAAGTGTCTGGCTTCAATACTGTTATTCATACCAATTAAAAATAAAACTACTATAGGTTTATTGTTTTATGTTGAGAAGAACAGACCACTGCCCTGAGAGCCAAACTAGGCATTATGTACTTTCGTGAGCCTCTAACCGCTACTTTTAGGGTGACTATATTTGTAGACATCTGAAATTACAATTCAATTTAGGATAACAGCTCGAAAGCTGGCAAGTCTTTTATTAATTTAAAATAGAAGAGTAGTGAAAACTCATGCCCAGACTTACAGTTATTACCAACACCTAAACTGTACAACCCAATAGAAAGCCAACTTTTGCCCCTCAAAAAGGAAGTAGAAGCAAGCTGCGTGCTGCCAAGCAATAAAGTCATCCCATATTCATAGTTTATTAATACGGAAATCTTACTCTAAATTGCAAGGCCCCCTGTTCCTTCTATTTACAGTGGCTGTAGTTTGCCTCCTTCTTCTGCAGGTCAGTTCTCGCAGCAGGCAACAGCTTCCTGAAGGTCCCCTTCACAAGTACAATCGGTTTGTTTACCAGACACCCTAATTCTTCCACTGGTGAATATATACACACACACTGCCTTTGTAGGTCTTCTACTGCCACAAAAATTTTCTGCTAGTCAAAAAGAAATATCTGGACAACAAAGCCTCAGGCAGAATGAGGTCAGCAGTATACTTTCAACTTTTTCTTAGCCACCATGTTCTTTACCTAGACGATTCCTAGCTTTCAGGCTACAAATTACTGCAGACTATCAGCGCCCTAAATGGTCTCTATCCGCTCACAAAAAGTTGTAGATCCAACTCAACCCCCTATTCTTTCAAATGCAAGAATGTTGTCAAGCAGGTTTTACATGATTCTAGAATGACTCCCCATCATACAGCTTCTGTACAATTACAAATGGTACTTAAACTGCAGTCCTGCCCTACAGACTCAAACCCAAATATTTTCCAGTCTTTTACTGGGCTGATGAGAAGACGTGAGGAGATACTCTGGAAGCAGTATCCCAAAACACATACAGGAAGAGCTCTTTGAGGGTCAAAAAGGGACTGCTTTCTTGCCCTAGAGTAAACACTGTGGTGAAGCAGCTGCACTTTTATGAGCACTTCAGGGAAGAAAATGGCCTTTTAAAGATAAGCATTTCTCACTTTTAATTCCAATTCCCTTTGCTAAAGAGATGATGCAAACATTTTCTTTTAAACCAAACAAAAGATATGAATCTTAATTGGTACTTTTAACCTTTCAGTGCAAGTTATATTGCTCAATATAAGAATACACACAAGCTCAAGGCACTGTATTTTAACCCTTTAACTGTCATTAAACTCTTTTGAATATCAGTATTTCATGACATCAGCTACCAATAGATTGTGTTGAAGTAAAGAACAAAGTGAACATTGCTAATAACAATGATTCCTGTAATTCTTTTGCTATCTCCAAAATCCATGAAAGACAGAAGTAATATATATATGCAAACAAGCAAAAATAGTTTATAACAAATATTTCACTTGACAAAGAATTGAGAGATTTTAAATTGTACAGTGTTATTCTGAATTCTTGTCTGATGAATCACAGAATGGCTTGGGTTGAAAGGAAATTTAAAGATCATCTTGTTCCAACCCCCTGACATGAGCAGGGATGCATTCCACTAGACCAGGTGCTCAGAGTCCCATCCGGCCTGGCCTTGAACACTTCCAGGAATGGGGCATCCACAGCTTCTCTGGACAACCTGTTCCAGTGCCTCACCACCCTCACAGTAAAGAATTTCTTCCTGATATCTGATGTAAGTCTACCAAAAAGAATTTCTTCCTAATATCTCATCTAAATCTATTGCCTTTTCAGTTTAAAGACATTTCCTCTTGTTCTGTCACTACTTGTCCTTGTAAAATATCCCCCTCCAGCTCTCTTGTAGCCCCTTTAGCTCCTGAAAGGTGCTGGAAAGTTTCCCCAGAGACTTCTCTTTTCCAGGATGAAAAAGCCCTCCCAGTCTGTCTTCACAGGAGAGGTCCCCGAGCACCCTGAGTATCTTTGCAGCCTCCTCTGGACTTGCTCCAACAGGTGCACATGAAATCCATTGCAAAAAGGTTATGAAATCTGGAGGAAGAGAACCTTTCTCACAAGGTAAAGATCATGAACAAATGATCTTCACAAACTCCTAAAACTTCGAGTAAGTAGTACTACCTTCTTACCTATCTTCTGTAACTAGACCTGCCTGAACAAGCACAGCATAACTGAGCACGGGCCTAGAACACTCAATATTGAAGCACATTTCCAAAGCTCTTAAATAAAGCAGAATTAAACTCTGCAACATAATTTTTAGCATCCTGCCCCACTGTTCTTCTCCCTCTTTTATAAGATAATTCTATTTTTACCTAGCTAGAAGCAAACCTTATTCTTAGTAAACTTTTTTTGTAGAAAAGTAAACCAGGCCACTTTCCACATGTCAGTGTAGAATTACACCTGCATGGCAACAGTACATTTAAATAAGAAAGTGCAAAACAGTATGTGGAAATCTCTGGCTAAATGAAAAAAGTCTCTCTTTTCAACTGGAAAAAAACTCAAAAGTCAAAACATTTTAAGCACCTTCTATAAAACATTTGATAGGATAAACATCAGCTCAGCTCCAAGTAAATTTTGGCTATATCAAGTCATAAGGTCACCAGAAACTCTAAACTTTCTAAGTTAGTAACTTCTGAAACCTGGTTTTACATGCCATTGAACTTCAATGTGAAGCCCTAAGATTGAAAAGGTACAGTTTTCAAAAAAACCTGGGGTTTTTTTCAGAAAATTCTTTGACCACATAGCTGTCTTGGCAATATCCTGAGGGTTTATTCACAATGACATCCATCCATAAATCTCATCATTAGCATTATACATTTCACAAGTTGGATCATAACTTTTAAACACTACACAAATTGCTGGTTTGTCAGAGTCCAACGCTGTCTTGACCAGGTGTACTGCTTAGGAGTGGGATAGAGTTAATTTTCCTCGTAGTAGCAGATATAGGGCTAAGTTTTGGATTAGTGCTGCCAACTATGCTCTTTTAGATATTTCACACATGAAGGTTATATAAATATAACCCATATTTCAATATAAAATTTGCTCATTTGAGGACAGGTAATGCTACCTGTCCTCAAATAATAATGCTATCCCAAATGCATGGGATTTCTGTTTTAGCGGAGTGATATAAAATATACTGAAATAACAATAGAGATGTAAGTTACTCTCAGCAAAATATAGCAATTGCAGTCTGTGGTTCAATCACATTACCAATTTGATTCCCAGTGATGACCTTTATAATGTGCTCGCCATCACAGCGCCGGGTATCCCCAGTCACCAAGAAGGAATACATGAGTTGAAGCCAGCTTAAGTTCATTGCTCTCTTCAAAATACTTGCCTAGTTTTCAAAACTTATATTGGGATGAGCCACATATTCACTCCTTCCTGGCTATCTCAGAGGGACATTTACATTATTATAATGAACTTTTAATGGGAGCAGTATTTCTACTATCAGTTGATCCACTCAACTGTTTAAAACTGTTTGGTTTGTCTAAACCAAAGGCCAGTCTCTGGTCCTCTTTGTGGTGAGATAAGTCAGCTTCTTTGCAACAGCTGTGGTCAGTCACACCGCTCATTTTGAGTTTCTGAGCTTCACATTACCCTTGCACATCTCATCTGAGCCTTCTTCCATTTTAGGGGTTTATTGATCAGTCACACCACTCCAGCAAGGTATTGATAAAAATTATTAAAACTGAGAAAAAAAACGACAACACAAAGCGATACCACTGTTTCAATGCCATTATGGATAAAGCTAGAAATAATTAGCAGTGGAAGAGAAAGAGTAAATTAGAATTTGATGAAGTGAAACTTCCCATTCTAAACTGCAGATATTTCCATTTGTAACTGGAATGTATGTTTATATGGCCTGTCCCAATAAAATCAAACTGGGAAAGCTCCTGGTGGGTTTGTGGTATCTCAACCCAAATATTCTACAAAAGTAGAATATCACAGTATAGTATGAAAACAGAATTAAACACGTTTAAGACCTTAAGACCTCATAATCTCTTCCCAACAAGAATAAAAATTCCAGTTTATCCATAACTAGGCATGTTTTAGGGAACATAGAAAATGCTAGAATTATTCCTTTCCAGGTAAATTCCATTTGAAAATTTGCACAATACAAAATTCACCATGCCATTTTGATAACTATGAAATTTGCACAATCAATAAAACACTAGGCTTCATTCTACAGTTTTTTTCAGAATTTCCAATTTAACACTTTTTCACAATTATTGTGCCCTTTTGCTAGGATTACGACACATTGCAACACCTTTTTTTTATCATAAAATAAAAGTAGGGTGTTCTTAACAGATTTTAGCTCCATTAAAGTAGCTCAAATACTTAAATTTTTATTTTTGTTTTCCATCCACAATTCTACCAGTTCATTTCGCTACATTTCATTTTTAATGAGATATATGAAAATCATTATAGAGCTTAAAAAAATAAAGCCTTTAGAAGCTGATCTTCCATCACACCTTCAGAAATGAAACACATTGAGGAAATTCTGAGATAGAAGCTATAAACATGCTGGCACTATTAGAAACATGCATGAAGCAGGCAGAACTGAATTTGAAAGCACACATTTATGAGTCTCTAAGGGTGAACACCATTTCATCCCCCTATAATCTATTTTGAAACAAGCAAGTTTACCTTAAGACAATATTAATATGCTAATAACAATAATATCTTGGACTTTCCTCTTAAAAGACACTTGGAAAAGGCCAGGGTGATTATGTCTTTTCCTGAAGCTGCAAATATGTTAGTGTAGTGCCTCCAGCTCCTAATGCTTCTCTCAGTGCAGACAGATCACAAGCCCCACACCACGCCTGTTGCACAGTGCTTGCTTCTCTGATTGATGACTTCTATTAAGCTCTCTGCAGCTTCTCTATTGCCTCTCTACACTTACTCAATTCTTTCTGCTCAGTCAGACTGCATATTTTGCTCTTTCAGGACATCAACTATTTTGCTTTTAACTACATCAACTGCCAGACTACAAAGAATGGACTTCTCACTAAATTCATCGTTAAAACCATAATATATTGGAAGGGAACACTCTTCAAAATGATGCAAGCTTCCAGTGATTAGGATAGTTAAATTCCTGCTTTTAAACAATGCTCTGCCTTTACAAATATAGATCTTGAGAACACAAACTCTCCATTTACAGCTCTTTCTATATAAATTTTATTAAGGATGCTTCAAGAAGTTGAAGTACAAAGAAAAGCAGTGACTTGATTGATACACAGAAAATAAAAAAATCCTGTCCCTAACCTTAGCTCCTGAACTATAGGCTTGCTGCTTACTCATTGCTAACGGCCTTGAAGTTTTCTCTTTTATAAATTAAATTCTTTGGAAACTTGGTCATATTTTTTCCAGGAACTCAGCATCACAGTTCACATCTCCTTGTGTTATGCTGACTAACCATGAGAATTGTATGAACTGCTGTGAAAAGGTGACAAAAACTTGTAGTGCTGAGGCTTGAGACATTGAAGAGCACTTGACTATGATAAACTTAATAACACAGTGAGTAAAAAAAGTTATTCCAAAAGCTTCCAATGCCCAGCAAGAATTAATATTTTAAGATGTGAAACTTTTTGAAACATAATTAAAGTGCAAAATCTTAGATTGGTAAATAAAATTTACAATTTTCTAAAAATTCCTGGCAAGTGATTCACTTGCTTCAAAATGAACTAAAGTAGCTCCAATAGCACAGGGTATTTTCTCCCTAGTGATTCAGTAGGTAATTATACACTTTTATTTAGTATTTAGACTACAATGATTGTCATTACTTATGAGCTACTCAAGTGAAGATACCCATGCTTTTGTTATGCTTAGGTATTGAAGGCTGTTTATTTTATTTCATTCAAACAAGTATATTTTAAAGAGGACTTTTTCTACACTGAAATATAAAGATGTTCAGAATCCATCAGTACTTTACTGATTTAATGATCAAGAATTTATGTAAAAAACAGTGATTCTTGATCATTACTACCTATTTGATGATTGTTCTCTCACATGACTAGTTACAAGTGCTACAGGAAGGCAAGCATCCTGTGCTCGGTACATATGAGATCCTTCTTTCTTCATTAACTGTAAAATTTTCATTGCTGCCACAATTAACACTTTTCTCCACGGTTCACAGTTACTTGACACCATTTAAAATTTTAATTAATATTTGAATCCAGCACCCACCTCTGACCACAGTTCATATATAAAAACCACAAACATGCAATGTTGAACTTCCTATTTTTCATGTGTTTTAAATGACAAGATACAGGAAACTCCTGGCTAGAGGATAAACTGTGCATTTATCCAGCCTAGCTAGCCTGCTCCAGCCCCCTGCACCTTATTGGGTGGTTTGGACAACCAAAGTCTTTTTTTTCTATCTTTACATCTAATTAGGAATCTAATTTTCTGTCAGAGTGTGCTTAACTAAATGCCAGGCCTGAAGCTATAGGTTCAAGCTCCACCCAATAAAAATAAGCCTGAATAAAAAATATACCAATTAAGTTTCTACTGAAATGGGGGATTACACATCAAGTATTGTAAGTTTTGTGGTGACCTTAAAGAGCACTTGGTATATTCTAATTACCTCTTGTACCTCATGTGATAAGGCTCTGGTCATGGAGTTCACAAGCAGCTACTATATACAGGCTTTCATGTAATGATTCTTATTGTTTAGGAGTTCAAGTAAACTTAAACCTTATTGACTGCTACAGAGATGATTAAAGGTGGTTCAAAAAAATGTATCAAAAGGAATATAATTTTTAATTTTTTTTATCTATTTGCAAAAATGTATCCATTTCAGAAGCCTTCACCTTAGAATTCTAAGCTTCCAACGTAAAAGGAAGATATCTCTTTTAGAAAAGAAAAGGTATCAACCAACATCCAACAGCTAGGCCTAGCCTTTTAAGCTTTAAGAAAAATGAAGCATCAACTTTACAAATAGTCATGGGAAAAATAAAACCCAAACCACTAAATGTTTAAAAAGTAAAATGTTAAGTGCAAGAATAGCAAAGTTTGGAAAATGAGAAATTTACCAAATATGTTTATATATTTATATATACACAAAAAGATCGAATCTATAGTCATACACAAAATTCACTCAGTAGCTACAGTTATGCCTAATCTTGGTCTGATGGTTTTTGGCACCTTAAATATTGAATTCTTTCCTAAAGAGTGGCATGACTTCAAAAGTTGTAGATAAAGTATACAACACACTATTTTCTTTCCTTTGACAGCCTGGACTTATTTATCTTTGGTCCTTTTATATCGCCTACACTGCAGCAACACAAGGGAAACTCTCTCCACAGCATCCAGCATCAAGCTCAGAGCTCCCCTCTGCCTTTTCCACAGCACACGGAAAAGCAGCTCCATGCACACCCACCTTCAGCTGATCTCTTACCAGACACAGCCCCCAGGCAAGATCTTTTTCTCCTGCGGTTTCATGTGAGTTTAGAATTAATTGGCACATTGTCCCTCAATAATATAACATAGTCAAAATCTAAGAGACCATTTCTAATGTGGAGAGGGATAGTGGATATTTACAAGTCTTATTATAGAAACTCCAAGTAGGAATTAAGAAAATCCACTGTGCTATAAATAAATCCCAAGGAGAAAAAGTATGGAGTCAACTTTACAAATTTGAGCTACTAAATCTTTGTTTCAGTTTGGAAACATGTTTGGCTGAAGGCCAACATTTAGAAAGGCTGTCCAGAATTCTCCCACACTAGAACCAAAAAGAAAAAGCAGCCTCAGAAACCTGCTTCAAACTTCAGTGAAGTAGAACCTCAACTAACCCTTTCTATTATAAGGCACAATTTCTTACCCTCTGATGAAGTGCAATGATTGTTATAGCAGAGATTTCATTTTAAATACTCTTTTTAAGAAATCTCAGGGGATTTTCTTCTTTCTTTTTTTTCCTAGTAGTGAATAACTACTAAACTAAATTGCAGTTTTGCTAGAAAATCATTTCTCCAGCAGCTCAACATTACTTAGAGAAAATCTATTCCATACCCTGTACTACAACATAGTTCTAAAATCACACCAGAAAAAGCCTATTCACCATGAAGAGTGTAATCTAGTTACTTATCTCCATTTTGCTGTTGCTCCTTTGCAGTAAACTACCATTGCGTGCAGACAGAGTAATTTCCCAATTTCTGTCTTTCACTGGGGATTTCAACTAGGCACAAAAATCAATGATGCTTCATGAAAAACATGTGTATGCTGTAGATCAGCATTGGGTCTTGCAGGCAACTAAAATCTATTGGAGCACAGTAACAAAAAAGAACCACATGCAAAATTAAAATATTAGTTTCTGTCCTCTTATTATAATTAATTAATACAAATTCTCTGCATAAGAACAAACTTTAATTCTCACTGCCAAGATACAATATTTCAAAGTATTGTTTGCAATGCATAGAACTACCATTAAAATAGTTATTGTTTCAAGTGAAAATACTTTCTATGAAGTTTTCTAAACATGCATATATACACATACAGAGTTCTAAAAACATACAAAAACTTCCTCTTCACAAGAAAGCACCACAAATAAAAAATGTTTTTGGAAAAAGGAATTTATAGCTTCAGACTTGCTTTTATTAAAGAGTTTGAAGCAACTCTATTATTAACATGGTTTATCTGATTCTACAAATAAAGGTTCTTTTGTGTTAGCATATTTTGCTAGACTTTAGCATGTCAAAGCAGACCAATTTGTGAATTAAGTTTTTGAAACAGATACTTTTCATGTCTAGGAATAGAACAAAATGAAGAACTGAAGTACCCAACTGCAAAAGATCTGTCAACAATTCTTTTGTAAAGGCCCATTCTCAAGAGGTTACAATTATCACAGCATGACATTTTTTCAGGAAAATAATTTTGCCCTAGATAGCTTTCTGGCTTATAGTTTTGGGTTGTTGTTTTTTTTGTCCTCTCTTTAAATGAATAATGACAGTTCCAATATCTGTAAGAGGAAAATTACACATTACTTACCACTCACACTTCTCTCAACAACCTTAAAAGGACCTTAGACTAGGTCTACATTTCACTCACTTCTCTGATATTTGAACTGAAAGCTTCACATTAACACACTATCATAAAATCTAATAATAAACATTAGAGATAGACTCCAATATAATTCTTTGCTTTGAAGATTTATCTGTCCTTTAGATCACAAAAAAAATGGTCTGGCTTTCGAGTAACTTTTCTGGGCTAATTAAATGAACTTTTTTCTTCTCTGTATGCATATACTCTCTCAAAATCTGTCAATAATGCAAAACATCCCCTGTTTGGAGAAGGAACAAATGCTGGTTCACCCTCTGCTCGTGGCTTGACCCAGAATTCCCTCAAGGTAAAGGGAAGTCATTTGTACATTAGCATTCTAAATCACCAGGGAGAGCATGGCAAGGCTTTCCTGTCGCATGTTGTGAAAACTGTTTTTACAGAATTCTGCAAAGGGCAGAAATAATAATAATAATAATAATTGATTTTAAATTGCTTGCTATTTTTGGAAATTGAAACACACTGACATATTAACCACAGAATCACAGACTATTCTGATTTGGAAGGGACCCACAAGGACCATTAAGTTCAAACACCTCTTGAACTCAGACAGGCTGGTGCTGTGACCACTTCCCTGAGGAGCCTGTTCCAGTGCCCAGCCACCCTCTGGGTGAAGAACCTTTTCCTAATATCCAATCTAAACCTCCCCTGACACAACTTCAGCACATTCCCTGGGGTCCTGTCACTGGCCACCAGAGATAAGAAAGGATACACAACGTTTTCCATTTTTCTGAAAGTTCACCTTTTGTCATTTTAAGTTCTCCTGTTATACCTCAGTGTTCTGTCACATATGCTTTAGAAAAAATAGTTTTGAAAGAATGCCACATAACAAACGCTAGAAGTACTCTTACTCAGCTATGTTTTTCTTCACATTAGAAAGAAAAAATGGATTCCAAATATTAATTGTTTACATTGCTGAACTGTTGTACTTCCTCGAAAACACAGCTCTTCAGACAATGTGAGGCTGGAGCACATGACAGGTTTAAACAACTAACATCTCTAGTATCTTGCTTAACTCAGATTTTTTCTGTACACTGCAGACAACTCAATCCTTTCCATATAAAATTCTCAAGGTCTTTTTAATATGCAACAACCATGAAGCCATTTTTCCTTGCTATTTTCTCCTGAATCATAAGTGCACTTGGCAAGAACTCAAAGCATACATGGTTGCTGATGCTTCATACACTGGCAGAGAAGGTGAAGGTTGAATCACTCTAACACTTAGGAATTGATTTGGAATAGCTTTTACAGGTTTGGAAAAAGCTGCTCGCTCTCCCAGCTACAGAAATGTTATACTATACCCTTATAGGCTGAAAGAGATAGAAACATACAATTTACGAAGAAAGCTATTGTACTTCATTGTACATTCTATTCCCCGAGCCTTGGCAACAAAGAAAGGGTTGAACCGCCTTTGTGGGAGGACGATTATTGAATTGTGCACCTGGCATGCACAAGACTTTTCTGTCCTTCATTGATTGCTGTGGGCATCAGGAATGAATGAACCAGGGGAAGACAGATTGTTCTAATACTTTGTTTCCCAGCAGATAAGCACCACAAGCACCAAGCCAGGGCACTCCTTCCTGGCTTCAGACAGACCTTCAGGTATCTTTTGAATTCTGTAAGCAGTTTATTTATATTCAAACCTCTTGAAATAAATACTGCCTCACTTTCAACTGTCTCAGCGTAACTACATCCCTGTCTCTCTGTAACAAAGCAGTACGTTCATTGTCTTGCCAATGGCCATAAACTCCCTCTTGCTCGGGGGCTTTACAAAGATCCTGCTTTAAGTACTATCTTGAATTACTTCTTCCTCCTCCCCTCTTCAGAGCTGCCGCAGACCGGTCTGCAGTCCCCTGCTGAGCCCCCACCTCCCCCCTCCTTGCACTGCTCATATCTTTCATCTTTCCCAGGGGCATCTCCTAACACCAAACACCTGGGTCTCTGCCAGCTGGGAGCAGAGCTCTGCCTGCCCCACTCCGTGGGCTCCTGGTCACAGGCCTGAAAGAAACAAGCAGATGATAGTGCTTCCGATTACCTATGGCAATATTCATCAGCTATAGCTAAAGATTAAGCAGCTAAGAAACAAAAACCTATTGGGATTCATGAACAACTCGGAATACTAAAAAAAGGGATTCAGCCATAGAGAAAAGAAGCTTGGCGAGCAAACAGAATTTATAAATGTGTTTTCTCAGATTGTAGAAAAAATGGTGTTTAACTCACAGTAGCTACTGCAGGAAACTGGTTGGTAGACACTATGACTTTTTGGTTTATCTTGATTTTAAAAAGGTCTTCATTCAGAAAACAAACTGTTTGCAAAAAAAAGTTATATCTGCAAGAGTTTCCCCTTTTTTATATAAAATACATTTTAAAACTGTTTTAAAGAATGGTTTTCAGGTTTATTTTCACCAGGTAACCAGGTTTTTTTTCTCTGGTTTCTTTCATCTACTTGTAAGTCAGTAATTTTCCCCCTGAATATAATGTGAAAAAGGTGTTGCATTTTTCTTCTGTTTTATAGGTTCGGACATCAAATCCTGGGGGGATTTCTTTTTTTCTAAAAACCACATTCAGAGTGTTCCACGTCAGTTTTACTAAGCTATGCATAGCAACATTTATCTGACCTAAGCACCAAGGAAGACTTGTCTCCAGAGCATCTAGTTCCATCACAAGACTTGTTCACAAGGCAGGTCCTCACATGGCATAATTCTGTAATTTAAAAAAAGGGAGAAACAAGGCTGTATTTCAGAGCTCCTAAGATAAACTCAATATTTTAATTGATACAATTAATTTTTAAAGTGAATTATTAGGAAATTGAGATATAGTAATGATATTAATTCACTTTTCTTATATAGAGATGGACAGTTTGATTTAAGTGTTGCACTTCACTCTTCATGGTTTAGAACTGGTCAAGTTTCAGTCTTTAATGTGCTAGACAGTAAATTGTAAAAGAAAAAGTTAGAGAGCCTTATGTGCATAGGAGTTTAAATGCCTAACTAGGAATCTGAAGAAAATCCACTTTTCATACTTGAGTAAAAACCCCACTGTTCAGACTGTGAGGAGAGATAGAGGGTATTGTTATGGTGAGAATACCGAAACTACTCATACACTGTCTTTATAAAGTACATCATCCCTTATTAACGCCTCCACAAAAGGTTGCCACAAATCTACTTTATAACTAGAATCTCAGCAATATTTTGTAGAGAGTGGTGATATTCAACTACAACAGAGACTGACTCACTACCCAGAATTGTCTTAAATGTTTCTCATTTTCTTTAGGTATTATCTCCCTTGTCTGTGAAAACCATATCAAAACATGCTTTTCAGCAATTACATTTAAGAATATAGCTGTGGAGTTTTACTCCACTATGGCTATGATGATGGTAAAGATTACTCTCTAGAAAAAATTGTTATGTAATGACTCACATTGAGTTGCTGTCAAAAGTGAAAAGTGAAAGTCAAAATGCAGTCAATTGTCCTGTCAAAATCTAATTTTTTCAATTAATTATACCTTGCCTTAAAGGCATTTAGCCTTCCTTCTGGTGTTTAGTGGGGTTTTTAAAATAAAAATTCAAATAAGACACAACTTTTTCAGGACTTAATTTTGAACATCGTCTTAAAAATTTGTCCCTGTACAAGATTCCCTTCTAGAAGGTAGGAGAAATCTGGTTGACAAGAATGCTTCCTTACAATCTAGCACAACAAACAAGGGAGAAATCCAGTTAAACTCTTTTATTATGTGCTTTTTCAAGTGCTCGTAGCATGCAACATTGCAAAACCCATTTTGTGGAGATGGCCAATGATCTGAGTAACAGTAACATCTTTACCTGGTTTGTTAATCATGTCTCAGTCATCCAGTGGCTATTAATTTATTTTTATATTTCTTCAATGTTTGTAACCTCTACAGATGCTTACAATAAAAAGAAAAAAGGGCTTGCTGTCACTGTGCTTTCTTCTCTAGCTGGAGTTTAGATTACAGCTGCATTGCTGAACAACTCATTACCTGCCAAATAGTTCCTCTGTATCCATAAAAAAAATTAGAATGCAAAAATAAATATAGCTTACTCCCCAAATTATTGCCTAATTAATTTCACTGCATTCCACAGAGGTCTTTGTATCCAGCATGTCTTGCACAGCATTAATAAAACCATAGAGCTGATTTATTTCCTCGTGTTTAGCCACAAAAAGAGGTCAAGTGTCTGGGCAGCTCTGTCTGTGAGTCATGGTACAATTTCTGCCCCTCTTTGTTTGACTCAGACTACTGAGTCCTCTACGACATCTCAGCAGCTTTGACCAAGGTATTGAAGAAATGAAAATGAGAGTACCCATGTCAGCCTGACTTCCCAGCCAGCTACCACCCGCAATACAGACTGCCAGTGGGACATGAGGCACTTTTTATCCTCAAATAATCTTTTAGGGATCAGGTATACGAATGTGAAAACCCTGGCAGTTACCACTGTCTGATAGACTACTCAAACCTCCAGTTACTTCTATCCATATGTCTGTGGCTACATGGATTGTGTGAAGGAGACAGAGGAACTTGTACTGGTGGGAATAGAACTACGGAATATCTTTCCTAGCAGGGATCTTTGAATCTCCCTAGGTGGCATGCCTCGTGGCTGGAGGTGGCACAACTCTGTGCCTACTGGGGCACAGTGCTGCTCGTGATATTACGAGCAAAAACTGTTTTGAATAAGTACATCATGGAAAGAGAACTTTCTGGAAGTCTTCCCTTTTCTTTTTGATAATGAAAGACATTCTCTTGCATGTCACAAAATTATCTGTTGCTTGCTGTTCATAATTTATAGTTTGGAAGTCTTACTTATAATAACATATCTTGAGATCTAATCAGTTTTCATCATTACAATATGGAAACATACCTGTTTATATGGTAAATATTTCTTATGCAATTACAGAAATTAGAAGTTATTAATAACTTCCTATGAATTGTAATTGATACCATCATAATTTCACCATCTTACATAAAAATTATTCTGTATCAAAAACCATGGAAAATATTTAAATTTAGGCAGGATATGGGAAACATACTGTGAGGGTCTTTCAACTAATTTCTGTTAAACAGAAAAAATACTGAGCTTTAACAAATATATTGAACACTCCCCCCTCCCTTGTGCTTAAAGCATAAGCCTTATTGAAACCTTACAAAAACTTAACCTGCCATCACTTCCATCATTTTAGTTGATTACTCTGCAACGACACATAAAATTAACCAGATCAGTGAATAATCCTAATAAAAAACAATGGAAAGAGCCTTTTAAGTGTTATTCTAACATTTGACTGATAATGTTTCCATATGGAAAGTGTCTCCGCACTTAGAAAATACTTGAAGACAATACTATCAGATAAAGAGCACTTGAGAAAGAAATCCTGATGTCTTCCATGGTACCCCACAGAAGAGCCATGAAAAACTTATTCCTGAAAACCATTTCAACAGAACACAAATTTGATACTAATGCCAGTAGCAAAGACAGCACAAACAAAAACCTGGGTTACTGAAAGGGCTTTGTGAACCTTTATAACACCATGGATTTAACAGAATCCTCTTGAAAAGGTGACGAATACAGAGTCTGTCACCATGCAAACTCTATGACATATGGCCAATAGATTGTTGGTAAATATTTAATAAAATGAAACATTAGTCTCTGATGTAAAACCTCTACTATACAAAGAGGCAAAGGTACAGCAACAAAGCACGTGCTCTTTTTGACAATGGTGCTGTGTTTCAGGTTGCCAATGTCTACAGACTAAAATTAAAGCTCAGTCTGTTACCACAGTGTAATACAACTCATCAGAAGAGGCCTCTGTAGATTTTCTTTTTAGTTAAACCTGGTTTCTATAGTTCAACAGCTTGACAGCAGTGTAAAAGTATATTGCTTTTGCTGGAACATCTGTCTTTCAAGTCATTACTATTCCTCCTTTAAAATCTTTACTGTAAAAGCCAGAAGAGTTTGGGTTTTGGCATCGTTTTGTTTTTCCCTTTGTTAATATCTTATATTTGTGTAAGATGTAAGATGCACACGAAGCACAGGTTTGGTGCTTCCAAACAGAAAAATTAAAAAAAATTTCTCAGTTTGCTAATCACCAATGATAAAAGACTAGACTGATTAACTTTTTCCTTTCCAGCTGTGATTGAAAATCAGAATTAGTAGTAAAATTAGTTTAACAGCTTCAGTCCCAGGAGAACTCCAGAAAATCCATCAGCTCCATTTACAACTGGAATGAATTGCCAGAATGCAAAACCACATTTGGATATACCATGCCAGAATTGCATGCAAAATTGCCAATTCAAATCCTAAAATCCCGGGTGGTTTTAAAAGTCTTTACTTTTGTCGATAATGAAGAATGAGGACAGGTTGGGATTTTTTTCAAGTTTTCAGAGTTTTGCAAATGTAGTTATTTAAGCATATTCTAATTTTAGACCCAAATAATATCAATATCATTTCTTCAGTGAAAACAAAATCCACCAATGTTATTTCCTGATTTCCACAGATGAGTTTTTGAGATACCAAATTGCCTGAACAAAAAAAGTTAAAAAGTGATACAGGATAAAAAGATCCACAATACAAGATCCATTATGAAGACTGACAATTGGCAACATTGTACACAGAAAGTATAAAGAGTGCCTGCCAAATTTCTGTGATGGAATTAATCATCCATGAGACATGTTTGTCTCAGCCCATTTGCTGCAACTACTTTACTTTCCTCTAGAAGCAGTAACACTGCTGTACAGACCTACTACAGAAAATTCAGCACTTGAATGGATAAATATATGAATGGATATGCTGGAAAAATTGTAGGGTCAGTATGCCTGTCTCAAAAGCTGTTATCCAACAGCATTTGGGGTTTTTGGACAATCTCACATTTCACTATCAATATTACAGATTAAGCATTTCTGAATTGTTCAAATTCTCCTTATCTGGGAAAGTAGAGGCACATTTTTTTTCTTCCATTTGAAAAAAAAAAGGTAACATTCTTTTTAAAAATAAATTCACCCTTCAGGGCAACAATATTTCTTCAGGACAATCAAATCTCAAAACTGCAATTACACCTTTTTGTATAATATTGTAATCCTTGAACACTCCACACAGTGCTATTTAATTGTAAGTCATTTTCTGGTCAGCTTACTTATTTCAGCACCTCATTATTCACAGTCAAAATTTCAGTGAAACTAAGAACAAACACATATGCAACACTGAAAAAAGAATCCTGGCATCAGTTCAAATTAGTAATAAGATTTTGAACATTTGTTATTTAAGTTTGTTTAATTTTTTCCATCTTAAAATGTGTAACAAGGCAACTTGTCCTATTTATCATCATGAGATCTTCCATTATCCAATCATGTACCAAGAAAACATGAAAAAGTCACATTAGAATAGCATCTGTTAATGTATTTAAAGTTCTGCAACTACTAAAGCTGATACTGAATGCAAACAGAGCCCACTAGATGGCATAAAGCAATAAATATAATGAGAAAAACATAATGATACCCCTGATTTCTGTTATGGTGTTTATTGATTTCTTTTAAGAGAAGATATCACGCACTGAGAGAACAGATTTATCTTTAATGAAATATTAATAAAAATTAGTATTTTTTTTCTTCTACATGCAAGGTACTATAGAGGGAACCTTGAGGACAGAAACTTACCCAAGAAAGTCAGGTAACGTTAATATGAAGGTTATAAATACAACCTCAACTCTCCCCTAAAAGATTACTTTTTCTGTTACAACGTTACTACCCATTCACATGCTACTTCAAATGTAATACAAGACTATAATTCAGGTTATTATAAACATCTTTCTTCATAAAAAAAAAAAGTTTTAATATTCAAAGTGACTATGCCTCACAGTCTGAAGAAAAGAAGGGTCATAGGAGGCTTTGTTGCTCTCTACAACTACACGAAAGGAGGTGGTGGCGAGGTGGGCGTCTGCTCTTCTCCCAGGCAACTAGGCCAGGATAAGGGGAAATGGCCTCAAGTTGTGCCAGGTGAGGTTCAGGTTGGATAGCTGGAAAAATTTCTTCACTGAAAGAGTGATTAGGCATTGGAAAAGGCTCCCCTTGTGGAGTCAATCCCAGTAAGCACTCAGAAAATGAGTGGACATGGCACCTCACAATATGATTTAGTGGGCATGGTGATATTTGGTCATGGGCTGGACTTGAACTGCAGGTCTTTTCCAACCTTAATGATCCTATGATTTTTGCTAACAATTTAACAAGAGATCTTTAAGATCGAGACATGGTCTAGCACTCAGGAACTTCTCCCAGTGATCACAAACATCCAAAGATAATGGCCTTGCCTAGCCTCAACCTGCCCCCTCAATACACGAGTACATCCCGTCAGCTCCCTTGCACCTGCGTACATCCACTGTGCTTAGAAGTCTCTTGATTTGATCCTTCTCCACCAAGGTGTACTGGGTTGACCCTGAGTGGATGCCAGGCACCCATCAAAGCTGCTCTATCACACCTCCACACGTGGACAGGGAAAAGAATATATAACAGAAGGTTCGTGAGTTCAGGACCAGGAGAGAAGATTCCCCAAATACCATCACGGACAGAACAGACTCAACTTGGGGTTATCAACTAAATTTATTACTAATAAAATTAGAGCAGGATAATGAGACATAAAACAAATCTTAAAAACACCTTCCCCCCCACCCCTCCCTCCTTCCCAAACTCTACCTCCTCCCTTGTTTTCAAAAGGCACATTTACAGCTGAACTGCTGAAGCCAAGGGAAGAACAGCCACTGCAGGAGTCAGAAGAAGAAAAAAGTTTCAATGTTGTTTACACTAAAGTCTCTCTGGAACACAGAAAGGTGTTGAGACACTGCAGGAGTTATGGATATCCACACTTTTTAGGTACAGCTTTTGGTTTCATTGAAACTTCTGTTTTCTGTCTTTACACACTGCCTTGGTTCAGCACTTTTGTGGCCATATATCACTATTTCATGTTCCATTGATTCTATCTGTAACAGCAGTAAAGCCAAGACAGAGCAGGCTCCAGAAACAGGGATGAGGATGCTCATGAGAATGTTCGCTAGCCAGAGCAGTGGTAAGTGAAAACTTCATAACATTAGATGCTTTTTCAGAGTGTGCTGCTTCATATTTACTTTTAAATGGTTTCTGTAGCTGAATTTGACAGTTATAAAGACATTTTCTTCCAAAGACAAATTTATTTCCAGGAAGCGGGGACAGATTTTTGACCAAAATTAAATTATCCTTTTCCCCATACATATATATTTATTCCATATATATATACATACACATATATATGTACATACACACATATTCCTTATGCTCCTTATATGCATTATTCAAATATGTATATGTGTTGAAATACCTATGTGAATATTCACCTATGTTTACCCATACATGTTTACATATACATGTATTTTCATATCCTGGTGCACAGGAGGAATCAAAGATCAGGAAACAGACAAAAAAATGTCCTTTGTAGAGAGTGGGAAAAAGCCTTTAGAGTAAAGTAATAACACGAAGCAGACCATTTCTTTTCAGAAAATGTTTCCTGGCAGTTACGAGTTCCTCAGTTTTTCAACTGGATTGTTCAACAAATTGGAGGCAACCAACAGCCCCCAGCACTAGATGTTAATTACCAGTAACACCCAAATTGCTTTTGGTGCATCTACACAAATTTTGGTCATCTTTCAGTGGAGTTTAATTAGCTGTTCCACATGCCCTGTGAAGCTATTTCCTGTATGCTTTCCCTGCATGCTGCCTTGTATGATCTGGCTTCCCTTCCCTGTATGCATGCATTCCCTTTGTGTTTTTTCTACGTGCTTTTGCATGCTTGCTTCCTACTTACCTTATGTTGAAGTGTTCTTTTACATGCTACTTTAAACTTTTCAGCAGAGACACTGAAGATGTGGCAACAACATGATTCTTCCTGTGAAGAATAAGCCAGATTTGGTACCTTCGTGCTAGTCATTAGGCTTAGTTTTTATAGATGGCCCAATTATCATAATATATTACGGGTTTTAACACCTTCTCGATCTCTACTTACAGAACCTCAAAATTAATTTAAGCTTGAGAAGTGCCAATCTCTTTGACAATTAAAATAAAGCCTATTTGAAATTGAACAATCTGGGGCCATTAACTTTTTAATAATTGTTGTTACTATAAGACATTCTGAGCTCTCATTTTTCTGCCTCTAAGGTGCTGTCCTCAAAGATTGAGCTTATGCAAGCAAATTATTACATCATGAAACATGGCTTTTCATGATTGTGTATCCATAGGCCAGTCTAGTTATGAGCAGCTACAGGACATCTTGTTACAGCACATGAAAATGTTAGTCTGTATAATTCTTTCCTTCTAATAGATTTTTAAACCAAAAGCTGCTTCACAGCTAATTGAATGCATAGAGAAAAACAGATGTTACTTTATTTCATTACCTGTTTCAATCTTCACTGAGAAATATGTTATCTTATTTATAGTTAAGTTACCTTACTGGTATACTAGATGATTCCCACCTTGTTTGTACTGATATCCCACAATAGCCTGAAGTTGTTTCAGAATTGATTGTATATTTTAATGCTTATGAAGCAGGTTCATTTGTTCATACAAAAACCATGATTCGCATTTCAAATTCAAAATTAAAATTCACTCTGATATAACTTGAATGCCAAGCAGCAAAAGAAGGCTGTAAATAAATTTTAAGTGTTTCTATATGGATAGGATAGGTGGGCAAGCTAAAACCTAAATTCAGTCATTTGTATGCTATGCTAACTGGGAGCATGTGCAATGCAAGCTTGAGGGCGTTCAAGAGAAAGTCTTTCTGCTTTTCTTGATAAAAATAAGAATCAATACAATAAAAAAGGCCTCTAGAAAAGTCACCTGTCCACTAGGTACTCATGGTCTTTGATAAATTAGATTGGAATGGCAAAATAAGTCATAAAACAGAATTCTAATTCTACCAGGAATTCTGAAATCTAACATTTCTTAAACAGAATGGAAATATTCTTTTAAATTTCAATCTGAAAAGACTATTAACAAATGTTTCTGAAGTTCCTGGAAGAAACAGGAGAGCTGTTAGAGAGCTTATACATTGAGAAGACTACAGATCCCGGAATGTGAGAAAGCTGAAGACAACATAGAATACAGACTTCCTTGAAATTTTCCATTATCACATAGTGAATTTTATGTTTCATATAAAGATCATCAGTGGATCAGTCTCAATACTGAATGTACACAGGCTACTATAAGACTTTCCAATCTTGTTTAATTAAGTAGTAAATCTTCCACCACTTTAAGTTACTCTAATAAATCAAAATTAAAGTAGCTCTAAGTTCATTTAGATAGTAGAGAAAGAAGAGCAAGTGTTAATATTCCAAACAGAAAATATCAGCCTATATCTTTATAATAAACCTGTATCCCTATGCACTACTCAATAAATTCTACTTCACGAAGGTCTGCACCTGCCCTGTCACACCAGCCTTCACACATGGGCTGGCTTTGTCTGAGGTAATCTTTTTCATAGCAGCTAGTATGGGCCATGTTTTGGTTTTGTACTGAAAACGGTGTTGAAGAAGGAGTGAGGAGGGGGACATTGGAGTGATGGTATCTGCCTTGTGAAGTCACTGTCACACATGATGGAGCCCTGCTGTCCTTGAGATGGCTGAAGATCTGTCTGCCCATGGGAAGCAGCGAATTAATTCCTCATTTTGCTTTGTATGTGGCTTTTGCTTTACCTAGTAAACTGTCTTTCACTCAACCCAGCAGTTTTCCTACTTTTACTCTCCCAGTTCTCTTTCCCATCCCACTGGGGGAGCGAGAAAGTGGCTGCCTGAGACCTGGTTGCTGGCTGGGGTTCATCCACAACAATGCAAAATTATCCGTTCCATTCACAGCTGTAGGACTGACAGTAGACACTGAGACCTTGCTCCCGAGATATTAAGTTTGGAAACTGAAAGACAAAACTACAAAGTGTACAAGACCTTCTTATTCTCCCTTTGCTCTACATTCTTCCTCTTTATTCTCTCTACTGTACGGAGCTTGATAGCGCCAACTGTGTGCTACGGTTCATGGGGCTCATGACACAAAAGGATGAATGAGGAGCAAGTAGAAATATCCAGAAACTTTTGGGGCTGCTCCTGAAATATGTTTTAAAGCCTTTAAGGATAAACAAAAATGATCATGAAATCTCAAGACAAATCGACAGTATACAACCATCCTGAACTCTTTACATCCTGTTTACTTTACATTTTGCCTATTTACAAGGGCTGAAACTTGGTGTTAACAAACCATGAGATCTACTTGAAAGAAATAGGCTCTTTAACATATCTTTCTTTCCACAGTAGGACACACTTGACACATGTCAGAGTGACATAATGGAAGCTATGTTGTGACACACTGTAGGAACTGATCAATTAAGACAGCTTGACTTATATCACAATGCATTACCAAACTGATACCACAACAAACACGGTGATTTTTTGGCACTAAAACAATTTTGTTGTAGAGTTGTTGAACAGTACAGATGTAAGCGAATAAAAATTTTTCTTATAAAATAGGCAAGACAGCTATTTAACCTTCTCAGTGATACTGGCCAAAGACAAAGTATTACAAAATACTGGTGGGAAGAAGAAGACACACTACAGTCATTCAGCAGTACCCATATATCTCACACATATGAACCACTTTCAATCAGAGTCTAAGTTGAACACTAAGTTGCTACAGAAGTTGAAGATGTTGATGAACTACTGCGTCACCACAGAATCAAAACTCAGAGAACACACATGTCTGTGGCAAAAAATATTATGTTCTGAACAATAATACGCTATAGATTTCATTTTCTGGGGTATCCTTGTTGAAGTCTCCCTTCTTTCAGTACCCATCACCAGTATCTGACACATGTCACTGTATGAGTGTGTGTTAAGTTCTTGGGATAGACAACTGCTCCTTAAAATGGGGAGCTATGCTGTGGAAACAGAGAATAGCACTTGTTTACACTTGCTACAAACAATTTTGTTAATCTTGAGCAAACATTGTTCCTCATGTAATCACAGTTTGCCAAATGAAGCACTACATCCAGCCTCATTAGGTAAAATCCAGTTTCTTCTTCAGGCAGTACAATGAACAACTTCATTTTTTGCCAGATTACTCCATCTCTAATTTCTTTTGCCAAAGGAAATTGGAATTGTCATACGTCTGAAGATGTCACAATGGAAATGGGTTGGCAAAATTTTGTTGAGAAATTACTTCTCTTTTATGATGAATTTTCAAGTCAACACAATGAGTAGTGACTTGAAACAAATATGTTTCTGATATGTTCCTGCCTATAACTGGATACTCCAGGATATCAGGATACTCCAAGAAATATCCTAGTCACATTGACATGCTTGCCTTAAGAATGGAGGGGAATACAGAAAATCTTCCGAGATTTAAATTGGATTCATTCTACTGAACTGATAAGATTAATTAAAAGCATTGATTATTAATGGCCACAGTCCCCATCAGAGCAGTATTCTGGTAAGGTCGTAAAAGTTCCAGTCCATTCCAGTGGTATTAGAGGTACCGTAAAAGCACCTCTGAAAATAGTTACTTTCAAGAAATCTTGTAACTCTAGAGAAACATGTAAAACTTTGGACTGAGAAGCAATCCTTAGCAAAGTGTTACAGTTTTTTCTGACTTTATTTTTCTCCTGACACTATTTTTGGTACAAAGAGTTCTTTCTATTGCAAAAGATATATCCCAGACCCTTTGACCTTACCAGAGAGTAATAAAGAAAACAGCCCCCCTCCTCTTTTTTTCAAACTTAACAAACTGGAACATACCGCAAGGAAATAAATAAGTGGGCAACAAAGGTATGTTTTCAGCTTCCTAAAGATACAGCAACTAGACCTACTTCATTAAAAGCGAGCTGTTCCTTTGTATTCTTCCTCCCTATCCTGGCCACTGGCAAAGTTGCATTATTATCCTATGAGTCATTCTTTCTTCAAAATGTCTCTCTGGGTAGTACATGTTAATTAAACTTTCTCATCCTCTCTTTCTCTTTCCCTCTTACAGTTGTTAGCAGTAGTCTTGTATGCTCCCTTTTGAACAGACATCTATGTGCCATCTCCCATTATTAGAATAGTAGGAAGGAACTGAGTATCTTTTACTACATGTGCCCATTGAGCAGACAATTACTAATTATATCAAGTATGCCTTGTGAGTGCTATTGGTGATTTAAATAGTAAATTTTCTTCATCTCTTTAGGACAATGTCATCTATTGTGCAATGTTTCTTTGGTGGAGTTTTAGCTAGTGAATTTGAAAGGTTCTCCAGCTTCATAAAGAAAAATGTGGAACATCTGTCCCTTTTCTGTGGATGTGACTCTGCAGCAGCTAAAGCAGCCTGCTGCTCAGAAATGCAGAGTAGGAAATAAAATGTCATTTGAATACATGTGGTAATAATAGCCTGGTGGCAGTGTCCTAGCCAAAGCAAATACCCATCAGAGGTGTATCTAGTAAAATCACATGTTCTGATTTCTTAATTTCACTTTTATGAAATAATAGAAAAACATTTTTCACAGAAACTAGGTTTGATTCCCAGCCATACAGACATATATATTTTATGATAAGCCTGTCCTACAGAATGCAAAGAGAAGAAACTGAACATGAATGAAATACCTGAGTACAAATGAAAGGATAATACATCTCTTATTTATGTTTACTGAAACAAATTCACAGGATGGCTCTGTAGAAGACCAAGAAGTTATAGCTTTTGTCTTTATCCATACTCATTTAAAGCCTAGCACTGCAGAGTCACAGCTCTAGCTTTAAGCATGTGGTAGGATAAGGAAGGTAAAATATGACTGAAGAGTAGCTGACATACTGGAAGAGCAGGGTAAGCAGAGAGAAAGTCTGAGATGAGCAACATCTAAAGCTCTTCGTCTGAAGTCAGACCTTCATCATGAAGGCTATTGTAGAAATGAATAATTTGAAAGAATGAGAAGTCTACAATCAGGGCAGACTGGGAAGGTAGAATTCAGCAACTGATTTAACCTAGGCCAAGAAAATCCTGGAGCAAAACCAGGAAAAGAATCTACCTCTTGAAAAATCAATCCAGACCTCATCTAGAAAGCCATACCTTTTGTAAGAAGCAACAAACCAACACAGATTGCTGTGTTCTGGGTAGCTATGACTGCCTTAGATCTGACTTGGTAAAGTCCTTTCAAGAGCTACATTTCTATGGATTCTGCAGTAAGATAAAGAGAAGGAGGATAGGACACTATATGTGTGATTTTTGATCTTTTTACTTCTGTCATGTATGAACATCAAAAGTGTTTGTTGGGACTGCAGTTGTCAAATTGTAAGCCAGCAAGTGAAAACAGCTGTCTATCCTCAGCACCAACAAACACGAATAGATCTGTCATCATAATTACAGCTCAGAGCTGGACTGTCTTCAAATACCAGCAACAGTCTGCACTGCGAGCGATGTCAAATAAGCCTGACTCAACTGGTTTAGAATCCATTTCTCTAGAGAGCATAATGACAGCCTTTCTCTTCTATGAAAGGTTGAAAAACTTTCTGCGTAAGGAAGTCTGTTATCCATCATGTTAAATATTTCATGACTTGCTAAAACAAATCATTCTAGAAATCAAAAAATGATTTACACATTTAATAAAATAATTATGCGATTTATTTATGTGCATATAATTTTAACTTGATTACACTCCAAGAGTCTTGTTTCCTTATTACAGCAGTAACTGTCTTCTGATATTGCTTTATGGATCTCTCACAAGTGTTTGTTTAGATACATACAGTAGCTCAAGGGGTTATAATGGAATACTGATATTTTCATCCCAAAACTGATGAACATTGGCAAGAAAGTGACCAAGAGACATCTGAAAGTACATCTTGATTAAGCAGTGGTCTAGATAAAGCTGATTTAGGAATCTTATTAAGAATGCAATTTTATAATGTAAATATTACACTGTCAGCAGCATATCTGGTTAGCAGATTTAGAATGAATATTACATTTCTCTGTACACCATTGAATATGAAAATGAAGCAGGAGGAAAAGAGCTAGAGATAATAATTTCCCTTGGAACACAGAAGAAGCAAGAACCAAAATTATGACTATTTGAATCAACTCCCAGTCTCTCTTCTGAACCAAACCTCTGTACTGACTTCCCTCAGGAAAGTAGATTACAGCCTTCAGATGTGCAGATTGCCATTTTGAAATTACAAATTCTAATATTTGTTCTGTAAGGATATAGTTTCTCTCAAGTCTGGCTATGCAACATAACATGTATGTGTGTTTCTATGTGTGCACAGTTATGTATGTATTTATAAACACCAAACTGTGCCCATCCTTTTCTGAGAGCTGTTCCATAGTCAATGCCCAATAGCAGGCAAGTCAGAACACTCTGCTTCCCATCATGCATTGCTTCTACATTTCCAGATTTTTAGCTGTCATAACTCTCCATCAGACAATCAAAGTACAAAAGCATTCCAGTAAAGTAAAATCATTAAGCAACTGGAATTACAGATCACCAATACCAATATCCATATGAACCAAACTGGCTGTATACAAGCAAAGACTTCTCCCTCTCAAAATCATCTAGCCTGAGGGTTTGCACATATCTGACATGCAGGTTTGTTAAATGTGCACTTTCATAGCAAATGGTGGTATTTTTAATGTGGAAAGTGTACTATTTTTAAATTACTACATTATTATGCTCTATTATTCTGAAAGAAGCAGCCATAATCATAAAAGAAGCAAGCAGGAGAAAAGGAGAAGTATGTAATAAAGAGAAAGGGAGTGAGACTGCAGTTGATGAGTAATTTTGGAAAAGAATAAACAAAAAGAGGAATTTCAAATTCATTGTCACAGGACTAAACAAATCTCTTCGTTTGATTTGATTTTCATGTATATGTGTTATCCTGAAAACTTGTAGTATGTTCTGCTGAAATTTTTAATTAGAAAATGCATTGTCATTATATTCTGATTTCTTTTTTTTCACTTAAAATTAGCTGAAATACGTCACTGAAGGAATCTGTAAAGGTTTTAAGACTGACACTGTGCAGTAAAAGACTTCAATTGAAAAGTCCTGGTAATAAACTGATAGTTACCAATGGATTAAATGAGGGACACTGACTGAAGTAAAATCTGATAACGATTCCCCTCCTAGCTGCAGATTGCTAAGTATAAGTTCAAGCCTACGTTCAATATAATTGTCATGCCCCTTTCCATCCCTCTCTGGCAATCCCAGCTGTATATTGACACCTAGTCCCTGGATACAGGAGCCAAAGACAGGCAGGAAAGCTCTTGGCAACTTCATTTTGCTTGTATGACACTGGTAGAGAGTTTCTCCCTCTGACCCACAGCTCTCAGAAAAGGATGATATTTTGGTGTATAAAAATACAAATGTAACTGTGCACATATAGAAACACACGTGTCATGTTCCATAATGAAATATAGTAAACATGGCATAAGTTGTTATCTTAAACTCAGCCGAGCGCTAGACATGCAAGGGAGCATAAAGGGAAGATGTGAATTTAAATATAGCTCTTCCAGAGTGATTTTCATAGTGTCACAGTGTATGCCTACGTTGTAGATTCTATCAGAGAACTAACTGGGGCCTCTAACCATTGTGAAAACAATGCAATAACAATATGCATAAAGAAATAGAAGCAGTGTGTGAATGTGCACATTAGCTGGCAATTTGAATTTTGAAAGAATTAGCTGTTATTAATTGTTACTACTTCTTGTTTAAACTGTCATCATTCCACTTCACACTGAAAATCAGTAAGATGACAGGAGTTCATTCACATCTCTAAAGGCCATTTTTTGTTTCTGGGAAATCTGGGATCTCAGAAACATAAACGAAATTGTAATCTTAGTATGGTTTACACACTTTATTTTTCAAGGTTTCTTCATACCTTATGGGTCAGAAACAGAGAAATAACTTGTACCCATTCAGGATCTACTTTCAACTGATGATGAAAAGTTGCTTTTTATAATATACCTCTGATGAGGTTTATAAAAAGAAGAATTGTATTTTCTATGAATTATTAAGTCTCTCTGTACCTTTAGTGTATTCTAGAATCATGCCGATTGAGGGATTAATTTTTTTAGGCTTGCTTTCCGGAATAGAGAACTTGCATTTCAAAAAGGCATTATTGTTCAATACAGTATTCTTCCCCATGACTAAAGTTTGCAGAATCTCTTTCAAATTTCACACAGGTATATGTGAGGAATGTGCAAGGAACAGAGAATAAAATACACTATCACATATCTACCAAAGATGATCTCAAAATCAAAAAGTATCATGTTATTTGTAGGTATGAAGCTAAGGGAAGACCTTTGAGATTCAAAAGATCTATTATTTGAGATATAATAAGCCACAATCTCCTCTTCAAATTATGTGACCCAGTGAGAATAGATAGATATCCTCAAGAAAGAACCTCTGAAAACCACTCATCTTTTATGTCAGCTTGTAGAGAGAAAGGAAGAGAGAGGATATATTTCGATTCCATCCTGACTAGATGGTGAATAAGTCTGTAAGAGTCACTAACATTTCTTAGATAGTCTCTTTAATCACATACACAGTAATGTAATTAAAGGTGCAAAAACACCCCAAAAATTAAGGTCTTGTCTAAAGAAGTGGTGATTCACAAGGAATTGAATACACAAAACCTGGTTTGAGTGTGAGTCATGTGGAGCTCAGTATACTACTGATTTTTGCCAAAGGCAATTGTAATAATGCTGAAAAAGATTAAAATTTTAAATATGATTAAACTCATTAAGAACTTGTTTTGAAGTTTAAGTGGATGTGGCAGTAGAGAACAGGCTTGGATGCAACTGTGAATCATGCCAATTCTTCTTTGAAAAGGTACTCTCCAAGCACTTGAGTTGTGCTCCGTGGTCAGGAGAATGAGCTAAGCCGCTCCCGATGCAGTGTTCCTGCACAGTGAGGAAGTTCACTGACCCATGAATATGCTGTTTGCTGTAGTGCCTTCGCAAGTCCTGTCTCCTGCCAACCGTGTAATAACCTGAGACTCTATCTGGAACTGATAAGGAATGAAACTGAGAAGGAGGAATGGTTGAACAAATTAAATATGAAGCGTTTCAGTTTAAAAAGTTGTCAGAAGCTTGTCAATAGTGATTTAAATATGTGGGATGAGCCACATCCTGCAGACGTCATTTTTCTCATCACTTTTTATACAGCTTATTTAGATTATACAACAACTTCTAGGTGTTTATATATAGATGTGAGGAGTCACACTTCCAGAAAACAGAAGATAATTAGAAAATGAGAGAAAAGCATCACTTCTCTTTTGTAAGAAACACCATTATGACTCTCTAATAGAGTTTCTACTTCCCCTAATAGAGCCCATGAGCTCTGGTCTTCAACTAAACAATTCTAGTTTTTCTGCTTTTTGGTAGAAAGTTTGTGAATTATTCAGAATTATTCTTTTCCCCACTGCTGCTAAAGGAGAAGAAGCTTCAAGTTTGCCTCAACTAAAACAATCTACACTTGCCTGTAATACATACAGCAGCATTTGAAACTTCTCTAATAAAGCTGTTCACTGTGATTTATTTCCAGAAAGATTTAAAATAGGCTATGCATTTCCTCATACAAGTAACAAAGGAAACCTTTTCTAAACAAAGGTTAGAAATGACTAGATACTCTCCTAAGCCAAACACAGTAAAAGAGGTATCATAAAACAACTCAATTTTTTTTCCCCACATATAAAGTCCGCAAACACGTATTTTAGCAAGGAATCATCGTTTTTGTAGGGCTTTGCTTTCTCAGGGAACTAAACAACAGTTTCTCTGGAACATTCATTATGTTTTCAATACTTATGAATAAACGAAAATATACAAATTAGCAAATTTGATCAAATCAACAAAAAGATCAGTTTGTTGTTTTGAGAATTAATAATTACTCTAGAAACAAAACCAGAAGATATACACTGGCCCTCACATTTCATACTTTGAATTCTCAGTATACCTGCAAGTTTGTTAGTCTGACCTTTTGAGTCTGAACTTAATTCTGATCTTAATAAATATTACTAGAGGGGCCATTTTTATTTTCACTAAGTGTTTTAATGAATCCCTCAGCAGGTGAAACACCTCTTTTCAAAAGCCCAGACCCAGTTATACAAACCATTTAATTACTACATACATTCACAGGCTTGTTTTTTTTTTTTTTAATAACCCTAAATTAACGGGGCAACAGTCCACAACCTATTTATAGAGCCAGCATTGAACTAAAACACCAACTTACAACTCCCTTTTTTTTAAAGGCAATATTGATTTAAATTTCTAGCCTGGAGACTTCTCAAACTCTAAATACTTTATACTTACACATTCTTTAGTTTAAGGATCATTATACCACCCCTTAAAAGTTCTGACTTAACAGTGTGGTGAAAAAAAGTGTGGTTAACAATTAACGGTTTTGTATAACACTAGGGGAAGTTTTTGCACGAAACTGGGTACCTTTCCATGGTTTTCACTGGAAATCAGATAAACACTAAGGCAAAAGAGCATATCCAGCAATCACATGTCCAATTGATTTTAAGTTGCAAGGCCTAGTGTAAGACAGAATATTATTAGTACTTTAGTCAATTTTTTTTCTAGTTCAGTTCATCTCTGCCTGTAGTTAAAGTGTCCCATGAGTTTCAGGATATTACAGTGGACTTTCAGTGAAGGAATGAAGTATGATTAACTTTAAGCAGATATTGCTGAATAGAGCCTGCAAATGCAAACATAAAGCAAATATTAATAGCTCTGTTCAATTCTCTCTAGGATAGTACTTTCAAGGACAATGTTCAAAGTAGTGCACTTTAACTAAATAACTATTTAACATCCAATAGACAACAATTCGCTATGTAGAATAGACCTCAAAACAGAATGTCATACTGATGTCAATTTTCTAATTTCATTCAGTGCTAATAATCTCATAATTTATGAGGTGCAAATAAGCACCTTTTCCAATGCTTCATTTAGCTCTGCAAGAAGCCCTAGGTTTCCTAAATATCTTAAGGACAAAAAGACACCATCTTGCCAATAGATATTTTAAAAAATGCCTTTTTTTAATGAGATAAATCAGTACTAATATGAAAGATTATTCCCGAATCACAGCATATTATATTAACAACATGCTCATGAAGAATACAGTATTTATTGTCTCCTCTGGAATTTTCCTCTGTTGACAGCAAGTCTTGGAAAGAAAGTATTCTCTTTACCTTCCCAGATGCACACCTAAAGCTACCTGCAGTTTCCATATCAAAACTTAGGATAAGTGCATAAAAGCAGAGATGGCACACAGTATCTTTTCTCCAAGTGAGTGCTCCAGACATTGGACTAAGCAGATCGTCTCCTTTTTGAATATTCACTTTCATTTTGCCTCAAAACAAAACAGATCTTCAATTATGGGTCATTAGCAAGTACTCGAGAGTGCTGAGAGTGAAGTTCTGGATGCCTACTTTCCAGAAGCTGTACATCTAGATCTGAAGGAAAAATATCACTCTACAACTTTCTATGTGAATGAGTGTACCAAAAACCAGACTTAAGAATCATCAGTGAAAAAAAAGGAAAAGCTGTGAGAAGAGCTCAGTTCTTTGAAAGAAAATGACTGGCATTGTACTGTTTGTACAATTGTACACTGCATAATCCTGGTTGAAGCCCTAACAGAAATGTCACTAAAAAGGAGATTTCAGAACCTACTCTGTCCTTTATATTTCCTTTGCTAGTGGAGCAGGTACCACACTGTGATTCTGCCTAATCCCCTTGTGTTATGATGCAAAATGCAGTGTTCTACATTCCATTTATGGTTAAAAGGTACAAGCTGCAGCCTTTAAATGCTTAAAAACGTCTCTAAGTAATTGTCTTTCTTTTACTCTATGTCTTTTTTGATTCCGCCTACATGATTGCTCTTGGTATCGACCAGTACTGCACGTTCATAGCAATGCATTTACAGGCACAGCTGCAATACAGATAATAAAATAACAAATAATAAACAATAATAAAATAAACAATTGTCAGTGACCAAATGATGTTCCATAATGATGCCAAAGTCTACCTGATCAGGCACAAAGCCTGAATCATCTTCATATGAAATCTGACATTCTCTTGCCCACTACAGTGAATGATTCCTTTTCCTTACCTGCTCTCCAGTCCAACAGAGAGCTTAGGAAGGGTAGGCAGCACATGACACTGTGATAAAAATAACAAAGTAGAATACATCAATGGAACCAGAAGCAAAAGTAACCTCATGGTGCTGATTCACGTCATAGATGCCAACAACTCAAAAAGTTACTGTTCATGAGTTTGTAAAATAAAAAAAAAAAAGAGTTTTGGCCCCTACTTCATGGCTGCATGACAGTAATTTAGTAATTCTTGATGTAAAAGTTTGTCAGATGCATATTCCAGGCAATACCTCCTCCCCCTCGTTGAATCATACAGGCTGTGTCCTAATCAAATTATATTTTTGAAGTGTTTCCTCACTGAATCCCACAAGATTGTTTCTCATATTTTCCCCCACACATGCTTTTGAAACTAACTATCCTGAGGCTGCCAGCAGAGCCTTCTTTCTTCTCCCTCTCCCCTACCCCGCCCTTCCCTTTTTTTGAGGGGGGGGAGGAAGAGAGTCATAGTTACGTTCGTCATTTTTCAGTCCTTCACAATCTGCCCGGTCAGCTGATAATATCTAAAAATATCCGGAAGACTAATGTTTATTTCTGTCATTTCGGGATTATGCCTACTTTATTTTTTCATTACAGAGTCACCATCTATTAACGTCAGGAAAACCCTTGTGTTAAGATCTTTTGTGTCCTGCTAGTTGGACTGTCAGTGACCTTCCCTAATATTTATGAGGAGGCTCATTGATCTCTTCCAGCAAATACAATTGGAGGTTCCCCCTTACAGCCAGGGACAGAAGGCTTGCTGGAGAGTAGCACAGTAGAGACACGGAATCTCTCACCTAAGCTGCTGCCATTTGCTTCCACATCATTACTCAGTGATTAATACACAAGAACAAAACATTATGTCCTTGGCTGCCCACTGGTTACCTCTGCTTATCACAAGCCAGTTACATCATACCCTGTTTTTTATTTACAATGGACTCACTGTTGCCTTTTGAATTATTTCCAGTTGTATTCCAAAAGTTGTTCTCTGTGCATTATAATAACCATGTACCACCTGTTTCCTCCCAAACTGGCTTCCAAGACGTCACTTATTTCACTTGTGCCCGATCATTTGATAAAACAGGTTTCATTGCTGGGCTACAGCCTAATGCTTTTCAGAAATTTTTCTGATGTTCTAGAAGTATAAAGCAGTTGGCAGCAGCTGGTTACCCAGATCTGCATTCTCAGTATTCCCATAGTTCCTGGCACAAAAACTACAAGGGGAGCCAGGGTGACAGGAAGAGGTGATCAGGGAAGGCTGAAATGCTGTGAGATTCAATATGCAAATGTGTCATTTGAGTGAAACACATCCACCATATCGAACACAGTGGGCAGAAGGTATTGCCTGGCCTCTGGAACCATGCAGCAAAGGAAACAGGTGACCCACACACAAGTGAAGGCAAAGTTAGGCTGGCTTTTATTAATACACAGGATCAACCTACTTTCCAGCAGGTCTCATGTCCTGGGCAAAATCAGAGATAGTCTCCACAGACTTCTTCCCTAGCAGAGCACTGAGCACAACCAGTCTCTCAGTAAACATGTCTAAAAACACCTCTTACTACTGAGGGCTGGATCACAGCTGCCACTTCAGCTCAAGCTGGTTCCACCTCATCTTCTTTCTCATCACAAATGAGTGCTGCTTAGAAAGGACATACCATACAAATGATAGATCATACAGAGCCAAAGAGGCATGAAACCTTCGCTCTTACAGTATAACTCTTAGCAGTTATAGGATGTCACAGATGAGCTGAAAAACACTTTTTTCCTAAGCTGAAATGCCAATAAGTTTTCTGAAAATCCTAGCTGGCATAGGACACATGAAAACAATCCCTTTCTATTGACACAAGCAAACTACCTCTCTGTGACAAAGACCATGCAAACGAAGGGAGATATGCACTTCAGGAGGATACTGAAGAGGGACTGGCAGCTACACTGAAAATTGCATACTCTTTATCAGTCCCTTTTAAAAAAAGCTGTGCACAAACTGAAGTAGCCTGGGGATTTAATTGCCACATTTATTTTTAAAAGATTCTCCATCTAAGATGACATATGAGACACAACACAATGTCAATCACTACTTCGAGCCAAAGGATCTAGATTTTAATAGGAATTGGTCGGGGGAAGACGGAAAGAAGTTTTGAACACATTCTGAAGTACTTTTTGCAATATATATAAGGCAAAAGGCACAAATCAAATGTGAAACAATTAAATATGTACATTAGTATTCTGAATCTTTACTAGGAGTTAAAATCTGTAGTGGCTTTTACTCAGTCTCTCCAGTGCACTTCTCTTCCCTTGTGTTCCGTAAATATAGAGTGTGGGTTTAGGCCTGAGCGATGCAATTACACAAGTGTTACCAATACTCTGGGCATAAAAGAAACTCTCCAACACCATCTTTTAAGTGTTACAGAATCAGGCACTACTTTATACTGGCCAGGATGTGCAATGGAAATCGATCCATCCACACATGGCAGTGGAAATCATTCCATCACACATGCCCGGGTTGTGCAGCGGAAATCATTCCGTCACACATGGTTCTTGGCCAGACTTTTCACATATTTGTACATAAAAACCCAAAGAAATTCTCATTCACCGGTTCTACATTACACAATTCTTAGTATTCAAACTCCTATTGGTTACTGATCCATTTGCCTTTGATGCTAATTTGATCCTCATTCTTTGGTTTTCTTATTAATCTTTTCCCAGACCAGGTGTCTCCAGCTGCACCAGGAGGGTGATGTCTATTAATGTCCATTTATCTCCTCTGTATGTTCTGGCTACTCCCAACATGCAGATGTTAAACTCTCAGAGGCTAGGAATCTTCTTTTTGTTGATTGAAGCCCATCAGGACTTATCCAGCAAAACTCAAACCCTCAGTGAACAGAGTCTTTTGAAGAGAAACCTTAATTCTACACCCCTCCTTGGCAAAAGCAAACAAACCCATGACTAAAGTTACTTAAAAAATTTAAAACTTGTATCATTTCAAACACGAGGACTATAAAACCTTCTTTGTAGGAGGGGAAAGAGCTGGGGCAAAGCCTGGTGTTAGACACCTGGTTTCTTTGATTAAGAAGTCTTTAGTAAGATAAACCCCTTCTAAGGACAATGCAAGTATTAGAAAGAAGCAAAGTGTATGTGTTTCATATAGGTGTTTTTAGGTTTTGCACATTCAGAGTCAGGCCCATTGTCAGACCTCACTTGGAAATTATACTTTTGAGGGCTTATAGGCTTTCTGAGCATTGAAGGTGAGCTGCTAGAACTGCTAGAGACTCTACTTTCTGATCCAGCATTTAGTACAGACCCTAAATGTGCTGTTCCAATTACTGGTAAGAAGATAAGCAAACAGGCCAATTAAAATTTATCAAATCAAGTGTTTGTCTGGACATGATGGATTGCGCTTCAGAAAGCTCAACTAGATTTGTGGGCTGCCATAAAGCCTTGGCAAGAAATTTGGTCTACCCAGGGCACTACCTGTATCTATCTGTACTGGTTGATAACAGCATTTTTCTCCTTCTCAGGAGTTTTTTAGCAATAAAATCCAAGAGTGATACCAAGGTGCTTCTATAATAAGACAACAGTTACTCAATACTGTGTATACGATAGCAATCAATACTTATCTACTGGACTTTTACACTAGTTCAACAGCCTAAATTGAGCTTAAATGACTGAAAATTTTCCATTTAATTTATCATATTGTCAGAATCCACAATTGCCCTGGTTGTGGCCAGGACCTAGTTAATTTTTGCAGCAGCCAGGGGTTATACAATACCACCTCCCGCCATGCCAGGGAGGTGGAAGCAGGATCAGGTTCTTTCTGGCTTTGCAGGGTGAGGGGTCAGGTGGCACTGGGTTCTGTGAGGTGAGCACTGTGTGTGAACTGTTCACCTCTCTTGTATGCTCTGCTGTCAGTGCTGTTGTTGTTACTGGTCATTTTCCTATTTTATTGATGCTCCCAGCAAATTGTTCTTATCTCAGCCTGTGATCTTCACCTTTCTGTGCCTCCAGTCCTCCTCTCCATCCCACCATGAGGGTAGGAGGATGGGTTGGGAGAAATGAGCAAGTGGCACAAGATCTGGGGTGTTTCACTGGAAACAAGAAATTGGGGGATTCCATTCCTAAACCACAACCACATGTCTCAATTTGTCGGGCATTATGAATTACACTGCACAGGTTCCCAGCCTTCTCTACAGCATTTCACAGACGAACACCTTATCCTCATACCAGTAATAGTTAGGTGTCCTTTGATCTAGTTGTTTTTCTGCATCTCCTTCACAGGACATAACTACATCAGGCCTAAATCTTACCAGTGGCATCTGTATTTTCTGCTAAACACAGAGGAGGATGAGTCCTCCCAAAAAATCCAAACAAATTCCCAATTACCACTGCTAATAACAGGAAAATTGCAAATGCTCATACATTCACCCTGGTCTTTGTTTATCAAGCTGAAAATGAAGTCAAGGGAAAATTAGTGAGACTGATTGGTTTGCCAGCTAGATTACATTAGAACTGTTCCTGAGCAGCTGGAATAGAGACAGGCAAGAAAACTGTGTCAGTGATACTGGATGGATGCTAAAGAAGCAGTTAGGCACATCCACCCTAGATATATAGAATTGATGAGAGGATCCAGTAGTAGGGACGGAAAGAGGAAAGATGGGAATAAGTATTAAGGAGGCTAGACAGGGATGGAAAACTAGCTGTTTAAATTACTGTTCATTGTCAGGACCAGGAAACATAATCTGGCCTATCAACATTGCACCATGACTAACAGACAGAGAGATAATTTAGAGAGATATTGACAATATTTGTGCAGGTCAACTTGGAGAAAAATCTGTGCACACTCTAAAATACTATTATTAAAATAAAGAAATAATATTATCATTAAAATAATCTTAGGTCTCATTTAATTAACAAACAGTAAGTAAAAAAGTCTCTGAAGACTGTATGAGTGTACTCAATAACAGAAATTAATAAGTGCAACATCATCTTGACCAAGAGAATAGGAAAAAAAAAGTTAAGATGAGGCAAATTGTATGAAATCCTTGTATTAGGGGGGTTTTTACTCCACTGCTACTGCCACATCTCTACATCACTCACCACTACAGATGTCATAATTTTTTTCTCAACCACGACACATTAAGCTACAAGTATATATGAAATATAATACATATCCCCTATCTAAGCATGTATGTCCAGCCAAAGCTATTATAGAGTACACGGGAAAGAACACATGAGAAGGTACTACCGTGCAGATATCGAGATTAAACACCGTGGGTTTGCTCAGTCCACTCTACTATGCTGCCTCACTCTGAGTTATTACATCATTCTATCTATGCTTGAGGCAAGCTATTGCATCGATTTAACATTTGTATATTTATATCACATCTAAAAATACCTGTAAACATATGTATATAAATACTGCATCCAACCTGCCCATCAGCCCCAGTCACCTCCCACCTCCTGCTCACTAATAGCACAGTCCTGCATCACCTCCCACTCAGCTGAGCGATCCTGTGCTAGCTGCTTTCGACATACTCACAGCTATATATATTTGTGAGCACGATAAAACCCTTCTGCAAAGTAAAGGCAACATCTATTTTGCAAGAGTTACAATGTATTTTAGAGTCATTCTGATGCTCTGGGGTTTTTTACACTGTATTATGTGCTAAATTTGAATATACAAGTATGTCTGCAACTCATCTAGGTTGAAAAAGTATATACCACTAAGACAAAAACAAAGACACAAACAAACAAAACCAACCAACCAAAAAGAACAACAAAAAAACCCAAAAACGGGGAAAAAAAAGGGGCCACATTTAGGTGGGCAAAAATATTTTTTTCTAGCATAATAATTACATCTTGATAATTCTGAACTACCAATAAATCTCACTTAAAAAGTGAATGCAATTATCCCTTATTACATAGAGGTAAATCTCCCAGAGTAACTGTGGAAAGACAGTCTTGATTACTTGTATTCTATGTGTTCTGTATCAGTGGCTGAATGCAATCATGGTTAGGAATTCCCAGTGTTACTATGCCATCTATCCATTCCTAATGCAGTGCAGATCTATCTATCTGAGAATGATTTTCACATGATGCAAATTTCCCATTTTCTCTTGCTTTTCTTGTGAGGCTTTTCAGTTGTTTAGTATTTCATTTCACTGCAAAGAGTATTTAATGATTCAAGCTGATTTTTCTTGCTTAATTTCATCCAACCATTCTAAAATAAGAAATTCCGTATCTTGGAATTTGGCCTTTTCAAGTGTATGTTAACAAATATCATAACCTTTTTGCTCCATACTTTTTATTTGGCCAAGTTATACATAGCAATTTCTTTTCATAATCAGCCTTATTGCCTTAATCTCTAACTCGTCTTTAGTGGCTTGAATTAGAGCTTAATACATCTGGGGTATTTCTTCAATTTGAAGAGTTTGGCATTCTTATTCTTGTGGAATTAAAAGGTTCTCATGGTTCATGGGGTGTAGCTGCAACTATGAAAGTTTATCAGCCTCTCAGTGCAATTAGGCTTGAGATCCCTTCAGAAAAGTTTGCCAATGCGTGTGGGCTACAACATTTTGGGGTTACACAGATTTGCTTGGTACAAAATGCTGCTGTTTATAAGAAGTTTAACAAACTCCCTGTGATTGATGGAATGACATTGTCTGATTGACTATCACATGAACACTATGATTAAAAGATGGTCCTTCACTCAAGTCTAGAATACAATTTTTGTATCGCCACAGTGCACAAGGAGTACTCAGAATATTTCTGGAGGGACTGAAATTTTCAGAGAACTGGACCTTTATGTATACCTGCTAAGTGGTATTCTTGGGTTTTGGCAAGGGCAGGAAGGAACTTCCTCCTGTGGCCATTCCCCTGCAGCAGTGTTACTGTAAGTTTATGAAGTGATATACAGCATGTCCTAGGCAGAAATGACTCCTTACAAGAAAAAAACCTCTCTTGGAAAGCAAAAGTAAAATATAGCTAAACTTATAACACTCACTACCTAAAAAGTTTAAAATGTCTAAATATTTTCTGAGAACAAGACTGGGATTATATCAGTATATCTCCAGCCCTGAAGAGTCAGCAATAGTGTTCAGCTGAACATTAGACAGCTATTTTAAAAACACTAATTAGTTGTATTATCATATTACTCAACAAAACCTTATTTCCAACCAGGGAGCCTCTATTCAAGTTTTTGTTTCATTGGAATTTTTAGGTGTCAAGTTTCCAGTTATCAGAAATTACCAAGAAAGCTAACAAAAATACATTGAGAGTCAAAAAAATACCATAACTGTCTCCAGTTAAAACAAAATAAAACCCATTGAGGTCCTTAATTTAATCTTCTTTCCTGCTTCTCCTTAGAGCTCAACTAATTAGCTGCCATTTATAGGGGTCCAAATACTGGCCCGCAGGATTCCAGACCTGATAAAACCAAGGCATTTTCTGAAGATCTGAGAATGAATCACAATACCATATAAAGAGGTATGAAAACCAAGTACACATTTCGACATAGGAGGCAAAAAAGTCTAGGAAAGCATTTTAATTATGTTTATGCTTTCAGTGAACATAATAATAAGTACAGACAAGCAAGTAGGCAGCAACAAAACTCATGGGGATTATGTGCAAACGGCTGTAAAGTTAAACTAATTAATTAAGTGCAATTGATATTCAGTTGCATTATCCTCAATAGGATAGAGGCAGGATTTAGTTAACATGGACATTTGTTTGAACTGTATTTCTACATCAAAGAATCAAGACCTGTCTTAAAAATTCAGAGAAGTATTTTCTCCTAACAAAAATATTATTGCAAAGTGAATAGCAATTAATGATGCTTTGTTAATTTTAGGCAAAATAAAGTTTGCTCAGTTTTAAGCAAAGTGCTTGCTCTAATTTAAACAATTTTCCGTATTCTACTGGCTATAATTGTGAAAGGCAGACATGGTAGGTTTCAGAAATTATAGGCAAAGACAAAACCAAGGAAGCCATTGTGCTACTGTGGAGATTGACTTCAACCACATTGCAAAACAGATCATTTTCTGTTTGTGGCATTTTACACTTTCTCTTAGTACCACAAAGTCCTCATACATCCCTGAACACTCCCACTGCTTAGAAACGATCATAACAAATGGCCAGAAATGCTGATTGCATTCCACAGTGACCCTTTCCCTGAAGTTATTGCAGAATGTTGTAGAACACAATGTACCAGACTACTATAAGAACATATGTAATCCTTGAGTTTTATCAACAGTCAATGTTAACATTAATTAATTCCCCTAGCTTAGGTAGAGATCCAAAATCCTCACTTTGCTTTGCAAGAAACAAAGGTGTCCTACTCACACTCAGAAGTCAGCCACTGAAAATTAATGGAAGTCTATGGGTACCAATTGACAACAAATTTGCAATCATTCTCATTTCTCCTTTATACCTGCTGTTCTAATTTCCACATTATGCCCCCTTTTGCATTTCTCAGTTGCCATCCTTTAAAAGATGCACAGAATGCCAAGCTTAAGCTTACACATATCAAGAAGTTCTGTCCATAAAGGATAGTGGGAGTTCCATCTGTAAGTCTTCGCAAACTACTGTGGTAATCACTGCTAATCACCCATGTTTCCAATGTAGTCAATATAAATAATTCCACAAACAACATTTGCAAAGTTCTGACATGTGGCAAATGTTCGGTAGCTATGTTTAGCACATGCTGGATAATCCAAGTTCTTCATACACATTAAATTAGTAATTTTGACTCATAAAAAGGGAAAGAAAAAGAAAAAGGGGTTTAGAATCCATTTGAATTATAAGAGGAAAAATGTGTATCATGCAGGAGTGCTACGAACTTACTTCCTTAATATAATAAGCAAGATACTTTTTCTAGTTTTGTACTACCAGTGTTATTACTAAAGCTTTTCTGTTGTTCAGCACAGAGGAGTCTTTGGGTAGTGTATTGCTGCTACAAGTGTTCCTACATCATCCTCACTAAAGATGTAGAAAGGAAACACATTAGCTGATACATGACTGTCAGAATAGTCCCTTAGGGAAAGAACAGACCTGCTTTTTCCTTTATGAAGACTTCTATACTTCCCCCAAACTTCTGTAGCTTTTATTAGCAGAAATTCCGGTATTTGCTCCCTTTGGGAAGGAAATGCTCAGTTGTTTCTCCCAGAGAAACTATCATGGTTATATTTATGTTCTTCGGAGAAAGTAGAGTGACAGGAAAATGAAATATCTTCCTACTAAAATCTCAGATTTCTGTTGCATAAATTTGAATATTTTATCTGCTAATGTTACTACAGCGCCTTATGCTTTCCAGCTCTGATGTTTTCTTCTCTTATGCAGCACAGCCACTCTTATACATTAGAAGACCAGTGAGGAGAATGTTCACCTGCCATGGATCATGGGAACTGTAATCCAAAGAAAACTTAGCAGCAAACTTATCTCCTTGGAGACACTACACCCTAAGACTCACATAAAAATTAAAAGTGCCCACAACTAAAGTATTTGGCTGAAATGCCGTGGGTATTCATTCTCCCTCTTTTTTTCTTTTTTTTTTCCCCCAAAAGAAAACTAGAAATTGCAGATGGAAGTCTGAAACTTTCTGTAGAAGTCTAAGTGTTTTATGATACAGGTGAATAGTCATGTTATTACTATGATTACTAGCATGGCATTTGATAAAAAAAGAAACTGAGTCATTAAGGGCAGTATTTGCCCAGGGTCAGCCACTGAAGTGGTGACAAAATGGAGAGCTGAGGCAAACAGTCGGAAGCATTGGTGAGAGGCAGTGGGTTGGGGAGAGGAACAGACTGTATGAGCCACGATTCTGACCAACTTAAACAGCATCATAAACTTTGCCTCTTGAAACAGCCACGTAACTGCTGCTCACTGGCAACTTTTCTTGCTATGTTGTGAACACCTCCGCACCCCCCAGCCCCAAGTAATAGCTCATTCTTTTGAATGAGGAAGAAGCATCTCAAAAGGTTCTCTGCCTTTATTCCTCTGAAAAGCTTTTGGCTTGCTCTTTCTTTTGTCCAGCTGCTAGGCAGCTATTTAGATGAACACAAACGCTCAACAGAGATGCAAAACGCAAAAGATTAGCATTCCTCATCAGTATACACACACATATTATCACAAGGTTCTTACTGGATGACAAGCAAGCAGAAGCATAGCTGGGTAATACTACATCAAGATAACTTTTTCTTCTGCAGTGTGGCAACTTAAATATTCTATAAAAGATTTGTTTTCATGTGCATGTTTATTTGGATACCCTTTCCTTTCCTTGTGCCTAACATAAAAAGCAGATTCAATCCAGGGGTATTGAGCCATGAGAAATTCCACAGATTCCCCTCTCTCGCAGGATCTCAGAGTGTTAGTAAACATAACAGACAACCAATCAGTCAGGCTACAGTAACACACACATCTCCAGAAGGCAGTGAGAAAGCCTTAAATAAAACATAGTACCAGCCTTCAGTGGAGTGCATTGAGACAAATGCCAGGGATGTGAAAGGTGTCGCTGGGATTACCAATGACGTGCTAATGGTTGTTCAAGCAATCTCCGTGCTTCCTTCTCTCTGACTCACTGTCTCCCTTTGGAGGCTTCTCTCACGTCATTAAGGGACCGAGGGTTATTCACAGATCACTGACTAAACGCAAGCTTTAGCTTCCCGCCTGCATTCCCCTGGTCGGAAGAACAGGACTGAGGTCACTGCCAAGCAGCCTTTGAGCTTTTTATCAATAGATCAAATAAAAAAAAAAAAAAAAAGAAAAGGAAAAGAAAGAAAAACCAAAACAAACAACAAAAACTAGAGTACCTTCTGTTCTCCCGTTCCTAGCTCTCACCTCCATTCTCCACACACTCCCCTCCCCAAAATCAGTTCTGTTTAGTCCTGTTTTTCCCACGGGGTTAAAAATTCCCCTGATCACAGCAGAAACTCTTTTATCGTTTGCAACTCTTTCCAGAAGCTTTTGACTAATAATGCAAGATTAAATAGGTACATAAAGCTCCCAAGTTTTACATGAGAATCCAGCTTCAGGAGGGTTACTATAGAAATTTTTTGTTACTACTAGAAACAGAGGAGCCACAAGTCAACGTAATCATTTTCTTACCCACCTGTTTCCAGTCGCACTTTGCAGCGCTGTGGTGCTCTCTTACATGCTTTCCATACCACTGTAGTAGGAAGTGCTCCAGGCACTGATGCCTTAAGTATTAGCTTTTGGATTTTTCTAATCCTGCACTGTATTGGTGTGTAATTCTGAACTCCATATTATGTACTAAGCAAGCTCTCTTCACACTCTGGTTAGACAAAACAATCCTTTCTAGGCCTGGGAACCAAGGTCACCATCCTAGGCCTAAATATAAACAAAAGTGAATTGGGAGGGGGATGAATGGGGGAATATTACTTCATTGTCTGGAACTGTAATTGGACAATTAACTTCTGATATGCAAATGTACCAAACATATCTGTGGGGAAAACTCGTGATCAGGGTCCATCTTGGGTCCAGCCTAGCTGAAGCTTTGGCTTCAGCCAGGCTCTGTACTGCCCAAAGGTGCACCACTTGAAGGTCTTCAATAAATTCCTACCTTTATCCACTAACTTTGCTCAGTCTCTGTTTCAGGTACTCCTATTTTAGGCACCAGCACTGCCAGCACAATGTCTTCAACTGAAGCCCCTTCGAAGTTACTATTACCACTCATTTGAGTGCTATGCTGTTGTTGGTTTTTTAAATGGGATTCCAGGAGTTATTCATCTTTTCATTGGAACTGTTAGGGTAAGGCAATAGATCCTCCAATGAGACAGGTGCCAAAGGCTACAGGCCCGTGCAGATACTTTTGCATTGTTTTAACGGTGCCTTCGACCAACCACAGTTTTTTCCCTCTTCCACGTGGAAATAAACTGTGCTGAAAAAAATATATTTATATTAATATAACTTCGACAGTACTATGGGACTGTAACGAGTATAATCAGAATGTACACAGCAAAGTAGTATAATATTTATGTGCAGATTTAAAAAAATCAGTAAGAGAAGATTATTTTATAAAAGGTGACAAAAATGAAGGACTCAAATCCTATGTCTTCAATGAAAAAAATAAGCTATTAATCTGACTTCAGCACACACAAGCAAACACATCACAGGTGCATTTCACAGAGGTTTTACACATCATTTTCCTCACAACCTCATGTGTAGTTGTCCCTATACTGCCTTCTCCACATCTTACTTATTCTCCTTCTATTGCTTTTATCCAGGTACCAGTTTTTCATCTGTAATCCTCATCAGATGTTGCAATATTCCAATAGTCAAGATGGCACATTTTTCCACTTACAGCCCTCTTAAACAGAAGCAGACTTACTTCAAAATGGTCTGATATTACCAGATTGCTCAGCTAATTCATCTCAAAAGCCTATTCCCTCATACTTGATTTCAAAAAACAACATTATGATTTTTCTCCAGAGATAACAATTTCCATTGTTTGCCAAGACCTTTTGTTTCAGGAGGCAAACTTGGTATATGATAACATTAAAAGGGTTGGAATCAGGCTATAGAGACTCAAAAATGAGGGAGAGCCTGGAAAGTAGGAAGGGCAAGGATAGTAGTAGGCTTCATCTGCTGAAGTCTTTTTGTCTGCTGATACTGAAATGGAGATGATAACCTAGAGATGAGCTGGTCAGCAGAAAAAAACACTCAGGACTTTAACATGTTAAACCGCTAGAGAAAAATCTTCCAGATTGTATTTCTTAGCACCACAGCTCAGCCTATTAAATGTGGCAATGAAGCAGACTGGGGAGGATTCTATTTTTCATCTCCTACAAAGCACTCTGCAGAAGAAAAATACCGTGCCAAGTTCTCAGTTTACATTTTGTGACAGGGTGATGCTCTTAAAAATTAGTTGTACCCTCCACTGAAAGTATAGTTTTCTACTGTCATGACTAAATCTCCTGAAATAACAAGTCAGTTTATTTTCACACCCTACAGTTCTTTCTGGTAAAGAAATTCCAATATATTTTTGTCTTTCTTCTTCCTATTTTCAACATTTGTGACACTTCTACTTTATAAGATAAATATTTGAAAAGGAAGATGTCTTCACACTACAGAAACACACTTTTATCACACTGGCTTTTAAAAGCAAAGTTCAGTTCTGAAAAGAGGGAGAAATCACATCATCAGAAAATGACTTTGGATAGTCCTGTACATGAATTATTCATGTTCTATTTTATAGTCCCCTTTATTCTCCAAGAAATATCAAATGATTCAGCAAGCCTATGATTTTCTGTGTTAATCAGATGTCTGACACTATACTCAGGCCTGATGATGGGCCAAAAGAAAAAGAACTTCTTTATGTGAGCTAACTGCAAAGACTCTTGACGAATCCCACTCAGTTGCATGTCTTCATGTAATAAGATGTTCAAATGCACATAATTACATTAGTGAAAATGGAAAATTCTGTCTAATAATTTATAGCCTAAACACTAAGACATCAAGGATATTTCAACAAAAACTATCATGTACAAAATGTACTACAGTTTTCAATTATTTTTTTAAAAAATAGATACTCTCTCCCTATTTCTTTCTTTCAACTTACTAATACAGCTATCATAGCCTATGGTTTCTTTTTCCAATACGTTTCACACACCACCACTATCTACAGTCAAGGTCAAGGATATACACATATGCCTTAAAATGGCACATATTTAAATATATAAATAGTCAGGTTATCTTTATATCAATTCAGAAAAAAAAAATCAAGACAACTTTCTGATTTATTTGATTATTATCATTTAACCTGCTGATGGTCCCACTACATCATGTTTTACAAATCCATCCATAGAACGGAAAGACAGAAAAACACAGCATATTTTTCTGGAACAACACAGAAAATCTGTAGGATAGCCTATATAGTTATATAGACCTGTATATGGTCTACATAGCTGACACTGAGTCAGGATCTTCCAAATCCCACATTTTTGGCTCATTCTTTCTCTCCCATTTTGGTGGTTACAAGAATCCTTATTACCACATCTGTCAGTATTTGGTACAAATTCTTTAGTTCTGTTAGTAGCATGTTCTAGTTAATAGTAAGGCTTAACCACCTCAGGAAAAATTGTTATTCTGTACCAGCAGAGGAATAAAATCGGGTATAAACAACAATTTTTTGCATGGATTTTTTTCCCCCATACTTCAGAGGAAGATTTTTTAAAAACAAAACCAAATTGAAAACAGCACCTACATGTCAGAATAAGAAGTTCAAAGTTACAACTCAACTAATCTAAATCTCACCCTGGTCATGGAAGAATGTTCTGCTGAAGCCCAGCTCATGCCATACCTTTCTGTCTGCTTTCTTTACATCTGATCAAGCAGCAGCCAGCTGAACCCAATCACCACTTTGATAACAGCATGTTATCTTATTAGTTCAGATATAACAAAAAGTTGTAATCCTGAGTGTGTCTACACAGGAAGCTAGGCTAGTAAACCTTCACAATCAGCTTAAAATTCATGGTCTAGGTTCTATGAAAATCAAAATATGTCCTTGAGTGAGCAGGGTGCTTTTCTAATGCAGATGTCTAAATTAACATTTTTATGTGGTGTAACTTCTGAGATAGGTATGAGAGATCATGCAGATTTTGAAATCCCATTAAAAAAAAATGCACCTCCCCTTCATCTGATTTTGAACCGTTACAATATTTGTCATTTCCTATATCCTATGTAAGATAAAATAGCAATATAAGGACCTAGCTATATGTGAAAAATAATAAATAACTAACAAGGAATGACAGGTTACTGCAAGGAAAAAAATGGCCCAGTATCATTATCAATTTGGACTTCACTGTTGTTGCAGTATTTGCTGCCTACTGAAAGTAACTGTTGTGATTAGATAATTTTTTTTCACAATAGAATTTTTAAAAATTAGACTATAAAATACAAGATTAAAAAAGTAAAACATTTTACATTATTTTTAATAACACAGGCTAGTCAACTCTTCAAGGCCTCAAAGCAGATTCAATTTGATTTCTTCTTTATGGCCTTTATGTATCCAGCAATGTGCTTAGGAAAATAAAAGGAATAGAAGTCAGTTAACACCAGATTTCTAACTAATCCCTAAAATCTGACTAAACCATGAAACAGGAAGAATAATGGGGGGCAACATAGGATAGACATGGAGCCTGCTTGCCTGAACCAAGCAGATTACACATACACCTACACACAAGAGGTGGAAGAGGAAGACATGGAATGCAGGGAGACAAGACTAAGCCTTGGTGCAGTACACTCAGCTGTAGCTTTCTTGTTTCACATCTGAGGCACTACTCCGGGAAGCAGAAGAGCAGAAAAACAAGGAACTCTAAGAATAAAATCCAATCCGTGGACATAATAAATATTGTATGGAGAATTCATAGTCAATTGTAATTTTGACTATGCCCTATGCTTAGTGGCTGAGCTGCACACAGTGGCTACTCTAGGACCATCCTAAATTGTAAATTCTCTACTGCAGGCAGCGTGAAGAGTATAAGGAACTACAACACAGTCAAAAGCAATCACTTCCTTGCTTAATTTGCACAGTTGGTACAACAGTTGTGTTGCATTAGTTACCGATTCATTGTTTGCTGGAGGGCATCGTGGCCTCCGATGAAGCTGACTGATCAACAAACAACTATGCTGGAGAACAAAAGTTTGCATCAGTGGCTGGTAAGCAGGCCTGACAGTGCTAATTGCCTTTCCATAGCTGGTTATAGACTGAGAAGATGCAGAGTACAGCATTTTGAAGCATCACTGTGAAAAACAAACAAATGATTAAATAATTAGTAGTGGCAATTATGAAGAAGAATAATGAAAATTAGCACAGTAAATAACTATGAGAAAGAACACAAAATATACATACAACATGTATTTTCTTTAATCTTTTAAAACCATCACTTCAGTACTAGCCATGTCATGTTAATTAATGATACTAGAGCTTACAGCTATGGCATTTCTTGGCAAATTGTATGAAACAGATGTCTGAGCCTGAAGACACTGGCTTCTATTTTTCCCCCAAATAGTGAGCTGTTAGCATTCTTTCTGCTGCTAACATATTGAAATCTACTGCCATTTTCTCTTCTGTTGTCTCAATGTTAAATCACAAAATACATTGTTGGTTGGCTGAGAGGGGGAAGATGGATTAGTCCAAACTAAAAAGAGAAAAATTATTAATTGAAACACGGAAAGACTCCCTTTTACAGCATTGCTGTCCCCCAAGGAATGCTACACTAAAGGAGAGGTTGCTGGAAATATTTTCAGCAACTGTGGAGCAAAAAAGGATAGTGTATGGAGAGCATGTGTGACAGGGTTAGGAATACCTCTGAAGGGATGTTTGGTTCTATGTTTTGTTAGTTTCTTTTATTACTGTAAAAGCTAATTGGAAATTGAAAGTCTGTTTTCCAAAAGGACATATAGGTGGGCTTCAGTGATCCTTGTGGGTCACTTCCAAAGCAGGATTTCCTATGATTCTACGATATCTCCACCGGATACCAGAGAAAGAGCATGCATAACACTACGTTTTTGCTATTGAAACGATGTTCTTGAAGTATTTAAGGAAGAACTTTTTAGATGCATCTCAAATTCCAGTGTCAGACAAGCAATGATGCAGATCACCATGGCCCAATGTACGTTATCAATCTGCTAAAAAAGCCTAATAAACAAAATATGCCAGGAAAACAAGACTTTTCTGTAAGTGCTGAAGAGGTGCTCTAAACTACATTGGCCTAAATGAAATGTTTGTGTGCTTGTTTTGTTACTTTTCTTCATAGAAGGCGGTTTGGGGGCTATATTTTGAATTGAGTATTAGTTTTGAATCTGTATTAGTTTTCATTTTGGCTGAGCAGTGATTACACAGATTCAGGGCCTTTTCTGTCTCCCATCCCACTCCCCAGCCAGGGGTGGGGGTGCACAAGAAGTTGGGAGGGGACAGAGCCAGGACAGGGAGCGGACATTCCAGACTATACGGCCTCATGCTCAGCATAGAGAGCTCAGGAAGAAGGAGGGAAGGGAAGACATTCAGTGACAGTGTTTATCTTCTCAAGTTACACGTTATGGAGCTGTTCTTTCCTGGGGATGGCTGAGCTCCTGCTTGCCCATGGGGAGTGAGGAATTAATTCCTTGGGGTTTTTTGCTTACATGTGCAGCTTTTGCTTTACCTATTAAACTGTCTCAACCTACAAGTTTTCTCACTTTCACCCTTCCCTCTCTCCCCCATCCCACTGTTGCAGGGAGTGAGTGAACAGTTGTGTTGGGCTTGGTTGCCACCCGGGGTTAAACCACAACAGTTTGTTTCTAGGAGTCTGTGAATTCGACATACTAGCTTTATAACACCAAGCTGCTTAGAACCACGCTGCATTGCTTTCGCTTAGATTTGCCATACTGATCTCTGCAAAGCAGAGAAATATTTGCTAGGAGAAATATCCCCACTTACAGAATATGCCAGGCAATGATTACGTGGGAAAACTAAAGCCAACTTCTCTGTTTTGTGGAACCTTTGCAAAACTGTTGGGTGATACTGCATTCAGTTCTGGGAATTTTGAATTATAAAGCTAAAGAAAGATATAGTGAACCCAGAGAAGAGTTAGAAAGGAGCTGGCAGAGAAAAGGGGAAAAAAAATTTAAAAACTCAACAAGTCATTTGGTGAACAACGGAGGGAGTTCTAAAAACCTGGGTTATGTGATAAGTTTCTTCTGACGTTTGAGTGGTATAGTTAATGAGCAGGACTATTTAACACTGAAAATTGTATAATTCAAAGAAATTTCATGAATTTTATAAATCCCAAAAGAGGCAAGAGATTACAGAAGAAAAAATAAATCTAATAATCAAAACCTCGAGGGGTATTTTACTCAAATGCAAAAACCTGTTTTTAGATAATGCAGAAGGCTAGAATGCAGCAGATCTGAAGTCACTTATCAGGTCTGTTATATATATTATCAGCAAGCCCAGGAGCAACTCCTCTTTGCTTCAGTTGTGCTTTGCTAAAATGGGGATATTGTTATGGCCACTTCCTCAATATTTTGTTATCTATTTAGACTGTAAACCCTTCAGGGGAAAAATTACTTCATTCAATGTGTTCATAGAATACCTTGCACAGTGGGATTCTAATTTCAGTTGAGCTCTCCAATTGCTGCCATAATACAAATAATAAATGATAATGTATTAAGACCACCAAAGAACAGCCCTCCAGTTTAATAAATGTAAATCCTCACTGGAGATAGTTAAATCTGCTCTGGACTTAGAAATAGAAAATATATTTCAGGGAATAATCCTGAACCAGTAGGGGCATAGCTGACCTATTTTTATCTCTAGCTCCATGAATCACAGAAGTTAAAATGGAGGTATTACAGTATCAAATGTCTATTTTGAATGATATAATAGAAGGAGAAATCTTTTGAAGCTCCTTTTCTTTCAGGCACAGCACTCTACATATTAAGCCCAATGTAAGGTGCTTATCTTTGAGATATGGAATAAAAGCTGTTGACCTTTTAAACATAAAATCTTGGTGAGCTTTGGTATGGCTTGATCTAATTATATTATAATGGATAGAAGGTAATCTCTTATGTACGCTGTCTAGACACATCATCTCTTATCAGAAATCTCAGGGCAAAAATTGGACCTATAGCAAAGCAGTGATATAGCAATCTTTGTTGAAAGACCAGGATGCCATGGCTTCACAACAGACAGCAAGAGATGCATGACATTGCTAAGCAACGCTATGAGCTAGTGAGGTTTTCTCTGGCTTCATATGGTGTGGTAGTTAAGGAAGTAAGAGCAAGAAAAGAAAGACAAAAAACAACCAAATGAACTGAAGCGCATAAGAAAGAAAGCAAATGAACAAATGGAAAAGCAGGAAAAGGATGTGTGAATTAACAAAGTAATTGTAGCATGCCAAAACTGCTATTCCAGGAAGGCAAAAATATTACAGTTTTGTAATTAAAAAGTAATAAAAATCCATGTTTACCCGTGGATTTCTCCAGCTAGACTTTCATCATACTATGTTCCTTTAAAGTTTGTAATCACACATGGATTGGAAAACACCTCTTAAAGTAAACTATACTTTAAAGGAAATCACCATTTGTTAAAGCTCTTCTCTTGCATGTAGGCTAGAGAATGTTTGAAAACCAAACAAGTGGGTTCAAAAGTGATTGACAGAAAGTTTAAGCATTTCAAAGAATAGAACAATCTGATAAATGGTAAAAACATTCTCTTTGACAGCTTGACAGGTTATTTGCACTCTAGAAAGCAGATCTGCTTATTTGTCTCCATCTTTTCTCTCTCTAAGATTGGTTCTCTGATGATAAATAACTTTCTCTCTATGAGTAGATGCTCCCGTGTTTTCTTCTTTTTTACTAGAAGTACTCACTACCACTCATTTAATGTCACACAGCCAGTGTTGTTAAAAGTCTTTCCACCAAAAGAACCTCAGCAGGTTGGTTCAAAACCAACTTTTGAAAGTATGGCTTGAATTTTTCCTGAATATAATCAAATCCATGTGCCAGCGAACCTAGTCTGGAATGAAGGTATCATACCAGCATGCTTTCAATCTAATTATAAAAGGGCATAAATTTCACTTTCTAAATAAAATCTTGTGATTCCCTGCTCCCACTGAGATTATTCTTCAGCTCTTTCTAAGGTCTCTGACTCTTGTGCAACTTTTGTCTTCTGTCAAAGAAATGACATTTGGTAAAAGATTAATGAAAAAACCCAATCCATCTCTCATTCAACACTGAGGAGGTGTATTGTCACCTTGTCTACACATAACTCCTTTCAGGGAATACCTTCTGATTTGTTTTTCCTGGAGTGTTTCCCAGATAAACTAAAGCTATCACACAGATGGCAACAGAATTGCTATCTCTTAACTCCTCAAGGAGAGATCCTTTGCAACACTTGATCATATGATGCAAAAGCTGATGCTCGGTATTTCTCATTGTGATCTAAAATAATTAAAAGGACAATCCAAAATAAGCCATTTAAGATGCCATTCTAACAACCATTAGGTGTCCATAATCACTGCAGCAGTCAAAACAAAGTCTCACTTACCGTTAGTCCCCCAGTTGATAAAGATTAAAAACAAAACACATAATTACATAAACATAAAATAAAATAAAACAACTTAGTTACTGAAAAATTAAAATCACAGACTAGAAAACAATGTATCTAACTGACACAGCAGTCTATATCTTTGTATGCCATTTGAAATCAAATAAGTCCAAGTTTCTGGTTTTCTACTGTTTTGAGAACTTACAGCAAGAACCATACGACATTAACTCCCTTAAAAAAGAGCATAAAGTACAGACTAAAAAAGCCACAATTTCAGTGCCATTAAACTGTTTCCTATCTGATTCATTAACAGGAGCAAAAGTCATCTTGGTACACAAGGAGCAATTATAAGCAGACTCTGAGCCACAAACCTGTAAAATAGTACTACTGATGAAGCTGTCACTTCCTGAACTATTTTTGTGAGAGAAGATTCTTTTTCTCCACAGTTTTCTAAGAATTTTCAGTCTTTAAGTGCTTTATTTGATCTTATTTTGTGGTGTCTGTCATCCTAGAAGTTGTAAAATTATTCTTTCTGTCTTAACAAGAACATGCTTCTTATCTCTATTTTAATGGCTAAAAAATATGTGCTATTAGACTAAGAACTCTCTACTTGCATATCTGGCATTATTAGTCAGTATTTTAAACATGATGTATTTAGAGAAGCTTTCCCTTTCTTGTTAGAATGACCCCAGCTCTATGCTTTTTTTTATTTTATTTTACTGTGCCAGCCTTTTAAATCTCTCACTAATACTGTTACATCAGAGAGTTATCCTTTAATGAAGTCCAGGAATTACCCGAGAAACTTGAAATGTTTTAGCTGCTTTGTTCAGGGTACTCTTGGTTCGGTTTGGGGAAGGAGAAGGTATTCTCGACCACAAGAGGGAGCTCATATTGTTCTGTTACGTGCATAGCAATGTGCCGAGGGACTTGGGAGAACTCACTTTAAATACATTTGGTAGAGAAACGAGGAAGGTCCTCAGACATATTTTAGTAAGCAAGATGGATACAGATGCAAGTTTGAATTCAAATCGATCTTACTCAAAGACTTTTTCAATGAAACCAGGATTGTTCCAGATTTTGTTCAACATAAAAAGGCCACATTTTTAACTGTGTTTTTGATAGTAAAAAGATTTGAGGCATATGCTGGTACTCTTCTGTGAATGACTCTGTAGCTTCAGTGAGGCCATTTATGGGATGGCAGATCTCTACCACAATGAACGATGGCTGCAAAATTCATCCTAGCTCTATACATAATAACAATCTATAAATGCTAATGTTCCTAGAACAAATCTCTCATTCCCCATCAAGCCCTACCATGAATAGATTGCAGTAGCAGTAACAGAGTTCTTTGAAGTCTTAGAATGCTCTCGAGCCTCTTATAATCAGAATGCAATAATTACCAAAAGAGCAATGAGAAGAAAGAAAATGAGTTTGGTCTGAAGACATCAGTCGCTGTGCCTGCAGCCAACAAAGGCTGATTGCAGTGCAGCCCAAAGAAGACTGCTCCAGAAAGCTGTGAAAGGTGCTGGAAACACAAGAAGCAAATCACATAACCAAAATCTGTCCTCCTCCTCCATGGCTGGACTGTTTTCTGAAAACCATTTTCTAATCTTTAGGTCTGTTGAATTCTAAATGTCTTGAACTAAGAGACTTTTATCAGTCCCCATGTTCTCCAAATTTCATAATTAAAAACTTTTGGATATTTTTTGGCACTCAATCTACTTTCTTTGCTTTCTATTTTCATCTTGTTCCTCACAGGTCTACAGATCACAAACAATCCCTCTCCCTTCAAAGAGGCAAACAAGAGGTATTGTTTGCTTCTTTGAAACATCCAGGTCTTCCTCGTTTATCCATACACATCCACACACAAATACACCCATATGCCTCAAGGGCCCTGGAGGTGTGCATGATACAAGCTGGAGATTATAACTGCGAAGCAACAAGAAACTGATTTAAGCTCAAAATTAAGTAGGTGGCATTCCAAATTTTTTTTTTTTTTTATGGGAGAGTTTCATGTATGGTTTGAGATGAAAACTTGAAAATTTTTTCTGGGATCTCAAGCATGGTTTATGCTTTCCTGGCAATATTTCCCCATGCAATTTAATCAATTGCATATATGTCCAGAAGAGAAGAGCACATGTGCATCCTTTAGATCAGTGTATTCCGGATATTTGCCTATAAGTGCTTCTTTTCATGGCCCTTAGAGTTAGAGTTTTCAATGGGGATTATTTATAAGGACGAACAAATCTGAGAGGTATGGTTTTCTGTGCAGATCTGTTTCACTGTTATTTAAACATCCATATATTGTTGCATGCTCTACTTTGAAAAACAGAGAAATAATGAGACTGTGGTCTGCTGTGCTGGCTGGCTTAGCCACAAGTTGTTCCACTATCTCATCAAAACAACAAAATTGTAATACCCAAAACATGTATGTAGATCATTAGCAGTTTAAACTAAGTGATATTTATTGATTTTAAAAGGTCGCTCCTTCCTGCATGTAGCACTTGGCAGGTTCACCCACAATCCATTTTACCCCAAATAACTTCCTCAAAAAAAGGTGGACCACCCTCAAATTCACACTATTATCATTAACAAATTTTAAAAAGTCATATTAAAGTCTTGCATATCCATGCAGTTGGCACTGAATGCATCATATATGTGCAGAATGTTTATCTAAATTGCAGATCTATACATACTACTTGCTTTTACTGTGATATAAATGCCGTTAAACTCCTCATCAAATTTCTCAATGTTGTATGCTAATTTACATTTCAATTCTGTTCATGTGTACTGAAACTAAATAAAATCAGATTTTCCTTTATTACAAAGTAAAATAACATTTGTGGCTTAATAAAAGTGATGCACGCCTTTGGGAAAAAAAAAAAAAAAGAAAAGAAAAAAGAAAGAATAAAATAGCATAAAATGCTCCACTCTCTCCTCACTGCAAATTTAAACAGCAGTTGAGAAAAAAAAAGAGAAAAATTTTAATAATGATAACGCTATATACATTTATGTAGTAAATGTATGTCTGACCTTTTTGCAGCCCCCAGAATTGCCAGCTACTGTAAGGCTTTCCATAAACTGCCCACCAAAGTGGCAGAAACGCTGGCCACTTTCCTACAGTTCACATCTGTGTTCAGTCTGCACACAGCAAGAGCAACATAAGACCGAGAATATTTGACTTGTGCCAATCTGAAACATTATTTCTGAAGAGAAAGCTGCTCTGTCATAGGAAAGCAAAGAAACAGGTGACCAGTACTCTTGATAAGGAATATTTTGCTAATAATAGATCACTTGAATACAGAGCTTTCTTCTCTATATTTAGGTCAGTTGAGCCACTTCACAGTATCTGGCACAAACCTTTCCACCGCAGTGACATTAGACAGAAAGTGCCATCCCTAGTTTTCTATTGTCCAGAGGCTTGGATCCCAGTCTAAACATGGAAAACACTGGCAAGGCTTGGTTTCACTATTAATGATCATTTAATGACACCAGCAAACCACAACATCAGCTGGCAAAAGAAGCAGCCTTTCCTAAGGAAGGGAACAATACTACAGTTGTCTATCCTGGAGCCTGAACTTTGCAATGTGTGCATGTGTAAGGTCTTCGTGACATGATATGTTATTCAAAACGCATGTATTTGTGTTAGCTCACCAGACCTTTTTCTGTAGCTACACAGCAGCTAAGAAACAGCTCAACTCATCCTCTAAGGCTGCCATGATAGTCCTCATTGCCTCTGGGACACAGCTGCTTGAACAACCACCACCACAGACTTTTATTCCCTCTCAATTCTCAATTCAAATCTAACTGCCTGAGCAGTGTGTTGATTCCCTAATCATCAGCACATCTGGCACTAAATGTGATCCTATGATCCTGTGCAAGTAAAAATGCTTCCTGAATTTTGGTAACTGCTGACTTGGAACTCATGTCATGGATGTTACAAAGATGCAAACTTTCTATGCACGACCCTAAACCCTCCACAAAGCAAAAAGAATAATGTAAAAATGTTTAAAACATTAAATTTTTACCTCATGAACTTAACCACTGTTATCTCTACAAACACGATATTTACTGTAAAACATTTTTGGAATCGCACAATGGTCAAAGATGGACCAACAATAATACAAATTTAGAGCGTAGAGCTGCACTGCTAAGTACAGGCTCTCGAATGTTTTGCATGGCAATATGCTACCTGGTGTTTCCTAACATCAAAATTGCCAAAAGTTGGCAATTATATCTAAGATATAAAGAATAAATTAGTTGCAAAAATCACAACGTAGGAGCCTTTACCTCCTGTGTTCTAGAGACAGGCCATTCTGTACCACTGTAATGTCAAGCCTCCTCTCCCAGACCTCTTCCACAAAGCTAAGAAAGTTGGACTCTTATTCTTGGGTCTTCTCTGCCACCTGCAGAGACAGGCAAAACCAAGAAAAACCCAAATAAGTATTTGCGGTTTCCACTTGTGGCACCATAGATAAAGCTTCCTATCAAGTGTAGGAAGTCACCACTTTGTGAAACATGCACTTCTTTTTCTATTTACTAAACCAAATCATTTACAATCACTAATTCCATTTAGTGGTTAGACACCACTATCAGTGCTAGTGTTTAAATAACAATACCAAACTTAAAGCTGATTGTGAAAATTAGTTTTTTTAATTTTTAGCACAGAGGTTTAAATATATAAGGCACAACTACATTAAACATACAAACACGAAATCAAACCAACACAAGTCCATCTTGAAACCAGTCTAGAAAATTGAAAACTTGAAAGATCTCTTTCAACTATAATTTCTAGCCTTTTAGTCACAAAACCAAAATAGAATTCAACCAGTTCTTGATACACATTCTCAAATGATATAACAATAACAAATGCCAAAGCACTGAATTACAAATAAAATGCTTTATTGAAAAACGTGGGTTTTGTTATTGCATCAAAAATAAATTAAGGGTACAATGGAAAGTAGGAGTATTTTGCAGTAATTTTCACCGGAAAATAATTCAAACATGACTATGTTTGTAAACAAGGGCTTTCATTAAATGCTTCTTGAAAATCCTAGTTAGATCTCTAATAGTTTGAGTGTTCTCAAATCAGCTTTGGCAGAGAACAAAGGGCATGTCCACATCTTCCCTTAAGTCAAACAATATCTATATATTCTCTTCCCCATTACTTTAATGTTAGGTGTTTAATTTAGGACAGAGTACTTTATGTATGAACACAGTCACAATACCACTGAAAAATATGCAAGTTTTTCTGTGAGAAAATATAAGAATCACAGTTAGAATTTAGAGTTTGAGGATTTTATTCTCAACATGAATGCTAGGCCACAAATGTTTTCACAGCAATTTAAATATCTCAAGGCAGGATTAATTTCTATACCTTGTTTATTTTCCATAAGGTTAATCTCTAGTTTTATTACTTTGACAATTTTTTTTCTTCTTACTCTCCATAAAATCAGTAACCAATGTTTTTGAAAGAGACGTGGGAATACCTACTTGTCTTTCGTGGACTTGCAGTTAGGCAGGGGATGAAATCAAAGCAAGGTAGTGACAGCAAACTTAATGCAGCACACCAAGAGGTCAGACAGGAAGAGCTGGCCACACATCTAAAGAAATGAAGAGAACAACCACGGTTATTTTATCAGTTGAGTAAATACAGGTATTTTCCAACATATACTTCTTGAATAGAATGGTCCTGTTCCCACAATGAACTTAATTATCTGTCTGGGAAATACGAATCAGCTCACATTTTCTGTGAGCCTCAAATAGACTGCAGTACTAAACTGTTTGAATATCAGCTTTTTTCCTCTTGGTGGCATACATCTCTACATATCCTTGTTCTGTTCCAGTGCTGAAGAACAAAAAATCAAAAGGAGTTCATTTCTGGATCACTAATTTTAAACTTGACTTGGGGCAATTTTGAGGCTCTTTGCTTTGTCTAGGTGGGGGAGCTTACCTTCTATAAAGAAAAAGCTGCTGTCAATTAATAACCAGGAAGAAACTTCACAAAAGCAGTTGGGTCAAAGAAAAAAAAATTTCATTTCATGTCAATTATTCTCATCTCCTTCAGCTAACTCTAAGATCTTATAGGACACTCCAGACTCAAATATTTGGCACAGAAGGACAAAGAAAGAATTGCATTTGACCTACCAGCATTTTCCAGACTCACTCCTGTCCTTACTTTTGACTCCTTGTTCTCCTATATTACAGTTTTCTCATCTAGTTTTCACAAAAACTACTGCACATGGCTGCACCTGCAAGCTGGGCAGCAAGGAATTTATAAAGCTGCAGAAAAGGAGACCAGTGCCAACATCTGTGATAGTTTTCAAAAGGGCAGGTTACTGTATTAGGGAGGAAAGGAAATAAGTCTCAGCGGAGCATTTGACAAATATTGACCCTGGCAAATTGGAGTGCTGATATGTACATTTTAAGATGCTATTAGTTGTTTTACTGGATGTTTGCATTTATAATATGGATACTATATTATACATAACTTAGTTCATACTTAACTAAGTAATTAGCAAGATTATGAACAATAAATAAAAATATAAATTAAATTTAAAGTGACTCCTGGCATGTGAATAAACAATGTAATAAAAGTAGGTTTTCTAGGCTGGCATAGTAGAAACAGCAGCACTGGCTTCTCGACACAGCCTGCAAATGTGCTCTGGAGCATTTTGCTCTTAGTATGGGACAGGATCTGTCTTTGCATTCACTCGCCCTGTAGTCCTCTGAAATTTCTCTTTTAACTCTCTGCCATATCAGCTAAATTGTCTGATGCTGCACTGGTACTAATGAGGAGAACAGCACCACTTTATCTCTTGGGCTAGTAGGGAACTGGGCTAGTATGATCATAAATAGTTTCAAGCAAATTGGGAAGCAAGCCATCCTTACCCTTAAATAAATAAAATACAGCCTTCCCTTCACACATATTCAATTGACAAACTTAGAATCAATTTAGATGTCTTTACCTTAAAGTCTGCTTTATTAGTAATCACTATGCTCGCTTTTTTAAAATGTCATCATTTCAGACTTTTTCACATTTCAGATGTTGCCTTGTCTGTCCTTTAAAACAGCTTCTAAGGAATTACTGTTGACATCAACCTGTCTAGGCTGTCATTCCTGAGTCTGTCTCAGGTCCATACTGGTAAATATTACATTCATTTTTCCTATTGTGAGGAGTTTTATTTTGACCTACTACAAACTACTGAAAGGTTGACAAAAACCTCTTAATTTTTCAATTTTTTTCATTCTCTTCTGTACACTAGAGCACACAAAATTTCAGTTGCAAAGTTGTCTGCTCAGTGAATTGAATCCTCTTCCTATGATCACCTGAAGGATTATTTGTAAAGCTTCATTTCATCCCCTTCTGATAGTGATAACTTGCTTCTTAAACTGGGTAAAATACCTAGCTTCATAAAAATAGCACTCATTGATTTTCTGTCCCTCACTCATTTCACATTTTGTTTTCAAACTCGTGATGTGGGCATATAATCTTTTTCTTAGCCTACATTAAAAATAATCACACATCAGTAAAACACAATGATGCCAATTTGCCAGTACTTTCTAATCTTTACTTCAATTTCTTCAAAGATGTACAATGAAACAGTTCCCACTACATGTCGACTGGATTTGGTTCACAGGCATATAGCTGTTTAGAATTATTATACCCTGGAAAACAAACTGCAATTAACATGCTGGGGTCAAAAATAAATATTAAGAATTTCAATTAAGATGTGTAACACGGGTATTTTTCCCACGACTTGTAGTTGTATCCCTGCCTCTTAAAAGGGGTCACTCCAGTCACCTACTCTGCATCCACGTTCAGCTTACAACTTGACAGAATCTTAGTTTCAAAAGGTTATGATTTCATGGGAAAAAGACTACTGCTGACTACCTCAGTTCTTCCAAATTTGTACATTTAGGTCAACTAAGAAACTCTGTTTCTCTAGCACAGAAAAGTATTAATTCCAGGAAAGAGCATAGATCATACAGACAGCAAAAAATAATCACTATGAATAGTCTTTTTTTTCTTTTTCCTTAAGAAGATCCTTTTTGCCTGATAGGAAAGACTTTGTGTTTGTGGGATACAAAGGAAATTTCCAAATTTCACCTCACTCTACATATTATACCTGCAGATTTGTGCAATATGAATGTTCTAGCTTCTCCAGCCAGATGTCTGACTGATGATAGTAAGAAGCAGTAAGCTCTAGGGTAAACAGGCTGAGCTCAATAAACCTTTATAAATACAACATTAAAGTGATAGGGGGTTAAGTGACTAAAGGATCAAATCTTATTCTCTTACTAAATCAATTTTTATATTTATTTTAATCTAGGCATATACAAAATATAGCATATACTGTGTAATTATATATGAGGTTTGATGACAGCTGCCACAATTTTTAGGAAAATATTTAAGTATTATATTAATGTCAGATGAAGACTAGGAAATTTAATGTTCTCATTGTCTTCTAAACACTGAATTTCATCAAGTTACTTCACAGTACTCCTTGACAGCTCTGTAGAATTCTGAGCTGCAGCAGGAGAGAGGAATTCATAATTCATAATTAGCAAAACCTCCCCCCCACTCACACTTCCTCACAATAATCTCACAATAATCTCTGGAGCAAGGCCCAGAAAAAACTTTCAAATGCAGATGTTCTCCAACAGGAAAACATAAAAAAAGAAAAAAAATGAAGATATCCATTCACAGAACAGATTATTCTCGATGACTAAATGTGAAGTACTATGAGATTTCGAGGAGATTGCAAACTCTTTTTGTTTGTGGGAATCACCAGCATTTTCAAGCCAGCTGAAATTGGGTGTTACACAGGAGGTTTGGATTGTAACTGCCTGCTTAATTTGCTCCGTATAAACCATGCACTGCCCTGCTATTTCCATTATAAATGCATCTACTATAGGCACTATATCTAGTACATATTGGCTCCTTACCTGGGAATACTTTAAGGCTTTATACCTAATCTCCTCCTCAAAGCAACCTATTTCTTTTGGTCACTCTTTAAAGTTTTAGAAATACTTTTGACATAAACATTAGAATTATTTTTGAAGTATAGTGCATTTCAGCAGGCCTGTTTCCATTTCCAAAAGGTGTCTGCACTTAAATAGCCTGTTCTCTTAAATGCATCAAAAGCATGCATCTAATTGCTGTTGCTTCACAGACTGTAAGAAACTCAGCACAGCATGCATTGTCTCCAGTCAATTAATCTACCACTTACCATAACATTTTGTGCAATACCTTCAGGTAGAACTCGTAGACACTGGTCTAGCTCCCTCATAATTTTAAGATTTGGCTTGTCAGATACCTGTCAGGAGAGATATTGCTTAACCAGTAAAGCACACCCATTCTGAAAAACAATGAGGTACTGCCCAGTGGGTATTTTTTGCCAAGAGTTCAATTCTTTTTTCTTTTAATTTAAATAGTTCTTATCATTAGACATGCAGGATGCACCCAAATGAGTACAAACAGAAGCCAGATGTAGGAAGAATATATAAGAAGCCAGATAAGATGATTTTCTTGATAAGCATTGAATGTTTAGTTAGGTCCTTGGTTCTGTCTTACTCTCCTGTGTAATCCTAGATGCAGAGCTTGAGTAATTCATGTGTAAAATAGAACAATACATCCCTGTCTCAGCATGTAGTGCATGCCTGTTCACTTCAAAGAACGAACTCTCTTCTCTTCAAAGTCCTCTTCTCCCCGAATTCATCCTGAACTCTCAGTCTTAAAGAAAGTATGTCAACAGCATTCACTAGGCATATTGCATTACACAGCACCAAAGTGAGTTTCAAACCTCAATCACTAATGCATATATGGCTTTAATGAGTTTTTCTTCAGTAGGTCAGTAATATTCTTCTCGTGTCACAGGTGGAAAACCAAGATGAAGAAAGGAAATATCATCTCCTTTATAAGGTCTTTCAACATGTCACTGGCAAGCTTGGGTGCAAACTCGGGCAGCACTCACTACTCTACTGCAGGAAGTACTGGTTATGATCACATGAAGAATATTAACCAAACTCTCCAAACCCAAAACTCCGTGCTTCCCCAACATGGAATGTAAGGGGCACTTACAACACAGGATAAGAGTGACCAATAATGAAAATACGGAAATGACAAAAATAGGCTCTGTCGTAATAAAGAAAGTCAATCTATATTTTAACATTCATGCATTCTACTTGAGACATTTCTAAAAATACTCTTCTTACTGTTGTCATTGCTTTTCTTGACTCATGGGATGTGAGCTCATAGCCAGTATTAACCAGGGCAAGATATATCCTCTTGACAAAGTACAGGAATGCCACTAGTACATTAGGACCTCTTCATAGCCAGAAGAGTCAAACTTGAAACGCTTAAAATTAAAGACAGTCACAATATTTGTTTGTTTATGGATAGTCCTCTTATAGATGAGAATACTCATGATTTCCCAACTCTACCACCAAATGCTTTGCAGAGACTTTTGACTGTAAGCTTGTGTGGGAGTAAACTGAAGAGTTACTTAAATAGCAATACCAAACTTAACAGCTCAGCAACCTGTGAACATTCTTTAATCTTGATCCAATAGTCAAATCGCGGCCCAGATAATAGCACCATGGATATATTTTGTATTAATTTAGTGTTTTACACCAGTACTGGAACAGAGCCACTTACAGTACTCTACCATCAGCACATTCTTTCTCCCTCAGTCTCAATGTTCACTTCTCCCAATTCTCTAAATTTCCACACGGAAAGGCAGAAATTTCATCAGATATCAAAGATAAGGCCCCAGGAATCTCCATCTGGTCCACGGGGAAAGTCGCAGTTATGCTGTGGTTGTAAACAGCAATGCTAAAAGAGCTCACCCACAGAATATAATGTAGTGAGAAGGAAAACAAGGGGAACAAGAAAAAAGAAAAAAGACCCTTCTTTGCTCAGTCTCCTGAGTGCCCACTGTCTTGTCATGCAAATAGTAAGAACAGCTTTTCTTTAAAGTCCAGCCTGCCACTTTATCGTGGCTGTCCATGAACTGTCATTTCACAGCAGGATCCCAGGCACACAACCACTAAACACAGGACATGTGGTGAACTACAAACATATATTTATATAGGGTGCAAACAGGGATTTGGAGCACAGCATCATCAAACGTACTCAGCTGAACACTTATAGGCTACTTAAGAGCCTTGCTCGTGAGAAAATGGTGAAAATGTCAGGCCCTAAAAGAATTCAAAATTGTTTCACTTTTTTTTCATTCATAACTCAGCACATTTCTGTACTATTCTATTACATAACAGTTTCCTTTAATAGCATCGGTTTGTCCAGCCTTATGAGAAAGAAAATACATTCCTTTATAGGACAATGGAATGTCAATGATTAATTCATACCAAAACCAAAAGATGATCAGTTGGTAAAAAGCATGTGCTTTTGTATTGCGTATATACAAGATTACAGCAGATTATAAAAAAGGCTTCATTTATTGAGAATGTACTACTCCATTGAATTAACTAGCAAATCCAAATTCTTAGCTAAACTGCAGTGCTATATTTCACTGTTTCAGGCCGGATAATCAATATTTCAGAGTATGCACAAGACATGATGCAATATTACAATACAAACATCTTGAATATTAAGTAAGAAATATACATTTATTTTTACATTATTTGCTTTCATTCCTTCACATGTTTTTCTACACTTTGTTGGAATAGTATCACGTAGATAGACCTACGTTCAACTTTTTCTTACACAAAATACATTCATTTATGGGATGTAATTCTTTTGATGGCGACAAACTTTCATGGGAGAGATCAAGGAGGTGTGACCTTAATACAGGTGAATAGGCATAGAAAATATTACCGGTGTTGAGACAGAGAGGATGGTCTAGATCTGTCTAGCTCTTAATAAAGAATTGTCATTAAATTCTGTAAAACAATGGCTGTAAAAAAGTTGTTTTTCTCATGTTTGTTGTTCATATAACAATAAGTTAAAGCATGATACATGAAAACAGAAAACATTGCCCAGTTTATATAAACAATATAAAGAAGCTTGACATCTCATGTACTTCTGTGTGCTGTCATTTTAGTCAGCATTAAAAATCAGCTACCCCATAAAACCACTCTAGATCAGTGGAAGTCACATAAGCATTTCAGGTAAAACTGCATCTCTATGCACAGCCCACTCATCTCTCCTAGACCAAACTGAAAACAGGGAAAATTGGAGTATTCCAGCGATTTCTGAAGCCCACGTTTCTCCTCTGGTCAATTTTATTTATTCAGGGCCTGCCTGGGTATGCAAACAGGAGAAGCCAAGTGCAAGCCCTGGGCACTGTCAACCACACATTAAGCACAAGAGAGCTCCTCCAAAACAGCAGTAATGCTACAAATCAAGATGTACCTGTGGAAAGCTGCTAAATCAGTACTCTGAGGAGACAGATGTATAAAATTTCGATATAAATAGTCAATAAATAGACAGGTGAGTGCTAAACTGTTAAATATTTAGAGAAATTCACCTGGAAAACAGAAGGCCCCAGGGAGACCTTCTAGCACCTTTCAGTGCCTGAAGGGGTCTAAGGAAACCGGAGAGGGACATTTGAAAAGGGCATGTAATGGCAGGACCAGGGGGAATGCTTTAAACTGAAAGAGGGTAGGTTTAGATCAGATATCAGGAAGAAATTCTTTCACTGTGAGGCACTGGCACAGGTTGCTCAGAGAAGTTGAGGATGCCCCACACCTGGAAGTGTTCAAGATCAGGTTGGATGAGGCTCTGAGCACTCTGGTCTAGTGGGAGGTGTCCCTGCCCACAGCACGGGGGTTGGAACTAGACGATCTCTAAGGTCTCACCTAATCCAAATCATTCTGTGATTCTATAAATTCAGTTATGCTTCACATGCCTGTCATGGTGCACAGTTGCGGCTCCACACAGCAATATGCCCTTCTGGAGGGAGGGAGGCAGGAAGGAAGGAAGGAAGGAAGGAAGGAAGCAAGCAAGCAAGCAAGCTTATAATAAAATAATTTAAAAATAGTACCTTGAATTATTCTTACAATGTCACCATCAAAGTGCTGTAACAGCTCCTCAGTACAAATCCTCCTCAGCAGTAGTGGCACTGACCTTTGCTGTGTGCAGCCAGGCCATGCCAAAATGATGCCCAGCAGCCTCCCCTCAATGCCCAGCTCTCCTCAAGTAGCAGCCTGGCAGCACCAGTGCTCCCTGCAGCACCCCAGGCACTGCCTGCTTTTATCTGGGGCAGGGGAGTGCCTCTCTCAACACCCTGCTGAACTCTGAGCCGGGTCTGGAGCACAGAGGCTGACACACAGGACAGTCACCCCATGTGTTCTACAACCATTGCATTTGGGGTGCAATACTTCCCAGAATTTCAGAAAATAGGCGTAAGTAAGAAAATAAGATGAAACAATAAAATTTCAGAAGTTAAATTGCTCCTTACAGCCCCTCTGCCTTGGATATAGTAGTAACAGAAATACAGGGAGGGCAAGGTCCTGACACACACCTGCAAGGACAGCACCTCAGGTACTCAGCCCTCAGGTCAGTACTTGTCACACACAGCAAAAGACTCTGAATGAGCAATGGCAACCAGAACTTTTTAGTCCATGTCAAGGATTTCAAATCAGAAGTTGGAGGAAGAAAAGGATGTTAGTTAAAAAAAGCATATGCGTTAAAAACTGAGCAAAAACTTTTAAGGTGCTTTTGTTTAAATCGTGTCATTAGTGAAGAGCATATTTACCTGTAGAACCACGTGGTTTTTGAAAAGAAATATGATTTTAACCATTTTCTTTTTCAAAGGCTAAATGTTGAACTGAACTATTACACTTTTCCATTTTTCCTTGTTCTTTGCAATGGACTAAAAACCTAACAAGCCCTGACACAAACAGCCCAGTCTCAGTTCAGTTGCTAACAGTGCCCTCTTACAAGTCCAGGCCCTATATATTGAACTGTCTTACAAGAAACTGAGACAAGTTCAACTTAACTTATAGCACCTTGGTTTAGTAAAGATTAAGTTTTCAAAAGCTTAGGTTGACCTAACTCCAGTCTCAAATTGGACAGTATCAAGTGTTAGGGAGTGTTAAAGTTTTGCCACAAAGCTGTTGCCAAATACTTATTAAATTTCACCAAACATACTAATTCAATTTTAATTCGAAAGCATTCACTTTCCCTAATGCATAGTGGGGGGCGGGGGGGGGGAATTTATAATCATTCCCTGTAAATAAGCAACCAAACTCTAAAATGAAATCACTTTTTTCCTTCCACATTTTCCATCTAATCATAGGCACAGCTACCAACATATTTCATTACACAGGAGATGAAGAGGATAAAGATACAGTTAAATTCAAATGAAGGGTTTTCAAATTTTTAAAAGAAATTTTGCTCTTTTTCTGCATGTAGCTAAGAATAAAAGATATGTAAAAGAAAGAAGCTGTTTAGCATCTTCCCCGACAATATGGGAAAATTATATGTTTCTTCTGAAAGTGGTATTTTAGCACAGTAGGATGTTCTTATGTTGTGACAAGATAATGTGTGTGTAAAGCACTCCTATAATTTAGCTGTCACACAGACGCAGCTACTCAAGTGCTTGTGTGTCGATGGAGAATTAGCTCTGATCTGTAAAATACATCAGATGGTTTCCAACCCTTATGCTGAATTGATTCCATTTGATAAGAAATTAATCTGACCATCTTTCACATAGCAATTGTCAGGGTGTTTAATCTCTGGAACCGGTACTGTGACTGCATAAGCTGTTTACAGGATAAAAAACCAATGTCAACATGGATAAAAATCACTTTTTAATGGTTTTTTATCTTAGCACTTCCACTTTAGAACACCCTAGACATTTAAGGGCCATCAGGGTAACACATTGTTCAGCAAATTTTTCTGGGAAGAAAAAAACCAATACAGTACTTAATCTTGAATAGACACTACAATTAGGAACTTAGAAACACATTTTCTGTAGCTTTTGTAACTTCAATATTAGACATCCAGATGTGAAAACACAATTCTTTTTACAATTATGCCCGCCAACATTATAAAGACTTAAACTTACTGCAGTTTAAACTGTTAAATAGGAGTACTAAGTTTTCTCACTATAATAATTCTTCCAAATACAGTTTAACTTCAGCCTCTGAGTTTTTCACATGCTTCTTCAGACAAATAGAAAGCAAAAGTAATTCCAATTTCCAGAAATCAGATCACAAGAAAGGAAAAAAATACATGCACACTGTAACTCTAGAGTGAAAATCTTCATCTATTTTGAGGACCAGTATGCTTGCTTTGAGGGACTGGGATCTGGGAGCTGTCTCCTACTTTCCTCATTTACCTCCTGCACATGCTCACTTGAATGCACAAAATATTTCTAAGAAATTCCAGTGTTCTTTCTACATTGAGAATGCTTCAGTCTCTCAAGTTTAGCTGCTGCTACAATTTATCTGTAACTTTTCATTTGGCATGTGGGAAAAAAAGGCGAAAATTCAGAAAAAAATATCAGCTTACATAAGGCCTCATCTCAAGCATTCCTCTCTGCCATATACATCACAGTTCTCCAAAGTCTTACATCTAGGCACAGACAAGTCCTTAATTAAGAACTAGTGGCAGAGACTGCCTGCAGTCATTTAATGCAGCACAAGAATTAGGACCGAGCACGACAAATGAAAGTTACACCCATACTTGTTCTTAAGTAAGTCCATTACAAGTTTGGCTCTTCCAGTTTCTGACCAATTTACTGTTTCTAAAGACTACTTTTATGGAGTGAAAACATCTATTTTGAGGAATGTAGTGTTTACTGCCAGTACTCCACTTCTATAAAATGTGTGCCTTACTTACTTTCCTTAGTGAAGGAAAATAAATAAAGAGAATATCTGCACATGGATGGGCTATTTCAGTATTCAGTGCTACTCAGGCACTAGGGCAGACAAAGGTGAAGTGGTAGTACTTGTTAAACCTTGCAACCAATAGAGTAGGAGTGTAGAAAAGAATGAGGACCGTGGTGAAGAACCAAAACCCAATAAGTTGTGCAGAAGACAGGGAAGAGAACAATCATCTCCTCTTCAAATATCTGTGGCTGTTTACATATGTGTGTGGCTATTAGCTGTACTGCTGAACAAGTTACACCTCTGACCATTGAAATTCCCATATTCACACTATCTTCCAAAAATTATTCTCAGATGTGAAGAGAGCACACAGTAATCAGGCAGTTACACACACGTTAGCTCTGCTTGTCACTTCAGCCAGACCACGGAAGGCAGTGCAATATTTCACAATCCAGCCCATAAGACTTTTTTTGCAAAGTCACAGGAATTAACAGCTTTGCCACCAACTCAGAAAATCATCTCTTCTCTGGTGTTCTCCAGGCAACTCACCTCTATTTCCGCAGTGATACCATATTCTAACTACTTAGCTGCTTTCCCTCAAGTAAGTGTGTACTTTCTTCCTCACTGTGCAGTAAAAGCAACCTCTTTCCCTGCAGAAAAGAAAAAAAAACCACCTCCTTGGCCTCTTTCAAGTACCCCTTTGCCACTAAGTCCCACTTGGAATCAGTGCTGTCAGCTCACGATGATGAGGCACCTGGCAAACTGCAGACACTGTCCGTGGCTCTTGGTTCATTATTCCTCCTTCCTTGGAGGAAATACCCATTTCACTTTCCTCCCTTCTCTTTCCCTGTAATCTCCATCCCCTTGCCCTGCAAATATGAGGGAGGAAATAACAAACCAAATCAGAATAAAAATCCCGACCTACTTCATTCTTCCCGAAATTACAGAGAAATTATTCCTCCCTTGCTCAAATATTTGAGGGGTTCTTTGCGGGTTTTGCTGTTGATGATTGTGTTTTTATATCTCAATATCATCATGCTTCAGTGGTCTATCATCTTCACTGCCTTCTCAAATGATTCTTCTGAGGAATACTGTGATTCTACTATAATCTCATTTAAAATGCAGTTGATGGGATTTCATCTTGATGTGTATACTTGGCTGCAATTGTTGGACTGCAAAAAGACAAGTAGTAACAGGTGTACATAGAACTAAAGTCAAGTAGGATGAGATTTGTTGTGAGAAAGGAAGTACCCAACTGGAATACAAATCTGGTAAAGACAGCATTTTCTTTTTTTTTTTTTAGCTCTGAACAGAAGAAAAAAAGACATTTTCAAAAAGATGTGTATGCCAGTTTGGGCCAGTTAAAAAGGTAGCATTGTGTCTCCAAAAGTGTATTATATATAAGCTGTTTCTGTCTTGAACAGAAAATTAACAAGTCAGAATCTGAGTAGGCAGAAAAACCTCAATAGATCTGTCTGCATTAGACATTCAGAAAGAAACTTGTGTACCTTATTGTATAAAGAGTTTAATGGCTTTCAGACACACAGCACTGTCCAATGATCAAAGAGAATTAAAGTGCAATTAATTACACAGTTTGAAATTAATATATTAGTTGCTCAGTGGTACAATTTCTATTCCTAATAGATTTTGAGCTGGATAACTGAAACAGAAATTGTAACCACAGCACAACTTGTTGTATGCACAGATAGCAGACAGCAGCCATTAGCTGCCTTTAATGGTTTGCACACCAAGAATTTGCACAACAAAGAAAGGGCTAAAAGTATTCAAATAATACACTGCAATGAAGCTGAAAACAGGCATTCCCTACTCCCTGATGGAAAGGTAACTGCACAAGCTGAAGAAAAATAACATATAGGGCAAGAAAATCTGGACTCACACAGTACGGAAAATACCGAATAACCAGTGTTTGTTTGATGAAGGTTTGAAGTCACCAGCCACAAAAGGAACCAGTCATTATTTTGCTCCAGAATGCAAAGTTTGTTCGTTTATTTTTGTTGTCTTAAGTAAAACACACACACACACAGCTGGTTTAGAGTCAGTAGTGAGTAAAGAATCATGTTGAAATTTCCAAATGTTTTACATGTGAAGGTCAGAGAAATGATACAGTGTCTCCCTCTGGCTTCCTTAAAGTAACACATATAGACTACACAGAAAAGCTCTGCAGGACAAGGCAAAGTTATGAAGTTCTGGCCCCCTTTGAGATTTGAGGGGAGATTTGAGACCTTCCAATAGGCTGGCACTTATTCTGTGTCACCAGGAAGGGACATTCTGTTAGTCATCACTCGATTTATCTGTTACTGTCGTAAATAGGTTTCGAAGGGTTTAGGATTGGATGGAAACGCATATCACAAATCTGTTACAAGCAGCAACAGGGTCTATAAATTCGCTTTACTTATGCTGTTCTTATAAATATAGCACACAAACACCATTTCAATAGAAACTTTTGAACTTGCCATTTGTCTCCACCTTGAGAACAAAAGTTTTGTGAACAATGAGTGCATATCAATTCACTGTTTTCCAAAAAGGGTAGACCTGTGTCAAATGAGCAAAACTGTGAATCAACTATATCAAAGCATATTTCTATTCCCAAAAGTTACATGGGCAACAATACAGATATCATGGTATTTTCACAGTGCCACAAACTATATGTAAATGAATGACAACAGAGCCATTCCTTCCCAAAAGCTGATACCCGGAAATGCACCCAAAAAATCTTCAGTAATCTTCTAGGCAAATCATCAAGGAATGAGTTAAGGAGTTTGAAGCTGTTCTTCATTAAACATAATTAATTGCAAATTCTAGGATACTCTAAAGGAATATTAGCTAATAAAATACAACTGCTATGAAAGAAACTTCTCTTCAGTGTCTAAAGTTATGCTAGAGATACTTGCAGCACCAGCTACCTTAAAAATCATAATTTGACCTTAATCCATAACATCATTATAGAATTTTTACTCTAAAAATAAAAGCTAGAGGTTTTCTTCAGAGAACTACCTTAATAAAATTACCTACATATTGGTTTTATCCACTATATATACAATTTAAAAACATTATATCATACACATGGCTTTTACTCATGTTTTTATGTCATATCTTCATGTAAATAAGCTTTACTTACATCAGTTATCACTAGATAAATCAGCTATTTGGTTGAAAAGAAGAATCATTCAACAAAGTCAAGCTGCTGGAAAACACAAGATGGAGAACCCTTCTCCCCATTAAGCCTCTTCTTGGCAGCAGTGCAGACTGTCCTGTGGGAGCTACTGCTTGGATTTGATTTTGTAACAAAAAAAATTACAATCACTTTAGCTTTAAGATTTATAGATTTAAGACACTGGTCAACGTCAGTAAGATCTGCCATTTCTGTGCATGCTTCCGTGAGGCAAATGCATTTTGCTTGCCTCTCCTCTCTGCGTGGAAATACAGAATTGACTCATAGCAGTGTTCTCTGTGGATAAGAGCACTGCTGGTTGCTTCATGAGGAAGGGATTTCCTAAATGACCTTTGTGACTGTTTTGGTTTGAAGGCGGACCTATGAAAAATAAGATTTTGTAGAATGCTTGAAGGCCTTCTGGTAATTCAACACAAAAGACTCTCTATATGAACACAATGAGCTCTTGATACACAACTTTAGCTTCTCCCTAGGAGCCTTTTATAAAATTCAGTCATAAATCCAATACTGATAGCATTGTCCACACTTAGATTTTGTATCAGCATTTTTGTATTAGATATTTGTATTAGCATAGAGTAAAAAGCTGAAGTAACAAAGCATTTTCCAATTTCACAAAAAAGTTACTAGAGTGAAATGTATCTGTATGCTCTGTATGTGTGCATCTAGAGGACTCAAAGCTTTCCAGGGAAAAAGAAAAAAATAAGAGAAAATCCCACCAAAACGAGCAACCAAGCAAATGCCAAGCCATTTTGCCCACACAACCCTTTCAAACTGACAGCATAATTTATTTATTCCATAATAATTCATTTGAAATTGAGGATTGGTAATCCCCCATTCAGACCCCTCATGTCCAGATCTACTTCTGTCATTTATTTCTCCAAAAGGCCAGAACAATGTACACAGGCAATGCCTTTTTGTCACACCAAGATTATATCAAGGGAGTGAGAATACTCTTAGAAACACCTGGGAAGAAGAAAAGAGAACTGCAGTCTCACTCACTGGAGCCACAAGGTAGTCATGGTTGTCTCTAAGAAGACCACGTAGCACAGGATTGCTCTCTGTTTCTTTGTAATGGAGGAAGGATAAAGGGAAATTGATTGACAAATTAATATAGTCAGTGTAGTTCCAATCGTTTGCATTTACTACAGTTATTCTCCCCAAGTTTTAAAAGACTGAAAAAAAAAATATTCAGCTCAGCCATGTGCAAATAGGACAGACCAGAAGTCATAAATATAGATTCAAGAATATCAGTAATTTAGTAATTTACAGCTGGAGCACTAAGAAAGAATTACTTTTAAGCAAAACAGACACAGTCAGTGTCCCCCTTACCATGTTAAGTTTCAATGTTTAATGAAGTCAGCAATGCCTTGTCTTTGTATTTCAGTGGCATCAATGGGTTCTTTGCAGCTTTGTGACTTTGTTCCCAGCTGGTGACTGTGAATTTTTAATAAAACAGTAAGATACAACAAAATGCGTCACAGTTACAGTGAGATGCAAGAACATAAGTAGCTCCCCAGTTCAAATGTACGATGAAATCAATGAAGTATAAATTTACAACATTGTACCATTTTAAATTACAAAATCACAGAATGGTAAGTTTGGAAGGGACCACAACTGGTGGTTGTGGTCCAATCCAAGTTTGGATGTTGGACCACATCTGGTCCAACAACCCTGCTCAAGCAGGGGTACTCCTTCCCTGGAGTAGCTGGACTTTAGAAGGTTCACATTTTATCAGTCTTTATCGTGAGTCAGTAAATAGCAGGATTCCCAGCTGGACTCTTGCTTCAGCTCTTCATCTGTATTTGATCTGACTCTCATGAACTCAGTCTTGTGTCATTCTGAAAAATTTTTCAAAGTTGTTCATTGAGAAGATGAGGGTTTTTTCCTCTTTACACAGAGAATGAGCTCTGTTCTTATTAGCATAGTGTTCAGCCAGCTTCTCGCCCTCTCCCTTCCCTTTAAATTCAGGGCCAAAGTTATTTTTATAATATCTGCTACAGACAGATTGTAAACACACCAGCCAGATGTTACTTTCGTTTTAAAAACATAGCTATGAAGAGCATTTTAAGTCATAACAAAAGAAATCTGAGGAGTTCAGAAGAGTTTTGGAATAACTCAAACTAGGAAGAGAGTGCACATGTTGCAAAAGAAGCAGTTCCAATATATCACATTGAAGGTACAGAACACTAGAGAGCAGCAATCCCGAAAATTTGGTAAAAGCCAATCAAAATCTTGGAAATAAAAGAAATAGGATGGCTCATATATTAGCAATGTTATTGCTATTACGACATTCTAGAACACCTGTCTAAACAACTTCAGAAGCAGCATCTAGTCTTCCTTGAAAGAAAAATTCTACCAGTAGTTTGTAGTAAAACCTATCTCAGTACCGTGAAAATATTTTATTGCTCAACAATGAGGGCTTGATGTTCATTTGGGAGATCACTGCATATTTACAGCTCTCTCGAAGTACCCTAGGAGATTCTGGGAATCTAATCACATATAACATGTTGTTTAACCAACTACTTATATAAGGAATTGAGTTAACTTCTTAATCTCCTGCCACAGGCAGCCCACGTCACTGGTGTCCTGGTGAAACCATCCACACATCAGTTGACCAAATAGGAATGGTTCTTGCTTTTTTGTAACATGCAGACACAATCTCACAATAAATCCTTTCTAGTTTCATGTCTTTTGACCTCAAAAAGCCTACCTTTGACCTTAAAAAGTCTACCCCTAAAGGGCCATGGCTATGATTTGGTTATCCAAATTACAAAGGACCAAAGAATTTTCAGTGCTTTTCCCTCTGCCTTTTCAGAGCCTCCCAGAATGCTCAGGCTGTTTCCATGTGTTGAAACCTCACATCTTGGAAAGCTTTATTTTTCTCTACAAGCTAGGAGAGTAAATTTTTTCATTTCTTCCTTCCTAGCACTTATCCTCCCTCCCTATTTGATATAATGCTATTTCAATCTGTACATTAATATATTATTTTAATCTTAGTGTCTTTTCCACGGTATGGTCAGGAAAACTTTGCAACTCTGCGCTTCGTAAACAGTGCCAATTCTAGAACACTTGCATTTTCTAGTTGACAAAATTGTCCAGTCTTAGGAAAAGCTGAGAGCATAACACCACTTAAAAAGGGGACTTATATAAAAGATTTCCATAACTAAACTAAATATTATCTAGGCTTGTTCTCCCTCCCCATGGCCACCAAAAAAGTCTTCCTGCTTTTATACTGCTAAACTATCTTTTTCTAAAAAAAATGGATTGCTTCCAGCTGCCAGTTGGGAATGATCCCTGACCCATGCCAGCTACTCGGTGTCCAAGAAACTATCAGGGAAAACACTGTCTGACCAGGCCAAACAAAAGAGGCCAGGAATACTTTAACAGGAAATAGTTTAGGCAATTGAGTTTCAGTGTTGGGAAATATTCCCTGTTACTTTTGGACAGGATTTACATCTTGGCACTGCCTGTAAATCATAAACCCCCATTTTGTCCAATGCTAGCTTTCCAATAAATTTTTCGAGGCTCAGATAAAAGCTTTTGTAAAAATGACACATGAAATACCTCTCCTTCATTAACATTGCAATAAACTAATATACAGGAAAAATATTATTACCTTCTTTTAAACTGACTATTCTCTTGAATCTAGAACTCATGAAAGATCTGAAACAGCTTCAGTTATGCTGTTTGCAGCTTTACATTATTCTTGATTATACAGCAGAGCAGATTGTGCCAGCTCATTCTTCAGTTACCAGTTCTTCAAAAGGACCAGAAAAATGAGGTTTCATGATGGAACCATGGGTGACTGAATGGCGACCAGATCCTTCGATATAGCAATAGTTGTGAGTTTCTTTCACTACAGACATAAAAAATATATATACACACAGAGATATAAAATATATAAATACATCATGCAAAGATATATCTTAGCACCAACGAGAATTTTTTAACACATTGAGTAGGAATGCACCTGGTTGAGAGGCCCACATTACGCGTTCAACATTTGGGATCTCCATAATCCCAATTTCATTTATGAAACCCCTAATAAAAAGTCAGGAGGCTGCTCCTCTGAGTCTGCTGTTCTACCTTTTATCCTTTCCTTATTCCTTTCACTGTAATCCAAATAAAGAGCCATGATTTCATACCTGCCTGCCCCTGGTGGGTTACCACCTGTTTTGCAGCTGGTGGGTCTCTTTCTTTACATGAAACAGTTTTCCAACCAGCCCTTCCTTCTGGCACACGAGGCAAATTTTAGTCCCACTAAAACTTAGTGTCCAACTGCCTTCACATAATCACAGCCACAACCCCAAGCACTGCTGTAATGATTCCAAAAAGACAAAAATCTGCAGCAGTTTGAAAACCTGCTTTATTCATCCAAGATTTAATGGTCTGTTTGCTCCTTCCGGAGACTACATATTGTGACATTTTGCTCAGTCTAACAGATGCTACAAACAACTCTTCTTAAAGCTGTGACCCTTATTCTTGTTTACTGGTTTTGCATAATGTGAAAAGACATATTAACAGTTTTTCCAGTAACTGAGAATTACTGCGGTGGATTTATTCTTTATCTAAGTATTTTTTCCACATACATAAATTTCCAATGAAACTCAGCCCTGTTGTAGTGAAAACTCAGACTTATGCCCTCATATTCCTCCTGATTGTTGTATGATTTCACTTTTATTTTTATTACTGTCCTCTAACAGCAAACGTATTTTGTTTAAGGACCTGAGAAGGAAGTGAGTGTCTCTTCAGGACAAAGGAATTAGAGCATTTTAGAGACGATTTTATTGGAGAAACTGTTGTTACCATGATTTAACTTTCATTGAAGAATTAACTAGTATGCCAGCAGGATAAGGTGAGATATGATGACATATACTGAGACATTCAATTTCACTGTATTAAGAGAATCTATAAAATACAGGTTTGTTGTTCAGCCAAGTATGGAGGTCATTTATGCATATTTTTATACACGATTGCTAAAGTTTGCTGTTAGGATTTCTAAAGTTTGCTGTTAAGATTTTCTTCTTCAAAACAAAACACACTTAGCACCTTTTGGATTTCCCCACCCAAGACATTTTTGATTAAGATGACAAATCATGTTCCTTGCACAAATGCACTATCATGATGTGCAAGTTGTGCTTGTTAAAAGTGCTTTGTAACAATTATCCTATTCAGCCATGCCTATCATATTTCATACTTGTCACAGACTTGGGTACTTTAACAGATGTCTTCAGTTTTGTTGTGACGGCAAGCGATAAACGCAGAGATGCTCACAGCACCTGCATAGCTGGTCACCTTCCTCTCCACTGCAATCTGCAGCCACCATGGAGCAACCACACCAGCTGTGTTCACTTTTATGTGACAAGCCTGGACAGAAGCAGTGAAGTGAAAGAAGCATTCAATCTGCATTGAAAGAACAGAGCAAACAGCAAAACCCAGCACCAGTGCTTTCCTTAAAGAAGTGGGCATAGCTATAAATTTACCCCTTTCCTGTACATCTCAGTTTCTTTCCTCTGACAGTGCTGTTTCTAAAAAGCATTGTTTTGGAGTGCAATCTGTATGAAAAGTTGCCTTGTGCTCAGAGGAATAGATCACTGACCCACAAAAGCCTTTGTACGGTTACCAATCTGCCTTCTGCGCACACTTAGGGATTCTCCAAAGTTATCTAGGCTGAAGAGATCTTAACAAAGTCTTTTGTATTATACCAACTGCAGAAGCTTCAAGGGGATTTTTATGCTAATGATTCTCTTTAATCTCCATATAATTCAGGCCAACCAAAAATAGATCTTTTACAAACAATGAATCATCATGACTTTAAGTGGATGCAGTTCTGCCACAATGAAGTTGAAATCTCTGTTCCAGAGCACCTTTCTTTCCTCTTTTCACGTAACAGCCACCCAACAAGCCACTGACAAAAAACAATATAGTTGATTTTTCTTCTCCCCTCTTACTTCAAGTGCCACTAGTCTTACCAGAGTCAAAGAAACAATTCCAAGTACCATAATAATTTGAAGGATAATTCCACTAATTAAGTAGAATTTACAAATTTTTTAAAAATTATGAAAATTAGTCGAATCTCACAACAGTAGCAATAGCCACAGTAATTTCTTTTCTGAAAGAAAAGGAGAAAGTACCTAGTCCCAAAGAAGGCTGTAGACCTACTTTTGCTGCTGTTCCACCCTCCTGGAATGTGTGAGAACTCCAAGATACCTGCAGCAACTGAACCAATTATGTATGATTAATTAGCATCCATGGTACCTTGCAGATCAGATCTGCCTCACAAGTTTTCACACAGTGGTATTCCACATGCAAAAATATCTCCTAGTATCTCACTACCAGGTGACAAATAGCTTTGGAAATGTATCTCTAAGGTAAAGCATGTCTGTACAGGAAAGGGTTAGTTTTGTATCTGTCCTTAGCCCATTTTACTCAAAAATACTATCACTAAAGGAAGCAGAAACGGTCACGTTGAAATCCTAACCAATAATTCATATGGTAATTAAAAAAACCAGACAATATAATTGGTTTCCTTACACAATTCTTGTAGACTCTTTGGACTTTACCAACACCCTAAAGGAATTCCCTTAAGACAAGTACATAAGATAAAGAATTGTATGCATTTTTCTTAGAAAGAAGGTGGAATAAATGAATGACTGGAGAGCAAAGGCCAACTATTAATATGAGAGGTTTAAGGCTAAGGGAGATCCAGGTGTTGGCTGATGAAAAGTAAGCACAAGATAAGCTGAAAGATTGTTTCCTGGACTTTTAAAAGCCCTCATGCATGAACTTCTCTGACATTTGCTTTCGGATCTTATTACATTTTATTTTATTCTTTTTTTCAATGGAAGTTAACAGTATGATCCCTGGGTTAACTTACGTACCTTACTAACAGTGAGACATATCTCTCCATTTACCCAAATTTCAACCTATGGAACTTATGACTCTGCTGTGGTGGGGTCCTGTAAATGAATGCAGATGTCAGTATTGGGTAGCACAATGAAAGCAAATCCCCAGCAGTGCCCCAGGTGCCGTGCAATTGCCATGCAACCTCTCTTACACAATCACGCAGAATATTCTGCGTTGAAAGGGACCCACAAGGATCATCAAGTGCAACTCTTATGTGAACAGCCCATCTGGGGACTGAACCCACAACCTTGGTGTTATTAGCACCATGCTCAAATCAACTGAGCTCACCTCAGGGTCACTGCACAATGAGGAATTACACATATTTTTAAGACCACTCTGTTTTCAAAAGTGTTGTTTAAAATTATTCCAATATATACACCAATTAAACCAATGCATACAGATGCAAATCACTGACCAAGAGACAATAAAGAGCAATTGTGATGCCTGTAACTAAGCAGACAACCCAGGCAAAGGAACAGATCCTGAAGGACACCAGGAACAGTGAACCCCACAGACAGTGGGCTTTGCTGAGTTTTCCATAATCCTTCCTAATGAAACTGAAGGAGGTGAAGCCCTGGAACAGGTTGCCCAGAGAAGTTGTGGATGTCCCATCCCTGGAGAGGCTCTGAGCAAACTGGTCTAGTGGGTGGCATCCCTGCCCAAGGCAGGCGGGTTGGAACTGGATGATCTTTAAGGTTGTTTCTAACACAAACCTTTCCATGATTCTATGATTTCTCACGGCAGAAGAGACTTCTAGAGGAAAATAATCCATTCTCTGGTCAGCCATTTTTCCCAGTCCAGAGCACAAAAAGGTCAGCGAGAGGCATTAAGATCCAGTTATTAAAATTGTCTCTGCCTGAATTAAGGTGCAAACAAAACTAATCTGCCAAAGTCGATAGTCCAGATTTTTATTTAAAAGTAAATGTGAGGTAGAGAGGGAGAGATAGAAAGGAAAAGAGAGGGTAAGAGAAAGAAAGTGACGGAGAGACACTCAGTGGATCTTGACAGCATTCCGTTGGTCCTCTTCTTCCTGTCTTCTCCATGGTGAGGGTTCCAGTCTTAACAAAGTGACGGTCACAGTCTTGATCCACTGGGAGTGGGAGAAGCCCACAAAACAGAGAGTCCACTGGGTTTATATTCACTCAGGTTCAGGTGGGAAGGCCAGGTTCGTCCCCTGGAGTGGGGAGTTTTGCACTGGATGATGTAATACTTTGGATTAGGGGACACTTCGGTAGTCTTTGATGGCTTATGACACCCAAGACTTTACAGACGCCTCTTACATGTGCAAAGTTGACTCAGTTATGGCCCAGTATGGCCCATCAGTGGGGTGAATAGCTTCAGGCTACGTGTGAATATCCCGGTACTTTCCCAGAGAGGAGTTTTCCCACCTGAGCCATTATGCAAGGGAGGACTTTGGCATGATAAAAACCACTATCTCACCTCACAGGATTTGCCTCTAATCAGCCTCTTCCATTATCTTGTTCAACACCCAGCTGTACCCTCACTGATGTGTGTGTGCCCCTCTGTCCCTGGGCGGTTCAGTGGTCGCCTGTTTGAGTCATTAACCTTTAACAGTCCAGTCTCTCACAAAAGGGTCTGCATTTTGTATTAGGATGGGAACAGTATTTCTTCAGAGGCAGTATTTCTCTACAACTCAGAATTATACCTGAGCAAAGCTTAAATTTAACATCTTATTATTTATCTCCCGAGTGAATATCCAAATTTCTGTCTTGTTGATTTTTTTAAAACTATGACTATGAAAATTGCTTTCTCCTCTAGAAACATAGTTCTCACCTGGTTTGCAGATGCTCTGAATGTTGGAGGTGTAACAAATTGGGACTTTGCACTTATTAGGATTCAGATTTTTATCTTTACTGCAGGAAAGCATTGGCTCTTCCTTCTGGCCAAGTAATATTAGATCCAGATACACTAACATCAGTACAGTGCTTTTAGATCTGAAGGAATAATTTCTATAGCATTGTATGGTCAGAAATACACATTTCTATGTGAGAAATATTAAAATATGAATGCAATACATACTGATACAGTTATTCACTTTTGTGGTCAAATACCACAATGATGAAGATGGGAGAGAATTCAGCCACAGGGAGACATAAATTCGAAGTTTCCTACCATCAGTGAAAGGTAATGAAAGAATAATGAAAAGTTAAGCAAAATCAGGACTCCAAGAAAGCAGTAAATATAAACCAAAATAGTGAAGTTCTTTTGAAAGTACTTAGTGTTGCTCAGTGTTGATACTTGGGCAAGTTACTTGGGTAAATACTACATAAGAGGTAAAATAATCCAACTTCCACACAAAATATTTGAAAGCTCTTACCTGCTTTTCCCCTTTATAGCTATTTTGGCTTTCAGGTTTAGTTTCTTCCTCATTCCACTTCTTCTAGCTTTCCCTTTTTGCTTCTAGTAGTTACCTTCTTACTACCAAACACTGCGCTCTCTCTGTGCTAATAATTATCAAACTGTTACATTCAGAGAAGAATTAACATTAAAGTTTGACTCTACTTTTTGAGTTATCCTAGAAATTACTGATGAGGACATCCAAGGAAGTACAATTACATAACATACCCTAAAGGCAATTAATAGACACAAAGTAACCTGGCCTGGAGAAGACCCACTAAAGAATATTTACTGGAGCCTTGGCACAGCCTGTTTAGAAAGGCTGTTCTTGCATGAAGTGTACACACATGCACATATTATGATCAACTTTCAACTGCAGGCAAAGAAGGGTGACAGTGAGTTCCTTCTGTATTTCTGAAGGAGCCCTTAATGAGCGCAAAGACATCGGGAGTTCACTTTGCTCAGCAGCAACTGAAATAAGTATTCTGTGAAATGTGACAAGTTTTAAGGGACATCTAGTGCATTATGCCTCCCTTTTACAAAATTACAATTTTGTTTGTAATTTCTGAGGATCAAGAAATCCTCAGAAGGGTAGAAATGTTGATGATTTGTTATTGAGTAAGAAATCAGAATAACCATATACAGAGCATGCCCATAGGATTACTCTTTAGACTCTCTTGGCTCAGATTAAGTATGATAATTTTTAAACTTTCAGATCTTACTGCCCAAAAGAGCTAGAAATATCCAGTGTCAGCTGGGTTAAGTTACCTTGCATGTATTGCACATCAAGCACATCAGCATGGGGAATTAGCATAGAAAATTCTGGTGAGTTGCCATGTGAATTTACCTCAGGTTCCTTGATTCCTACTTATTGTTATTCCATTGAGTTTTCTTTCTCACCATTATACATATTATTCCCTTACATTTCTTAAACCTCCCTACAAACTTAAACTTGTGCCAGGAAAGTCTTTCCTTAGAGTTCGCCAAAAACTGTCCAGCTTTGTATACTTATTATATTCATACCATGATGTCCACTTTGGTTGTCCATGCAGCATGACTGCAAAGAGAAATGTTTTGTATCTACTGATTACTTTCTAGAAAGATGAACACTATCTTCACCATAGCCCTTCAGTAAATGATATTCCATGGTTTTTTTTCAGTAGCATACATATCCCAGAAAAATACTAGAACACAAAACCTGTCCATTTCTTTCTTGCCTTGCATTCTACTTTCCTTTCATAGCATTTCTACAGTGCTGTGGAAAAGAAGATTCATTTTCCAGATTAAAAACTGTTTTTCAATTGTGTCTTCAATGAATGTTCCACTGTGCAACAAGCTACATACAATCTTACTGCTACCCCAGGAGACAAAGTGTGTGTGGGGAAATCCTACAGTACCTTTGTCTAGATTAGATTATTTGTAATGATGAAATATGTGTATAAACTACCTTAGGAAACATTAAAAATTGATCCACTTTGGTAAATTAGTATTCATGCTTTCACCTAAATTTAGCTGAAGAAAACTGTCATACTTGTACATTGTTTGTCTGAAAACTGTCATACTTGTACATTGCTTGCCTGATCGGCAAGTAATAACAACAACATCCTGACTTTGTCGTCATCTTCATTTTTCAGTTGCTATAACCACTCCATTCGAAACAGAAGGAAATGCAGAAGAAAAAGGATTAGCCTGTTCCATAGTGCTTTGATTCATCTCTGCTTTGCCTCATTGTTCTCCATTGCTGCCTAAACTGGATAAACCTTCTTAAACTGAAGGAACAGCAGGTTCCTTTCCCTCCCTCTACAGAGGGACAGCACAATAACTGTGATGAAGAAAGGACCACCTCATGTGTTACATCATCACCACACAGGTAATTTGTAACTTTCTTTGAATCAGCTGAAGTGCCTGTGGGAATTTCTTTGTATTTTTAAACAAATGGCCCTAGTACTTAATACTTTAAAATTATTTACCAATAAATTTTTCAACTTATACATTTCTCAGAGAAAAAACGTTAACAAAATGAAAACATGTCTTTCCATACAAATTTTTGCCAGACCTTGTCACTGATTCCATGTTTCGTAGAAAACCACATTGCCAAAATAAATCATATCAAACCTGCTATTAAGGCACTTTCAATATGAATGCAGTGAATCTGTCAGTCCACAGGCTGTAAAGAATATACTCTTAGGCACATTTCCTAGAGCTGACCAGAAATGAGGGATGTACTAATTCTGTGAAAACACAAGTTGTCTCCATCAGCATAAGTGCACCAACACAATACAGATGCCTGAAACATCACCGGTGTGCATCCATATAGCTAACATCTATGTGAAGTTATCAAGTTTGGAGTTTTTACTTTTTCCCTCAAAAGCATGTTCCTAATTTTTTGTTACTGAGGAATAACATATTTTTAAGCAATCAGATAGCAATATTTAAAACTGTAGGCTTCAGAAATCTGTATTACGAAACCAACTTACATAACGTAAATGGGGTTTTTAAGCACTTGATGAAAATGTTGTAACTTGATTCTCTTTTGGAGATGTTCTTACTATGTGCACAAATTAATATTGACAGTTTGATTAAAAATCAAAATAATTTTTTTCAAAGCATTATGATCTTAGCAGCCCATGTTGTGAACATACTCCTTGAGAAGATGGTCAAAAAGCCACCTTCCTCCTTCTCTTCCCTACAAAATAGTAAATTCAGCTTGTCCATCATGAGTTTATTTTAACAGTACATTAACAAGTATACTGGTGTGGAGAACAGAGGCACACCAGTTACTAGTATTATTTCATATCAATATACTACTGCTGGATGTTTCAGATGGTCCTGTTATATATATATATGTGTGTGTGTGTATATATATATATATATATACAAGTTCTATACATCAATGTATCTTTATCTCAGTGGCCTGCAAGAACAATGCTATTTTGGGGGGGTGGGAGGAAGCAATCTATTTTTCAAGTAACAGATGGATAAACAGATGGGTGGAAAAGTCCACTGAATAGTGTGTTGGCTGCCTGTCACTGCCTGTATGACAGCCAATAAATATCATATGGATTAAACCTGTAAACTAATATGTCCCTATTTAATGAGTTCTTTCAGAATGGTAGATGTTTTCTCGCCAATATCCATATAAATGAAATGCCACTTTGGATAAGGTAAATTTTTGCAAGGAGACCAAACACCTAAGCACAGTTTGTTCTAAGATTAATAACCAAAAGCCAACAGGGAAGGAAGCCACGTGGTAAAGTGTGTGCATTTTTACAGACTGTCTATGAGGAGGTCCTTTTGCACATCTGGAATGAATTCCTGCAAAAAACTTAACCTTCAACGTGTTTACACTTAGGATAATGTTTTCATACTCCCTATACCTCTTCTTGTGAGAATTCAATACTTTTTTTTTAGGCTTGTGTAAAGTGTTTAATTCAGTAGCCACTCATGGAGGTACCACACCAAACCAACAGTAGAACGTATATTTCATCCTCTTTTGAGAGATTCTCTCTATTTTGGGCTAACATAAAATTAACAAAAAAATTACTGACATGACATAAAATTCCATATTTACTGGCACTTAGGCCTTTCGATGTCACATGCATCTTGCATTACAGATTATGACAATTTGCCTGCCTGCCAAAGCCAGCGTGCCTGTGAGAAATGGAAGACTCTTGATCACTTTGGAACATTCATCAGCAGAGGGATCACTACGTGTAAGAGTAGTTCCTTTACTTTTCTCCCAGCCTATGTCTAATATTCAATGAGTGATTTTCTAGCTCTTCTGAGGCAGAGTAGATAATTTTTTCCTTATTCAACAAACCATCACTGATTTCACAAAGAGAGGTAAAACTCTTCCAGGCTCATTTCCACAGCCTGCAAAATGAGATGAAGAGAGATTATACAATTTACCCATGCTGCATTGAAAAATCTGCTTTGAAAAGGAGTTCAGTTCTCCAGAGCAATGCTCCAATGCCTTCCCTACATGAGAACCATATTCCTGAATTTTTGAAGAAAATACAAAAGCAAATAATGACATGTGAATTTAAGTATTAACATTGCTTCATTTTCAGTAATTTTTCACAGGTAGTAGAAATTGATTTGCTAATTTTCAAAAAATCCCTTAAAAACAGTATTCCTGAAGAGAAAATATGGGACTTGTTGATGTCATAAAACATAAAATATTTATTTGTGCCTAGATGGAAAAGAATAGAAAAGAAAATGTAAAATAACTTCATTATGAAAATATAATCTACAAACTCACTACCAATAGGTGGGGTGAATTTCATTTAAAATTTCTGAAAATGTATAGACAGTTACAAAATGCTGAGAACAATATTTTGCAACACTCTCAGACATAAAACTCTGAAGGTACACAGCAGAATGTTGTAGGACAACAGGATACTGATTATAATTGGAAAGGGAAATAAAAAATGAGTAGAAGTCCCCTGAACTGGTGAGAAAAAAGATTTGACCTAAGGTAAACATGGTGAAGATTAACTTTGAAATTCAAAAATACATTCTGCCATATGAAAGTATCAGCATGAAGGCTTCCTTGTCTTTACTCAACATCTTTTCCCTGAGGAGCTCCAAATCCTTTAGAGGTTAACAGCTTCATGACATTAATTAGTTTAATATTATCCTATTTATATGAAATGTGGAAAGAAACCATCAGCACTTTAAAACCTTAACTTAAAAAAAAAATAAAAGTAGAAAAAAAATGAATAAAAGTACTTGATCAGTTTAGTCCCCCAAAGAGCTTGAAAAGGAGAACTGCAAAGTGTTCAGAGGAAGATTCGGGGTGCAGCGTTTGTCTTGTGCCCTCTATTGGAGACCCCAGACAAACTCAGGCACTCAGGGGTATAGCAGCAGACTAAAGATATAAGCTACCAAGGACAGCATGTTCCTGTTGTCTACAGAACCACAGAGGCACTGGAACAGGTTGTCCAGAGAAGGCATGGAGGCCCCATTCCTGGAAGTGTTAAAGGCAAGGCAGGATGGAGCTCTGAGCAACCTGGTCTAGTAGCAGGGGAGCTGGAACTAGATGACCTTTGAGGTCCCTTTCAACCCAGGCCATTCTATGATTCTATGGTTCTATGTAAGAAAACATGAAACACTGAAGTGATGTCATAAGAAAACACATGCAAGGGATTTCTGATCAGTGAGGCTTCTAGTCTGCATAAGGAGCTCGTCCTAAGCAGAGACAGGAGACAGGAGAGAATTGGGCAACCCATTGGTGCAGGATCACACACACACATGTGGTGCTGAGTCCTTAGTCTAACACAATCAGCTGATGTCCTCTGTAAGAGCACCACAGAAGCCTGTGAATATCCCTTTTTAGCTTCAGTCCTTACAAGGCTCCAGCACAGCCAGCAAGACCATAGTGTTGAGCAGCCCTCAACCCATGCTGGCACTGCTCCAGTGTACCCACAAACATGTAACTTCAGGTTTTTTTAAAAAACAGCTCTCATTTTTCTAGCCTGTTTGGGCATATGCAGACATTCCCTGGGTTTGGTCTTGCCTAGGGCTGGAGAGTTCCTGAATAGTTGGTTCAATTCTCTTACGCACTACAGCAGCCTTTTGAGTGACTGCACACCTCTAGATCTGATTGAAGGGGTGAATTAAAAGTAGAATATTCTCTTTTAGTGTAATGTAACATGTCCATGCATCTTGCTGTACACTTAGTCATGCCTCTATGTGTGAATAAGCCCTCCTGTGAAAGAGCTGCTGTACTCTGGGCATATTATGATTGACAGAATCTGTCAGAAACCATAGTGAGGTTTTTGGCCTCTTTTCCTTAACTTACATGTAGCAGAAAATAATTTTTTTTAAGTAGTAGGGAAGTTCATAAAACCACTAGAAAGATAACTGACATAAAGGAACACAGGCATTTTATTTTTACCTCTCAAAACTGGAGAGTTTCAAATTTTGCCAAACAAATCTTTGTCCAACTGTTTCTTTTACTAGCACAGAAGACTTACACCCCAAAATAACGAAATAATTCCACAGAAGCTTAGATTAAAATTAAATGAGGTTCAGATGTGTTTCTGAACTAATTTTTTCTCCTTAGCTGCTTAGTTTCTGGAGTCTTAGGATGCCTATGTCCCAGTTACTCAAGGTAATTCAAAGTCCCCAAAGTCTGACAGGATCCAAGATTCCAAAATACCATAGAGTATGAATTTACTTTACTGAATAAGAGCAACACAAAACAACCAAGTGTTCTCAGCTTTCTGGATAGACAGAGACTTAAAGCTACTGCTGTCTTGGTATTTTTGCATCCCAGCAGGGATGGGTTATTCCATGGAACATCAGCCAAAACAATGCATGAAGTAATTGTTCACACAAAAGTACTAACACTGAAGATTATTGCTAGCATTTTCATACTTTTCTTCTATTCTCCTTTTTGACTGATTTGTTCTCAATATCCATGTCACAAGCAGACTTTGTTTTCTCATTTTGTGAGAGGATTTTTGTCACTCTATAGACTTGACTGATTCAGTCTTGCCTTTTCAACACACAGTGCAGTTAGGTGCATCCTGTTTCTTCACCTCTTCAGTTTTCAGCCTAATGCACCTGCCTCCAAAAGATTAGACTGAGATCCCCAGCAACTCCACTGACAGGTGATATTAGATTATTGTACAGGTTGATGCCATCTCCAGCTGAGTTCACCTGTAAAATTATTTAACCAGACACAGAGGGAGTCCCTGTGAAACTCAGCCATAGAAAACATAGCTGAAGCACAGAATCACAGAATCACAGAATCATAGCGCATTCTGAGCTGGAACGGACTCAAAAGGATCATCGAGTCCAACTCCCGGCCCTAGGCAGGACACCCCAAGAATCCCACCATGGCCTGAGAGCACTGTCCAAACACTTCTTGAACTCTGGCAGGCTCTGACCACTTCCCTAGTGAGCAAGTTCTGGTGCCCAAGCACCCTCTGGGTGAAGAACCTTTTTCTAACATCCAACCTAAACTNACTCAAAAGGATCATCGAGTCCAACTCCCGGCCCTAGGCAGGACACCCCAAGAATCCCACCATGGCCTGAGAGCACTGTCCAAACACTTCTTGAACTCTGGCAGGCTCTGACCACTTCCCTAGTGAGCAAGTTCTGGTGCCCAAGCACCCTCTGGGTGAAGAACCTTTTTCTAACATCCAACCTAAACTTGCCCTGACACAACTTCAGGCCATTCCCTCGGGTCCTGTCCTTGGTCACCAAAGAGCAGAGATTGGTACCTGCCCCTCCTCTTCCCTTCATAAGGATGGTGAAGACCACAATGAGGTCTAACCTCAGTGTCCTCTTCTCCAGGCTGAACAAAACCAGTGACTTCAGCCACTCCTCATACGGCTTCCCTTCCAGACCCTTCACCATCCTCGTGGCCTCCTTTGGATGTTCCTTAATGGCTGAATGCCTTTTTTATATTGTGGCACCCAAAACTGCACACAGTATTCACAATGAGGTGGCCCCAGTGCAGAGCAGAGCAGGTCAATCCCCTCCCTTGCCCAGCGGGCAATGCTGGACCTGATGCCCCCAGGACACAGATGTCCCTCCTGGCTGCCAGGGCAGTGCTCACTCATGTCCAGCTTGCCATCGACCAGGACCTTCAGGTCTCTTTCCACAGTGCTGGTCTCCAGCCTCTCATTCCCCAGTCTATTCATACAACCAGGTCCAGAATCCAGCACTTTCCCTTGTTGAACTTCATATGGTTGGTGATTTCCCATCTCTTTAATATGTTGAGGCGTTTCTGCTGGTCCTCCCTGCTTTTGGGGGCAGCTTCTCCAAATTTTGTATCATCTGCAAACTTAATACCCCTTCAAGTCCAGTGTCCAATTCTCCTCAACACTGTCAACAGAGGATCATGTCCAGGGGTTCCACATACATCATTAGTCCTCAGGTGGACTAATACACATTTATATACATTTATCAACACCAGACTAGAGCTGACTAGTTCTGGAAGTAGTCTGGAGGACACCAAGTATGATTTACATGTCTGTGGTCACATTGCTGTCACACACAATCGAAATTGCTCCTAGTGTTTAGGAAGGACTCTGGGCCAACTTCTGTGGAGACACACACAGAGAGGTTCCAAAGCAGCCGCTTGATGATGTACAGCCTCATCACAGACACTTCGGCCATCGAAATGTAGTCTATTCATGTGTTTGACCCTGAAATATCACAGCTGAGTTGCTACAGAAACAATCTTACTGGAATCCAGGTGGCAAAACCTGGCAAATTTGGTTTTTAAGGCCTACTTTAAACACATATATGCTAGGTCTATCAGTTCCTTGCAAAGATGTAAAAGACTCTTACAATTTGAATGATCATAACAAATCCTTTTACAAGTGTGTGTTATCCTTTGGGAAAATTAAAGAAAACCCCAAACAAACAAAAATACACAGAAGAATGAGGTTGTGTGTATATTATTACTAAAGCTGGAACCTTAATGTTGGATTTAGACCCTGAAGCTTTGAGTCTCTTACCAGCCATAGTCACACTGCATAAAATAAAAAAACCTGATCAGTATTCTTTGAAAACCCCTTTGTTAGAAGGTTTGACATCTAAAGTGGCAGTAACCCCCAATATTGCTTTCCTTCACCTTTTGGGTTTTTTCTCTCCTTATGTTTAAAGTCATTGAAACTTTCTAGGACAAGATGAGAAGAACCTGCAGGAAAATAGTTTGTAACATATGAGCAATGTAGGCTACGTAGGCTGATACAAATTTCATATATCTTATTTAAAAGTCTTAGTGATTCACATTGGATTACTTTCTAAATTTATTTGTTGATAGAAGAAAAGCTAAAAAAACTCCAGAAAAGACCCTGCTATTCAAACACCTAAAAATGAAGATAAGAGCATTTGTGGATTACCAGGGTATTGAATTCCCAGTTATACTAAATTTTTGCAAATAAATTTTTTTAATCTATATCCAGCTCTTCCATTATTTCACTTCAACTTATTGTTTCTAATTAGAAATGCCAAAAAATCATGGCTTACTACATGGAAGGCTTAATACATAGTATTTCTGGACTCAATCAAATTAACTAATGAGGAAAATGCTCCATATAATTCTAAAACTTACTTTTGGTTTACAAGAGGTTCAACAGAAACTTTAAACTTCAGTGGTTTCTTTTAATTTGAACCCCTAAAAATTTCCAGATTAACTTTTCAATGTATTAATAACAAAGCTGTTTAAACAAAAGTGCCATTTTAAGAATTGAACCTAATATTACAAGTACAGTGCAATCTGGTCTTCTCAAACATCTCCCCTAATAAGTCCCTTCCAAGCCTCCAAGCTGTGATTCAGAAAGAGAAGAATAGTTCAGGGGCAACAGCACGGTGAAGCCCTGAGTCATGCACACTTTGTGGAAAGAGTTGGTGTATCATTAAGTAATACAGGAGGAAAGAATAATTGATACAGCCATGGGAGGACAAAGCCTACATTTGTGCTGTGTGACTCAGCATGCTCTTCAGCAGCAGCATTACAGACAAACAGCTCTCTGCAGGTCCAAAAGAAGTGGGGGTCTTTCGAGAGGAGAACATGGAACTTTACTTCGGCAATTTGCTACAGCCCAGAACATCTCTCTGCAGTATCACTCACATGTAAATGTGAGTTATGCACCATAGGAGAGAATTTAAAAAAACCTAGGGCATCCTTGTGACTTGTGCTACGCCATATAGACTACAAAATTAGCACTTTATAAACAAAAATCACCTCGCAAAGATAAAAGAAACACATCTTAAGCATCACAGATAAAGAAACTGGAGTTCAGTAATAACATTTGCTGTCTCAGTTCTGTCATTTTAGTTGCATTAGTTCCATTAGTTTCTCTACATCCCTATTCATACACGGCTCTTTCAAACAATGGCCACATCACACTGCAGTAGAAACACTAACACTGACTCATGTTTTTAATTGAACATTAACATAGACAGGAAATACTCCTTGGCTTTCTGGGAAGAAAATGGGTATGGTGGTTATCAAAATTACAAAAGAAAACCCCAACAAAACAGAGCTGGAAAAAAGTAGGTGACTCTACCAACATTTTCCATTTCCAGCTACTCATATATCAAACACAAGTACCAGAGACCAACATAATCTAGTGGCCTAAAATGAGAAATGGTCTTCTATCAGTTCATTCCCCTATAGTACAGAATAATTCCTTACATGATAGTTGTCATTTTTTCATCAAGTCTTATCGGCAAAACCACCTCCGGATCTTCTTTGGAAAAATCTAAGCGTTGACATAAAGTTTTCCATGGAATTCACCCTTATTTTAACATGTATTTACTCTATTTTTTTCCCTTTCAAACCACCCCAAATTTTCTTGCCTCTTCCTCTTCCCACACTCCAAGTATTTATATTCAAACATCACAGTTCTTTGCAATGGTCACTTGTGAGCCAAACTCGCAGCTGTCACATGGGTACAGATGCAAGACAATATTGCAATAAATGGATTAGCAAGTGCAGTCCATTACTTCTGTTCACATCTAAGGGCTTACAACCTACTGACACAGGAATTTCCCTTCATCAGCCTGGCTTCTTCCTCTTGAAGTAAGAGGCCTTATTTTCTGAAATACCCTAAGAATGGCCATGCTAATTAATGACGAAAGATTTCTTTATGGTGCGTACATGTGTACATATATGTATATATGCATACCCAGAGATACACCTGCACACACATCCAATTAATTTGGTTAAAACAGCACAGCTATATAAACTTTGTGCTCAGGTAAACAATAAGGGTAGAACTCATCCAGAATCCTACAGTGTGAGACCTTTGATGTAAACAAATTCATAGCCTTCAGGAGGCATTTGCCACTGCAGCACTCTTTATATTGTCACAGCTACCTCTGTAAAATGGAAATTTGATATAAAATTCCTGCAGAGCTGCTCTTAAAGAAAAATAAAACAGAGATGAAAAAATGCCCAAAACCTCCTTCACATATTTTTCCTATAGCTTCATTTTGGGGTACAGAAAGAAGAGCAGAACTTTCTTTGCTTCTACTTAAAATCTGAAAAAACCTTATTCTTGTTTTCAGATACACAAGCAATTCTAAGTCCCTAAGTCCCTAATTCCCTAAGTCCCAGCATTTTGACTGAAAATACTTTGCATTTTCCAATGGTCATCATTTTGAAGAGGTGTAATACTCTCATTAGCAGTAAGGTAGTTTCCAACAAGCTCTGCATTATTTCAGTAACATGAACAGAAGACAGAAATAGGATTTATGTAGTAAAAAGGGAGAATTTGAGAAGAAATGCCCTGGCTCCTGGTAAGCAGCAACTGACTGGTACTAGCATGTGAAAGGTGATCTGTGTGAGACGAGGTGTTTATCCCTTCAGTTTACATCTAAAGACTTCAGCATCAATAAACACCTTAACAGTGGTAATTAGCATAATTTCAAACAAATTACATGAGTTTGCACTTCATTGCTTAATTGATACTTTACTCAACAGAAGGCATTTAATACACACATAAACCAGAATTTTATTAGAAATGTGGTGAATGTTTTATTTTATAGACAAAGTAATATGCTAATAAAGATGGAGTTAGAACTATGATCCCATTTTGAGACTCTGCCGGTGCCATGACGATTTTGCAGCAGAAACTATATTGTAACTTTATTAATAAAAACTTTTTTGTCAGTCAGTTTCCTATATGCATGTAGAGATGTAGCCGTTTATAAATAGCTACATAAATGTGTAAATCTATCCATATTTATGATCACTAAATATTTACGCTATTTACACTTTTAACTGGTCAGAAATGACTAAAAGGTATGACTACCATTTGATTAAGAAGACGAAGTGCACCAGAAGTTTTCCTCATCCCCCTAACACTGGAAGGTGAGGGATTTAGAAATACTTTATTTGCTAATTCGGATAACTTCAGCCCTGAGGAATAACCTGTACCACTTTTAGCAACAGCTCGCCTTTCTACAGATTTTTCCTCAATCTGACAACTGTACTTCCCTTGCAAGAAGAGGAAGAGCCCCATTACAGTGTACTGGAAATATCTACAGCAGATGGATTGTTTTTAATGGGAAGACCAGAATATGTTTATATAGGCAGGGGAACCACAACTCTATTTTTAAATACAGACTTAATTCATTTAAAAAAGAATACCTGAAAGTTTAAAGAAAGTAGACTGCTGAAACAGGTGATAACACTGTTAGTTTTAAGACCTGGAAAAGTTTAAATAAAGAAAGATATAATTACTGAAACTCTGCCAAGATTATAAAAGAAAACAATAATAAATTTCTGCAAGAACATATTAAACCCACTCATGAACTATTCTTCAAGGAAAGGAATCTTTCCCAAAACAGCCACTTAGGTTAAATGGGAGGAAATTATGAAACTGAATCACAAAGCTGTAGGGCTCACGTTCATATTAAAAAGAAAAATAAGAGGAACCAATCACCCACTCTTTGTCTTCTGTGGTTGCTACTGCTTATTTATTTTTTTAAACAAACTAAGCAGGCAAAATTAAATTTTCCTGCTAATGAGTATGTGTTGACTCTTGTGAAAAGAATAGTGAGGACTTCTCCACAGCTGTTCACATCAGCTATTTTTAATTTATTGCATAGGTTTAAACATCATGACTGACCAACTGAATGACCAATGAAAACATTTATTTTGAAAATACTTTTCAACCATTTAAGCTTTAGTGCATCTTTGATTCTCAGGTGAGTGAAGCTTGTCAAGTAATAAACATTTTTCCTTTTCTAATTTACTCTTCACAAAATGCTTTGGTGTGGATTGAGTGAATTACTGTAGCCAGCCACATACTAGCAGCTGCATGAAAGCCACCTGCAGCGTTGGGCTGTACTTGAATATGAGCACCTGCTTACTCCGCCTGTGAACACCACTGAATAGAACAGTAATACTCTTAGAGATATCAGTATTTAACTTCATACATTAATTTGTGTAGAGATAGACTTTTTCACAAGTCCCTTTCAAAGACCTGTGTTGACCCCAACGAAGTTTTTTAGTTGATTCCCCACAGATAAGCCAAATAAGGAACAATCACAAACAAAATATTCACCAGAGTTCAACTTGCATTTTGCAAGCAGAACTGGTTACTTCTAGTAGAATGTGGCTTTGCTCTCGAAGGATGCAAAGGTGTCCCTTCACTGATCGAAGCTCTCCCCCTTCTTCGTCAGTCGAGGACACAGAGAGGGGCTGGTGCCCCATGTCGCCTGCTCACTTGGGCTTCCTTGCGGAGCCCTCGCCAGCGGTGAGCTCTGGAGAGCAGCACGTGCCAGACGTGGCCGAGTTGGAAGCACAACACACCTCCTGTGCTATTCAGCCTCTGGCCATCTACTCTCCAAACACAGACCCACACCGACCTCACGAGAGGAGCACTTAGCACCAATACACCTGCTGGCGCAGAAACTTGGACTGTGGGAGAAAGCTCAGAACAGCACCTCCACCTGCATTTAGGTCAGCAAAGGACATCAGTCGTGATGGACAAGGAGGAGGAGAGGACGCCTGGGTGAGCAAAACAGTCACAGGCAGCCTGCAATGCGGAAAAGAGAGGTCATAAAAAAAATACATGGCAAAATGCATTAAATAATTTGTTAAAATATTAAATAATATGCTTATTTCTGCATGCAGAAACACACTCACATTTCATAAACTGTTGGTTGAACATCAGAAAGAATCTCCTATGGGCATTTAATTAGATTATGAATATTTTTTCATACACATCTTGTTCATCTGGAACATTTCCAAAATACGAGGATTATTATTAAATATATATATGAAAATTTGGATATTTTTGCAAACAGGATCTTCAACTTATGTTTTCTGCATAATAGGCCTTGCCATGGGCCTACTGGTTTAACAGCTTCTGACAGGGACATACACTCTTCATTTATTATTGCAACTTGTGCAGCTCATTATAACAATAAAACCCAGCAAAGCTGAGGGCTTTCATCCATCCATAGCTCTGTGTATTTCTTTAGGCCAGAGGCTAAATCTTTTACTGAGATTTTTGATAGGTCCTAAGGATCTGTACTTTATCCCTTAGAAACAGCTTTTTAATTAACTTATTTATTTATTGATGAGTGTAGATGAGAGGAAAGAAGCAAGGGTAATAAGGAAAGCATACACTCCCAGCCTATTAACCTATGCTATTCAGAAATGCTCCGAAACCCCCTCAACTTTCATCTTTTCTCTCTCTAGACAGAAAAAGCAACATGTTTTACATTCAGCATGGAGGAGAAATAAACATTTTTGCCAGCTAATTTCTGCATAAAATGAGCCCTAAATCAACCCTAAAGGTTTTGTATTTACAGACATCTGTCACAGATGACCATTTCTCCAGTAGATTAAATTCAGAAGAGATGACAAATAGTTGTTGACATGCTGCTGGAGATGGGTTACGTTGCCATTTCACATGAAAAAGTACAGGCTTCTAACAGTCTTTAACCCTCTTGGACCAAAACAACCCACAAAGCCTAAACTTTAGTATTTGCCAAAACTGTACTTGTCAACCTCTTTCTGAATTATTTTAATGTGGTGTGCGCCACTGCTGCTCATCACATGCTACTTTAAACAGTTCTAGATAGAACAATAGTTACTATAATTGTTATAAAAAGATAATTGCAGACATTGCAAAGAAAACAAAGATATAACATGAATTGGCATTTAATGGCAGTTTGACATGCTTGCAAGTCAGCTGACATGCTATTAAGCAGAATATCACTGATAGAAACCCAAGCTACTACAGAGTCATGCTAGCATGTTTAGGAAAAAGGCTGTGCAAGAGACATGGTTTCTTTGCCCCAAATGAAACATAGCCACTGCCAAGCTAGTAATTTTTTGTTGAACAAGGATTAATAGCTCTGCTTTATTAACTAAACTACTTTCATTTCCAGGAGTAACATTCATCTGCACAGTTTTTACTAAATCAGTTATTGAAACAAATTCACATCAAATAATTACAGATTGTGTGCATTTAAGATCATTATTCTAAGTAAAATCACAGCTTTTCATGTCACAGTCAGGCATCTCAAAACTCTTCAGGCCTGCCTACACCTTATCTCTGCATTTTTCTGAGATAAGGAAAACGTTATTTATGTCATTGCCCCTTTTTGACATGAAAAGCTGTCAGGGTGCTGTAGCAGTGGGCTACAACTCCCTTCTCCTTGGATTTTGGAAAGGAAGCAGTGGCTGCAGTGAATGCAAATAAAGCTAATAATTATTAAAGACAACTGGGTACTAGTCACACATTCTAACATTTCTCAACTTTCTCCTAACGACACTTTAAAGCCTTAGAGCATTTCAAGCTGCTGGATTTAACACTGGGACAGATTCCATATAATTGCTAACTGCCCACCAGTGTAGCATAATCTGGGGAAAAAAATGGAAGCATGACTCAGGCAATTTGAATTATATCTTGACTTTAATCACTGAAAGTGATATTCCCAAAGAACTATCTTTCAAATTAAATACTTCTCTCCATTGTGGAAGATATACCCCTCCAATTTAACCTGCCCAAGAAAAGTCATGTGCATTATTCTTTTTGAGAATGATGAAATGATTCTCCTTATCCAATAAGAACCCTCAGTCTTCATCACTACCCAAGGCAACATTAAATTACACAATCACCAATTATACCATGTACTGCTAGAGGTATCCTCCAGCTCTTAATATCACTGAACAATCCTTGCAGGCTTCAGTTCACAGCCAGACTCAGCCACATTCAAACACCTTGCTGCTTTGTCATGCAGGATTGCTTTAGGGACAGGATGAGAAGCTAGGAAACTATGGACCCCAAATCTCCAGCTCCCCAAAGCACTGTCAGTCTCGTTCTGGCAAAGTGTCTCCCATCGCTCAGGAATCTCCTCTGGAAATGTACTGACCTGGCTATCAAGAATAAGGAAATTGTTCACTGGGAAAAAATGTGATTACAAAGCTGCATTTATAAATATTTTCATTAAATAGTTTAATTCAATAATCTATCACCTTACTAGGATATAAAGTGTAAGAAATACTTCTAAGCATGCATTTCTAAAGGTTCATGTTTAAGACAAGCTTTTATGCTTCAGAGAGCAAAAATTTGTGTGTTGAAGATGATCTGATTAGCTGATAAATCACACATAACCAAAGTAGCAACAAGCCTTCTTTTCTTCCACTTCACACCTATGTACACACCTTCTGGAGTGGCAAACAGAGGGCAGGGGAGGAGGGAAAGATCTGAAATTGTTCAAAACTCAGAAGCAAGGCTCCAAAAATGACATGGCTATCCTGGGGGGAATGGGAGGGGGTGGAGGGTGGAAAGGAAAGGAAAAAGTAAAACTGAAGGGAGGGAAACAGAAAGGGATAAAATGCAAAGTGGAAATACAGAAAGATTATACTTGACTATCATAAATACTTATGGGAAAGATAAGGGACTTCAATTTGCATGGTTTTCTCTGCTGCCATGAAAGCTGGAAATCAACTCTAATGTTGCAGGAAAACTGATATTCTCATGCCCATAGGAAAACTTGGAGCACCATTAATTACAAAAGTAATGAGTGTTGTCAGCACTGAATCTGATGCAGTGACTTGAACACGGAAACATCTCATAATTTTTATATGCAAGAATAAGCAAAATTACAAGTGTGGATTTTGTTTAGAGCAAAGAAAACCTAAGTTAAGCAGTTACTATACAGCCTCACTATTAAATTAAGAGCGACAAACTGTGAATGCATGCTGAGGAATGCCTGTTATTCTCTAGGCTATAGGAAGTGACTGGGAGTAATGCAAGTTCAGGTGGCACCTTGTGTAAGAGGGAACATGAGAGTCAGTAGCTATATTTACAAGACAATATTAATGCTGTATCCCTAATACAAATAATTAATTACTTCAAAGGAGAAATTATGGCAGATGTGATTAGTTCTTTATTTCCTCATCAAAGTTAAAAACTAAAAAAAAAAAACACCTTAAAAAAAAGAAGGCAAAAAGTGCAATGTTTTCTTTGCTCAAGACTATATTTGAAGAAAGGAATGAATTGCCTTTTTTCAGGAAAACTAACTACTTTGCAACTTTTTTCTATACAAAGAGTGCTCAAATGAAACAGAAACCTGAAAACTAAACTAAAACTTGACTAGGTCGAGTGAAATATTTGCCAACTATAACTATGGGAGTGTCTAAAACATGAAAGAGTATTTTTAATATGCTGCCGAATTACCAAACTGTTGGGAAATGTGGTTTTTATGGAGGGCTGTGCTCCTTTTGGTATATAACTGGATCTAATGGTCACTGCAATTAAATTCATTAATTATTTTTTGTCTCAGAGACAAATGTTGACTTCTGCTGCTGATTCCAGGAAAGTTTCACTTAATTTTAAAAGAACAATAGCCAGCTTGCCTGGAGGGAAAAAAGTTATCAAGTTCAATCAGCAACCAGAAAATACTCCCTACGCTCAGCTTGTGATATGTTCTTTCCCAAATAACTAGAGATCTATTAATAAAGCATTAAGTCATTGCTCTAAAAAGTAAGATATTGGAACATTTTAAGGGGAGGCTGAGATTTTAATCTCCATGTCAGTCACCACACTATCGGCTACAGCAGCGTTCCTGCCCAGGTGCGTGGGCTGCAGCCCAACACTGCTGTGTTTACTTAAGATGCACACATGAAAAATTGGCAGGGTCCTGGTGTAAAGGCTAGTGTGACAAATCCCTAATCATCCCTTAATTACCTCAGTTTTAGAATACTATTAAGTGCAGTACAACCACATGGCAGGGCATTTGCCAAGCTCATTTAATTAATCTACTATTTTATAATTTCCCATCACCTGCTAGTTTTTAATAGCCTGATTAACAGTGATAACTATATTGAGCCCATGTTTTTTACAACAGTGGAAACTTTTTATTATCTTTGATAGGGGCAGCAACACTAAACACCCTTTCCTCTCAAATAATTTTTCTGTCATCCTCCTGCCCTCCCAAAGAGAGGCAGTAAAAAAAAAAAAAATACGAGCTTCAATTTCAAGGATTTTTTAATTATTATTTTCCTAACTATAGCTTTCTAAAACCCACTGCCACCATTACTAAGCCATTGTGGAATGCAGTATACTGTACACCAGTGAACCTGCCTCCACATCAAGAACTGTTTTAATTCAGCATTATATTTAGTCACTATCATACAAGTGCTGGCAGTCAACCTGGACTGCCCCATACTTTGTCGACCTTGTTTTGCAGAGCATCAAGTCCTTTCTGCTTCCAAAGAGACCCATGATGAGCCTACTGAAATTAACTTCTGCTCTGTCAGCTCTCATTGGCTACCAAGATTTCAATTTTCATTTCTATCACAACTATGAAAAACGAGACATTTTAGAAACAAGGTGTACATATTGTGAAGCATTGGAACAGGCTGCCCAGGGAAGTGGTTGAGTTACCTTCCCTGGAGGTATTTAAACACATGTAGATGTGGCACGTGGGGACAAGGTTTAGTGATGGACTTGGCAGTGCTGGGTTAATGGTTGGACTTGATGATCTGAAAGGTCCTTTCTAACCTTAATGATTCTATCATTCCATAACAAAGCAGGACCCACAAGTAAAGGCTGCAGGATTAGGCTCGCAGATTGTGCGTGTATTAACAGGCACGCACGTGTCATTGCTCTTCAGAATGTAACTTTTGCACTATATTACAAAACCAACACAGTTTTTATGATATCTCCATTTTCAGATACTTATCAGCCAAGACTGCCAATACTTCTTATTTCAGTTCTTTGCAAAGTCTACGAGACACATTCTTCCATGTGAAGCTACTTCTGATTAAAAAAAATATATACAAAATTTACAAGAAAGATGTGGAGGGATGAGCTTAAAATACAGCTTGAATTCAAAAAGCAGCTTTTCTAGCCTGAATTGTTGATGACTAAGTGATTACTAAGCTTCCACACATTTTAGTGTACAAGTTATCATGATGCTTCAAGATTTTTTTTTATAGTTACTAACTTGTGGTGTAACCTTGTTAATGTTATGTTCCTATGTTAATATTATTAGTATAATTACAGCTAATATAAAGTTCTAATAACATTGTAAGTATAGTAGAAATTTATTCTGAGTTCTAGTAGACATTCAGTGCAAATATAAACCACAGACAGCCTACATTTTCTTTGCCAGAATCACGTCGATAGACTGAAACTGAAAAGACGGCAATGGAGTACATAAAACCTAAAGTTTTTATTTAGGTATTCCAGCATGTATGAATTTTAAGATGTGATTTATATACTGTCATTTATTTTCATTCCAATTTCTGTCATATTCCCTAACGTTTCACTGTTTTGGCATATTTTTCCACCAGCACAGAATTCTTTTTTTTAAATGAATGTCAAAAACATGAAGTATATTTGCCAGAGTTATGTCTGCAAAAATTGTATGGGCACTAAAGAAAAGCTAGAATTTTTATACATATATATTCTATTCTAATAATAATCTAATTACAAATTTTGAAAAATTTACTGCACAAGTTTGTTTTCCTGTCTTTTGAATTACGTATCTTCACTGAAGTATTTTCAGATAAGAACATGACCTTTGTTTTAAAAGTCCAGTTAGCATAACTGAAAACAACTACTGACCTGTAAAACAAGTTATCCCCATGTTTGTATCTTGCATCTTCATGTTGACAATAAACATGCTCTTCCTGTGGATCATTTGCAGGTGCACTCAAAAGACACCAGAGCAGAGGTACTCCCAGGACAGACAGAGGGAGCTGTATCTCCAGTTTTGTTCTTTAAAAAGACACCTATAAACAAGCTGTCAAGTTTAAATTTGCAACCATAAAAACAAATTAAAAACCCCCTCCAGCTTGTTTTTCGCCATTACAACCAATCAAATTAGGCTTGTAAAAGCAACAGGAAGAATATGACTTGCCTAAAGATCAACATACAATGAAAAAATTTTAGTTTTTATAAATATAGCTATGACAGTACAGTAAGAAATTTAGACAACTGATGACTTACCCTGTTTTTCTAGCTTTGATTTCCCAAACAAGTATTTGCCCCTCTTCCTGACTTAGTGATGTAATAGCAATGCTGAAAAACATGGCATGTCATCAGTGAAATATGTCAAGTAGAAAAGTATTAAATAGCATTGATTTTAATAAAGTTCTAAGGACAGGTATGACAGTTTACCGAAAAAGAAAAGCCCTTCCCTCTCACTCATCTGGGATAAGCTTAAAGAGGATCCAGAAAGGTAAACACAATTCTAACTGCAAAGGAGACAGAGGGAAAAATATACAGAGCTGGATTTAGAAGTATATATACCTTCCCACTATTACCTCTGAGTATGCACTAGAAAGCATGCTCTACATCCACATACAGAGACTGAGCTCCCTTACTGCTACTGCTTATCCCCAAACAGGCAAAACTAAGCAATGAACGGAAAAAGCAATAGAATACTGCATACATGAACTTTTGTAAAAATTGGACGTCAACTTCATAAATTACATTTTTTTTCTAAATTGTTCAACTTTACTGCTTATTTCTTGCTTTTTAATTAAACATATTTTTCTCTTCTATCTTCTACAGGGTCTGGGTGAAGAGGAAGGGAAGCAGTTGTTCTACATTCATTTAAATTATTTGCAAGATTCACTTGTAGCCATGAAGTCTTAATTAATTCACAAAATCCTGCTTTAATTCCAGTATAACTCCAGTGTAAGAAGGCCTCCACATTTGATTATATTTCTGAAAGACTTATAAATTCAATATTATTCTAACTTACAGATAAGTATTAAGCAAGTGCTTTATGAAAAAATAAATGTATGGATATAAAGACTGGCTCCCATACTCCACTGAATGCTCTTCATAATCCTGGTGTAAGTGATACTAAACCTATTGAAGGGCTCTTTCTTGAGAAATTCTGAGGCACAAGAATATCTGGTCGGAGCCCCTTCCTTACTCTTACTAGAGGTAAATATTCTAAGTAAGATGGGAAGCAACAAATTGACTTATGAGTTCATTACTTCTCTGTTTATTCAAATTTGTCTCATTTTTCACCACTGCTTTTGTACAGTGATACTCAAAACAGTGAGTCACGACTGATTATTTAAAACAACTAAGTTATTTTAAAATTTAAATTAATCAAATCACCAATAATCTGCGTCTAAGACTTCTTATTGCGATCATCCCACCCCTGCACATCACCTTTCCTGAGGGCATAGCTCTTCTCACTGTGCTGTTACACGGCTTAGGAGCATAAACTCTCCATGTCTTCTCCAGTACAAAAAGTAATCTTAAAGCAATTACATGAATCATTAATAATTGCAGAAATGCTACTCTAGAAAGCAGAATGCAAAACATCTGATACAAGACTTGCTACTGGAGGCAGTTGCTAATAGTGTTCATCGAAGTCAGCATTTTCCTGTTCGGACTCTATTAGGAATCCTCTCCTTCCAACTTCCATCTATCAAATACCTCCATACATCTTTACAAAAACTGATGTTTCAGATGGGGATTTTTTCAAGTCAAGTGGTAATCTTGGCAGATGTGACTATAAAAGACTACTGATAAAATACTCAGCTGTGAAAGTTAAAAAAACCCAAAACAAAACAATCAAAACTGAAGAGAAATTAATGCCTTATATTACTTGCATTCTGAAACAATGAAACTGATTATTTTTCTTTAGGAAGCAATAAAGAAGTAATAATTGTCAGTAGGCCCTCGTGGGCTATAAATGCAGACAATTATGCTTATACTGTAAAACTATGTTTTAAAAAAGTACTGTATTTTTACTATAAATACCTTAGGCACAGGATAAGTGTCTAATTTTCAAATAATTATTCTATGCAAATCTCTTCACCAAGCAGGTACTTCTGACAGCATACCAACTTTTTACATTCACTTGGATTAACAAATTAAATCCTATTGTCTAGTAATTTCAATAGAAAGTATGTTTGCAATGCATATAAATAGTCTTATAGCTTATAAATAGTCTTTTAAGGGTGTTATCCTTTTGAAAATCCTTCCACACTCTTCCGGAGTACTAACATGAAAACACACACTCTTTAGCAACATGCTCTGCATGCACACATTGTTAGGCAGTTATGTCTCTCCATAATTACCACTCGATATTCTCTTCAATTATTCCACATATTGACATACTGGATGTTTCTGCTCTTCCCATTGCGTACAGGACCATATTCTTGCCATATTCTCAGTAAACATGGTCTACAATCTTTTTTTCTTTCTTGACAGATAATCTTGCATTTGGCTGTATTAAAATGTACATTGTTTAGGATGAATGGAAGTTTTTAGAAATGATACACAACTTGAACCTTGACAGCCTTGGTTTTCAGCGAGACATTTCCCACTAGACACCATATCCCTCTTAAATATAGTTTTTGATTATGGCAAAAAATCTTTAGTTACTTTCAGTAACATGTCACATATACCACTTAGAAAAATTTAAGGTGTGCTCCGTAGACATGTTCTGCTAACAAGATAAAGGCCTAATACCTTTCACATAACTTAACATCACTTACTAAGTCATAGAATCACAGAATGGTTTGGTGTTGCCTTTTGATGCAAAGGCGGGTGACCTGGTTCAAGACAACAGCACGGCAGCCCAGCCCCTCCCGGGCCACTCGGGCCAAAGACACACACGGTACCAATATGGTAGATGGTCGAATGGCGTTTATTATCTCATTTTATGTGGTTAAATAGTCTAGGGGGATTTACTACGTCAGGAGGGGGAAGGTGGAATAGCTAGGGTTAGTAAGGAGTGGAAAACTACTGGGGTTTTAGGAGGGGTTACATTCTTTGGGTGACCTCTTATCTTTAGGAGAAATAGGGTAGGGAACAGTTTCGGTTCTGCTGCCTTTCGTCACATCGCGTGATCTTCCGTTCGCCTATCCCTGACTGCCACAGTTTGGGTTGGAATGGACCTTAAAGATCACCACCACAGGCAGGGGCACCTTCCACTAGACCAGGCTGCACCCCTTGAACTGCTCCAGGGATGGGGCAGCCGCAGCTTCTCTGGACAAGATGTTCTAGAGCCTCACTACCTTCTGAGTAAAGAATACCTTTCTAACATCTAATTCAAATCTCTCCTCTTTTATTTTAAAACCATTCCCCTTTGTCCTATCACTGCACGCCTGTGTAAAAATTCCTATTTTTTATGAAATGACATTAAAAGAAATGTTTAAAGATACAAGAATACTTTGACCAAATATAACTCAAGGTTTTTCTGGGGAACCAGAAATTTTTTTTCAGGCAAGCAGAGGTTGAAATTCTAGGACTTTCCATACCTCAGGCTTAAAGCTGAAAGTGAGGAGATGCTGAGACGAGAGAAATGGACCCTCCCTCTGAGGGAAAAATTCAACAAATGATACACAGTCATGGCTGTGCAACTCCAACCTATAGGCAAAGAGAAGTCTCTTACTTTCCCTAGATGAGGGAGTGTATTTACGCAACGTAAACAGTAGTTCAATTATCCTAAGAAACTGTGCCTTTGAATTTAGACATGAGAAGTGTGGATTTTAAACACTGTTTTAAGCACAAGGAATTTTAATGCTTTCATGTGATTTCTGAGATACTAATACTCAACTTCTGCTATAAGCAGATGGTCTGTCCCTGAAGTGTGTCCTGAACAACGCACACCATGGCACTACAACTCTTCTAAGTCTATGCTGGAGGCACAATTTTTCAAATCTACAATTGAAATACATTTCAGTATGAAATCTTAGCTAAAAATAACTATAGCTATTTATATTTAATGTTTGGATGAAAAAATGTCTATTTAAGGTACAGTCTGTTGTCTCAAAGATGACAACAGTAAGTAATAATATTTGAAGTGGAATGTTTTATTTAATATTTAGTAGCATGTATAATGAAGGTAGTGGAAAAATATTGAAATTTCAGAAAAGAATGAAATGCCCATCATCATTTGACTGTTATTTATTTGACTGTTAGTGATAGATGTTATCATCTATACCTAAGAATAAATTATTTTACTTAGCCTTACCAAGGAATTAAACAATATCCAGCTACTTCAACATATTGTATATTACAGACAGTGAACCTAAATATCAACTTGTTTGTGTCAATATGACCCAAAAAATTCCCGCGAAGTAATAATTTACATCGACATAAAGAGGATGCTTGATGAAAGTCAAGTGCAGAATGATCTAGTCAGTCGTTCAGAAGCTGGTGTAGTAGTCATTTAGTTGAATCAGAAATCACATTGTTTTATTCTACCAACCAAATTTCAGACATCACAAATGAAATCCTGGTACCAATTTGGTTATCTAAATTAAGACTTTTTTACCTGAAGGGATGAGTCAGAGGTCAAAGAAGTTGAAACTTATACCATTTTCCATTAGTTTTTAGCATATAAAACTAGAAAACCAGAGGTCTTTTAAGATAAAATATAAACCCAAAACTAGATTTAATTCATATTAACTAAAAAAGAAATAGAAATTATTAGAAATATAAATTATTATAATATAAATTAGAAAACTAAAAAAGAAACGTTACATGTTCTACAACCTGTATAGCATCCCAGTAGAAAGCTGGTGTTAAGAGTGGGCCTTTCCTAAAATAATTCCATACTTACCTCTTAATAAATGATCACCAAAGAAAAATACTTCATAAGACCCACAATACTCCTTTTTTGATGGGTTAATTATAATTCCATCAACACCTAAAAGTTGTAGTGGATCTATGCACAGAAGTTATGGTTTCAGGAAGAAATTCAGATGATCAAGTACAGATCTCCCCGCTTTATTGCAGTGTACAAGTGCCAACAGTGGTCTTTTAGGAACCCTTTCTCCCCCCAAGATACATTTATTATTTAGAATTCTTAATCATTAAACAACCAGGTGATCACTCAGAAGTAAATACTTATTTAAATAAAAGGGAAGAGTCCATTTACAAATTCCCAGATGGAACATGACATACGGATGTCACTTTATTTAAGAACTACCTCTTGTCCCATATGCATTCATGCAACAAGTCAGTCGGGATACAGTGACATATATATCATTAATTCTTAGGTTAGTTTAAACTCTAGACTAAACCAGACATCTGAATCAGGTGTGTGAAATCCAGCCCCATAAAAATATGTCTCAATCAGCTGTGAATTTAGACTGTTAATGTCAGGGGTTTGAATTTAATCTAAAGGGAATACTACAAATGCATCAAACTTACAATTTTCATAAGCTTAGTGTTTGATGTTCTTTTAAAAAAAGATGACTTTTTGTATAATTAGTGACACCCACTTATATGCATTTATTTTGCATTTTGATGCGCTATACTATTTCCTAATCAAAAAGAAGCACAAAGGTAAGAAAGAAATGTTTTCTAACAGCCTTCATTTTATTTTTTCAGTGTGACATTTTATGTCCAGTTAGCCTCCTGGAAAAGAAATATAAGGAAATTATACAATTATCTAATCATACATTTTGGTTTAGAGTTTAATAGCAGCTCTTAGTTTCGCCGACCTTCCTCTTGGGTTTGTTTGAATATCCTTGGCCTGGGGTGTGAGAACTTTTTTCTGTATAAAATTCCACTTTGAGTTGGATTTTCCACAAGGAGATTCTTGTGTATCTTCTCCTTTGGAGGAATTTTTCAGAGCCTGTCTTATCTTCTGCTTTGAGCCAAGATTGTACTTTTCTGTCATGTCAATTCCATGAAGAAAACGTTTGATAATACGATCTTCTAGTGAATGAAAGGAGAGGGCTACCAGGCGACCTCCAGGTTTTAGAAACTTCTCAGCTGTCTTCAGTCCGATGAAGAGTTCATGGAGCTCATCATTTACAAATATTCGAAGGCCTTGAAAAGTTTTAGTGGCAACATGTGCAGGTCTCTGAAGCAAGTCTTTGCGTGCATAGAGTGCTGATGCTGGAAAAGCACCTGTCATAAATTTTAAAAGGTACATGTCAGTAACTTATTATTTCTACATCTTGATATCCACTCATGCAAGATGACTTTAAAGGAAAGCATAGTCAAAACTGAACCCCGAGTAGTGAGCTTCCTTCTTTGTAATATATCTTCATTTTATGCTTTGATTTCACATATCTGAATGTAAACACTATTAAAATACGACGTCTTGTGGTTAAGTGTTCAGGTTTTTTCCCTAAAATCTTTTATAGAAATTTCTTCTCCAAAAGCATCACAAATTTAAAATACAAAATAATGGTTGAAACCAACATAAGGAAAATAAAAAAAGATGAGATTGATAAGTCTCACAGCTCAGTATTATCAATGTCAGTGTGGTATTTGTGGCTGTGTCGCTTTCCTTTTAAGGAAAAAAAATTAATATACAATGGACACAATTTTACCTGTTGCCTTGTAGACAACTGCATTTCTTCACAGGCAGAGATAAGTGCAGACAATGTCTACCTGGTAATAACTATCCTTCAATGAATTACTTAAAGCTTAAAAGAGATATCCTTGCTTGGGATAATTGTTGACCACTACACCTGCGCTTCTTCAAATGTTCACAAAAACACCTTGAGAAATTTAGAAAAAGCAGCGGATACTGTTGTGTTTTCACATGTTTATACAGCAGAATATGTCAATGTATGGGTTTGTCAGATGAAAATATCTCCAGATTAAATATTTTTTATTACATGCACAAAACTCCCTCTTCCTTTTCCCAAAATTCTTATGAGTTAAACAGGTCTCTGTAGAGACTTAAATTTTGATAGAAACTTTAATATATCCATATTTAATGTATTTTAGGCTTGAACTTTCATTACATGAGTACAGAGCAAAAAGCTAGAGAAGCCTGATCTGATGGATCAGAGGGACTAAAGTGCAAGAATCTTATAAGATCCGTAAAACCTGAGTAAATTTATAATCTATTATGTAAGTGAGCGCAGAAATCTGGTAAAGATAAACTGAATGAATAATGCTAGCACATAACTGGTCAGAATTCTTTTTCTAAACAACAGGGACCATTAGAGATAAAGTAATACAACTGGTACCTATGTATTAAAAAGCCCTGATTTCATGTCAGTGCTAAGCTACAACATAACAAAGCAAAGAGTTTTAAGCAAATGCAGTTCATAATCAAATAATTGATATTCTACATAGTGAAGTAAAAGAAGGGAATATGGTACATCTGAAACTAGTTGTCTAAATTCACATTTATACAGGTGATTGAAAAAAAATTAACAGAGATATCATTATCCATAATACATTTGCACAAAATAATTTATTAGTGGAATTCTTGAGAGTTTTAAAGGTAAGATTTTACTAATGTCAAAAAGCATAAATGTTCACAAAGCATATCACAAACACACAAACGATCTCAGTGTTCAGCAAAGGCAGATGATAATAATGGGATTTAAACAATCATTATTAACAAAGCTGTTATCATGTATTCTATGTCCGTAAGATATGTTTCTGCACAATTGATTTTCCTAACTACCTTCCCCACCTCCTCTGATCTTAAAAACTAACGGCTCCTAAATTCACTGAAGAGATCAATTGTAGCTGTGGCTGCTCCCTATTTTTATAGTTTGAATCCTTCAAGACAGAAAGTGGCAACAGGATCAACTTCTCCCAACAAATGACTGCATGGGAATTTGTGGCTTTAAGCTGTCTCACAAAACAGAGAGAATAGATGTAGCCTGCAGGAGCTAGGCTTCTCCATGATTTACAAACTCTAGAAAAAGTTACACTAGCTAGTTTATATAATTTCTGTCTTTGAAAATATAACCTTCTGTATTTATTCTGAATCATAAAGAGAATATATACTCTCATTGTAGAAGCCACAAAGCTCATTTTGATGAGAGACCTAAATTAAAAGGAGAACTGAAGATCACAGAAGGTAAGGTGTCTCAAGAAACCAACACCAAGCTTGTACTAACTGGCACAATATCTGTTTCCATGTTTCTTTACACACTTATAAATAGATTTTTTGAAAATGGAACCCTTAGAACACCCATTAACTGCTAGTTGTGTGTGATGAAAACTGTCTCTTAATGCATAACATAAAGGAATGTCATGCTAAGCAAAACAAACACAACTTTCTTTAAAGGAACAACTAACAACTACAAACAGCAGTAGTATGCTCAGAACTCTTGAACAGTTAAGTGAAACAACAAAGTTTAAAAGCCCACTGCTGCCGTGTTCAGTCTACAAACCCAGTTTTAACTGCAATGAAAAAGCACTGTTCCCTTTACAAAATCTTGGGTATTACCAAGCTAGTGGGTTAGAAAACAAGGTGAGTTTTTTCAATCTACCTGTATTGATCCTGCCCCTTCCTGAACAATTTACAGCTGTGACTTAAAGAGCATCAGTTTTATAGATTCAATTTTGGACTGCTACTACCTGGAGCTGATGTTCAAAACCTCTCAAAACAGATCCAGAAGTTTTAACCACCATATTTTAGTAGTCTAAGTATTTTCTAAAAATATTGCTGATTTTCTGGAGATGATCCATTTTTTATATTCTAAGAGTATTTCAGCTTCCAAAAGTATTCCAGATAAAAATGGAACCAACCCACAAGAGTCCAGCATATAATTTAAGAACAAAACTGACAGAGCTTCTTGATTGGGACATAACCATAAAAACAGAAGCCTAGAATGAGATTCTCTGTTTAAATTTCCACAGCAAATCTCACAGGAATTTTAGTAAAATACTGAAAGTTTTATCTCCTATTTCAGCAGAACATATTTTACTTATCTGAAAAAAGAAGAATGACATAAGGATCTATGACATCCTTGTCTCTAAACTGGAGAGACATGGATTTGATGGTGGATAAGAAATTGGCTGTGTGGTCATACCCAAAAGACTTGCAGTCAATGTCTTGGCATCCAAGTGGAGACTGCAGATGAGAGGCATTCCTCAGGGGTTCAATACTGAGACTGATGCTGTTTAACATCTTTGGAGGTGATATGGACAGTGGAATTGAGTGTACTACCAGCAAGTTTGACACCACCACCAAGCTGTGTGCAGTGGTTGACACACTGGAGTGAAGGAATGCCACCTGGAAGGACCTTGATGGGCTTGAGATGGGCATGTGCAAATTTCATGAAGCTCAACAAGGCCAAGAACAAGGTCCTGCACTTGGGTTGGGGCAAACCCAAGCACAAATACATGCTGGGCAGAGAATGCATTGAGAAAAGCCCTGCTGAGAAAGACTTGAGGGTGCTGGTGGATCAGAGGCTGGACGTGACCTGGCCATGTACACTTGCAGCACAGAAAGCCAGCTGTATCCTGGGCTGCATCTAAAGCACCATGGCCAGCAGGTTGTGGGAGGGAATTCTGCCCCTCTATCCTGCCCTGGTGAGATCCCACCTGGAGTACTGCATCCAGCTCTGGGAACACAGACCTGTTGGAGCAAGTCCAGAAATGGACCATGAAGATGATCAGAGGGCTGGAGCACCTCTCCTGTGGAGACAGGCTGAAGGAGTTGGGGTTGTTCAGCCTAAAGAAGAGAAGGTTCCAGGGAGACCTTCCAGGAGCCTTCCAGTGCATAACGGGAGTTACAAGAGATCTGGAGAGGAACTTTTTACAAGGGCATGCGATGATAGGACAAGGAGGAATGGCTTCAAATTGAGAGTAGGTTTAGATTAGATATTAGGAAGGAGTTCTTCCCTGTGAGGATGGAGAGTCACTGGAACAGGTTGCCCAGAGAAGCTGTGGATACACCATTCCTGGAAATGTTCAAGGTCAGGCTGGACGAGGCTTTGAGCAACCTGGTCTAGTGCAAAGTGTCCCTGCCCATGGCAAGGGAGTTGGAACTCAATGATCTTTAAGGCCCCTTCCAACCCAAACAATTCTGTGAATCAATGATAGACTTCAAAAGGCTTTGTAAAAATGTAAATGGACATAGTATGCTGATATCTGGGCAGATTTTCATTGGTCTGATCATGAACACAGATATTTCGCAATTGCAATACAGAATAAACAAAAGAACAATGATACTGAGGCTACCAGCAAAACTAGGACACTAAGAGGTCTTTGTAAGGTTCTTCCACTTATCCTGCCATGGCTGCTGAGCGCAGTGTCTTCCTACAATAACCTTCTATGACAATTAACTGTGAGATTAATTTATTACTATGAATTAATTTATCACACACAGAAGGAAAATTAATTAAAGCCCAGGTATATTCTGTAAGTATAATACAACCTCACATGCCTCAGTTGAACATGCAAAAAGAGTACTGCAGGTCCTATATAACAGTACAGAGTACTAATATCCAGGAAATTGGTAAAGAAATGCAGCCACGTTACAGTTTTATGCAACCAAAACCCCCCCAAACTAAAAACAGAATCAAACTATTTACAAGTTCAAAGACTTACTGGTCTACCATCAAAGACTGGGATTAACTAATAAATGTAATGTCTGGTAGTTATTTCTGTCACACTGGCCTTCATCTTTTTACTAAAGGCAATAGATCTTGATCTATGTTCCATGGGTGAAAAATTTTCCTATCACTCTTACTCCTCTAGTTTAGTTAAATAAAAACCTATTTGTACTTTCTGCTAAGGCACAACATCTCTCACCCAGGCCCCTCCAGTTACCAAGACACTAAAAGAAAATCCTTCCTGGTAATTGGCTGTACAATGCACAAAAACATTAAAAAGAAATCTGTATGGGAAGCTTGTAAAATGAATTTCATTCATAAAAACACCACGCTTCTGGCTAGATGACTGGTTTGAAATCCCAGTGAGAGAAATTATCATTTTTAGTTTTAGGATGCCCTGATGATACTTACACTTTTAAAAATCTAATAGGTTCACATGTTGAAATGTATTGAAATTTTAAAAGCTTGTGAATGAAATTAGCAACGTGCTCTGCCTGTCAATATGAACTATTAAAGTCCCCAGAGTGTATGAGAGTGGGAGAGTTTAAAAATTAATTCAGATGGTGCACCTGTTTGCAGGAATTCGTCTGTTGAATTAGCACTGCATTTAATAAGTTTCTGTGACGCAACTAATGTCCTTTTGTCTAGGCTCCCTCAGTACAGTGTTAATTCTCACCCATCTGAAATTCAGGCAATATTACAAATTTCAAACTGATAATTAAAGTCTATAAAAGTGAACCAGTCTGAATGAGATTGTCTGTAGCCATTAAAGCTCTTTTTAAACTTTTCAAATTCCTTTAACATTTCATCATCAACTCCTTCCAATTTAAGGCCAAATGATTACATGATCTCAAAATTATCTGTTAATAGATTACGTATCTACATAAGGCTCAGAAAAATTAAATTTTGAACAAAAATTAATAGATAACAAGGTATATTGCCCACCGAAATCAAAATAGATCATCAGCTGTACAGGAAAAGCATGTGAAAATTATATTCTAAAAATGTCACTATTTTTAACCAGTTTTCCTGCATAGGCAGTTAAACCTATTGTTTCCAAACAACTCAATGAGTTACAACAAAAGACATCAGGAAGTGCATCTTAGTCGACTTCCACACCTCTATTCACAGCCCTTCAGCTGAGAACTACTAATCTTTAGTATTTACAGAGCATTCAACATTGCAAATAGCTCTGTGAAAATTATAAATGGTGAGAAGAGTTCAACTGTGCTGCGGGAAGAGATGCTGCTCACATGACTGAACCAAAAGCTCCTCCTATTGCAGATTCCAGAGCTCACAGAGATCTTATTTAAACACATCAGAAGCCTTTTGGATAATATTTATAAACACACACACAAAAAGACAAATTTTTAAATTTTTTTGTAGGACCTTATTCATTGGCATAGCATGCAGAGAGAGAATTTTCAGGCTCTATGTCTAGAGATAAAAATAATTATTTTCTTGAATTGGAACTAAGGAGAGCAAGAAATCACCTGCATACCTGAGTTAGCCCCAAACTGTTGTAGGCAATCTTGACATACAAATCTATATATTTTTCCCAGCTATACCTTACAATAAGAACTCTTGCTAATACAAACTTTAGAAATATCTGATTGTTCTGTAAGTGTTGTGCAGTTATTTTGTTTCCTTGGGTTTGTTTTAAATTACACCCTTCACTTTTATCTCCCAATCAACTGGGAATAGTACATGTTCTAACCTTTCGTGAGGTGGTAAGAAAGACAAGAAGTCTGGCATTCTATAAAAAGAAATTAAATTTTCCAAGTTCAGGTTAGTCCAAAACTAGATTCACTGTGATTCTGATTACCACCTGGACCTTAAGGTAAAACTTGGGAGCTCTAGAAAATCTGAAGCCATAGTCATCAATAACATGTGAAAGAAATATGGACAATATGCAAATTCTCACATACTGACACCAGCAAAGAAAAAGATATAAATACCCAGCCTTGCTTTTTACGTAGGTTTTTTTCCATGTGTTCTGGTTCCTATATCAGGCAAAAATAATGACCCTGGTCTGGAAGATAATCAGGCTTGCAAAGAATCTGCAAAATCTAAATTGCAAGATTTTATTATTCTAATTAATATTTTATTTTTTAAAGGACATAACATTTAACTCATAGGTCATAAATTTTACTCTGGTAAAGTCCTGAATTAGTCAGTGTTTTTTTAGGCTATGCCATCAAGAGGTTCCTGTAGCTGTGATCTCTGGCACTTTAGCTGTGGGTTATCACAATAACTCAACCGGTATAATTTCATGTAAGAATATATATTCATGATAGATGATAAATGAATCAAAATACATCACAGTTAGCAAAAATTTTCTTAAGGTATAATCAGCTCAAAAACTGACAGGATCCACCATAGCGCTTCTTTACTGGATGAATCAAATTAAAATTGGAAGAAGTTCTATGCAAACAGGGATCAGTGTAACAGCCCTAAAATTGTTATAACTACTTGTACACTCCAAAAAAAGCACACAAAACATACATATTTATTGTCTTGGCAGATGTGTGCTGGATTCATTTTTTTTGGCATGTACACTACCTGATGCATACCTGACTCATGTATCAAGAAGCTCTTCAAATATAGCAGAGAATTTAAAGTGAGAACAAAAAATCTTCTCACTGTCACAGAAAGTGACCATTAACTGATGACTCACGTGCAGGACATTAAACATGAAGGGATCTTCAATCATTGTCTTTTGTACATTAGTATTTTTATTTTCTTAGCTTAAGCTATGGCACAAAATTATTTCAAAAGTTACTGAGTTGCTTGTTTACATCATATAACATGTTACATTTTTAACACAGCAATATGGTTGCTTCAAACTCAATAGTGGTACACTGTCTTAATTAACAGCTTTTCAAAAAACATGAGATACATATGACAAAGCCCAAAATAATTATTTCATGATGTTGGTAATGATGATATTAAAAATGTAAGGTTTATAAAAGACTCATAGTCCTTTATCTCTTTGATTTTTTTAAGATTGCTTGCTCCTCGTATATTCATTATATCTACAGCAGGAGCTTACAACAGCTAAACTTTGGGCCTTGGTTGACTGGACATTTTGTTAAAGTATCCTGACTTCTACGAAGCCAAACCTTTTAATTTGTCCATCATTAAGTACCTTAAACTTCCAGTTTAAGTAATACAAATTTTTAAGAATACCATACATTTCTTAAGACTGTTCAGGACACTCATAAAATATTTTACACTGTTCTTTAGCAAATGTTAAATTTGGATCATAATTTTAAAGGTCTATATTCAAAGTCAGCAGTTTAGACTCATTTGTCACAGGATGTAGTGATTTTCATCATTTGGTTAAAAAAACAAAAACATCCTGACATTACATATTAGAACGTTAATGAACAGGATTCATATAGGAACAGGATTCTTATATTTTTCCCTGAAAATTTTTAGTTGAGAACACAAATATAAAGGTTCTTGATGTAAGCAGTGTTCCTGCCTAACTGCATTTTGTTCAAGTTGTTTACAGTGAGGAGCAAGTAAGATGAAGTGTTTCAATAGTCGCTTCAGGCTGATCTAGTTGGCATGCACAAGGTGAAGCAAGCCATGCATTGTTTTGTGCTTCCTGATTCTTTAAAAAGAATGAAATTATCTTATTTCACTCATAATTGGAAACTGCCATGGTACCTCCCCTCAAAATATTAAAATACAGAAATTTAAAACTAAGAGAGATATGACATATATGCTATTTGAAGGTTTATCAATAGCCAGGATAAAGAATACCCAAGGTTGCTGTCACTCTGCAGTTCAACTTGGTTGACAAAATGATAAATCACTTCATGTAAAATCTATTATTAAACTAATTGTCAAACCACAATACAAAAAATGGGAGCTTAAAAAAAAAAAGAGAGCTGACATCAGAGCAGAATAGGCAGGATTAGATCCTGCACGATTTCAAGTACAAATAGATCCCTCTGGGACTTTGGGGATTAATATTTTTTCCTCCTCAGCCACTGTGAAGAATTAATGAGGGTACCTGCAACAATGCTTGCAAGCTGCTGAGTTCTGGTGATGGGGTATACGCTGCGTGCCTGAACGATGGCTGAAGCGATTTTCTTAGCGTGCCTCTCCTCCCCATATGTTCTCAGGATGGACGCAAGCGCCTGTTGATCTAAAGCATTCACAACATCAGCAGCAGTGGGCATGTCAGGGTACCTACGCACGAGAAGAGCCAATTAGTTCACTGACGTCAGTTTTCATTGACAAGAGGTGAAGCTTCATAGCGTTGAGACATAAAGTCAAACACACACACTGCATACAAGTGCCTTTGAGGTTTTCAAATAGGAGATGGCAACCCTATGAACACAGCTTGCACCTTTTAAATCCTTTTTCTTGCTACTCTAAATGGAGTTTGTTCCTTAACTTCAATTAGAACAGTTTTAACTTCCAAGTATTATCATAAACCATGCTTAATAAGGTGACAAGAATAAATATATTCCAGTATCATGCTAAGATGGAAATTATGTGTGACCTTTTTATTTAGCCAGCTTTAGAATATAAACTTTCCTCTTACGGGTTCATTTTAGTCACCTTGCCTTGTATGTTGTTTTCTAGAACTGATTTCAAAGATCTTTTCTTTCACATCTCCTGCTATGAAAATAACTGCTAATGAAAACAATTAAACATTACTTTTCACTAAAAGGCATAAGAATTTATATATAAATACTGTTCTGAGATAATAGAAATGACCTAGTAATACAAATTATAGAAAGTATTACTATTTAAACAATAGAAGCCTTCAAACTATACATCTAAATCTCTGTCACTTTGCTACTGAAATAGCTCAAGGTATTTTATGAACATCATCTATGGGTTTACTAATCAGAGAAAACATACAAACTACTTAATAAATTCTCTTCTACATCCTCTTCTTCTCTTTCAGGCATTTTCTACTCCCCTGCAGTATCTTATAAAAGATAACAAAACTTAGAGGCAAGTAGTATCATAGCAACAACCATAGTGTAAGGCTTTTGTTATGCCTCAGGTATCCTTTGTTCTTATGCTCTTGTTCAGTGTTTGTTTTTTCACGATGCATCAGACTTATATTTAAGCCTGGAGTTCAGATTCTTGAAATCTGAGGACTGAACCCCAGGAGAATCACGGGAGCATTTTGCACAAAACCAGAAAAAGGAAGTATCAAGAAATTTGCTGCGTTAAGACTTAACATTAATGTAGTAAGCTAATTCCTTAGAAATGGAGGCTTCCCATTGGCTCCCTGTGAGCAATGAAAGAACAAACGGCATTTCTTAAGACTCCATGTTCACCAAAACACCAAGAAAAAATTGTCGTTCTCTGTCATGTAATGCAACATGCAATTACAGCCATCTCCATACAAGAGAGATTTTTGGTTGCTCATGCAAAAAGCAAAATGCTACAGAAATACATCAGGTTGTTTGAAGATGAAAACCCCTGCGTAAGTGGAAATTATCATTTCATGACTGATTTTCATGCCCTTGAAAGTACTAAACACCAATCCAAATAAGTTAAATACAGGTGATTCGATTACTCAGTAATCATTAATTTGACAATTAAGTAAGCCTGATGTGCCTCCTCCACAAAGAGAAAGGAAGCTTATAATTTTGCTACTTTAACAACAAATCTACAGGCATGGAAGACAACTATATACTAGCATGTTAAAAGCAATGTAGCTATCCAGTTTAAACTGGCAGATATAATGGATAGGATTTTATTTATTTATTTTTATTATGTTCCTTTTAGAGAGAAGCAACTGGATCAGATGGTCATCGCACAAAAGAGGCTCCTTTCCAAGGGAGCAACTCAAGTGAAGTTTCCACAAATAGTAAGTGTGGCAGAAAAGGAAAGGGACCGCAGTAAAAAGTTGAGAGCCTGCAGATCAAGTACAGGCTGAGAAACTACGGAAATAGCAGGTCTCTGAAAGGGAGATGTCCCTGTGACTGTATGCCATGCACTCCAAAAATGTTACAATTCAATGGTACAGCGAACAAAACCGTTACTGGTTTAATTACTCATCACCGGAACCTTCCTCTTATTTCAAAGAAGGCAAAGACAAGGGCTGAGAACTGAGATAGGAAAAAGCTTTTTGGCAAGAGAAAGACAGTATTCTCATGCAAAATTAGATGCGGTCTGATGATAAGAATTCTTCATTTTCAGAGGTAAGGAAATACACAGGGGTTGCTGGGCAGACAGTTTCTGATGTTCTAGAAGAAATATTTTATTATCAGGTACCTGTCACCATCCATCCTCATGTCCAAAGGTCCATCCTTCTGCAGGGAAAAACCTCTTTCAGGTGTATCAAATTGCATGGAAGAACAGCCAGCATCCAGGAGAACGCCATCCAGAGTCCCTGGCTCAACCCCAGATGAGATTAATAAAGCCTCTGACTGGCTAAACTGTCCTAGAAGAGGTTGAATCTGTTTCCTGTAAGAAAGTAACAAATAAATAGCCTCAAGTTTAATTATAACAATGCCATCTCTTCCCCTTGCACAGGAGGAATTAGATAATAGCACTCAACTTGTCTCAGAAGCAATAGGGCTATTCCCAAAGTAATAGTTTATATACTTTTCATATGTCAACATTGAAAACTGTTCCAAACTGCCCCTCAGTGGCTAATTTAGCTTCTTTAACTCTTTACTACCTTCCTGCTTGATCTCAAAGAAATGGAAACCTGACTAAAATTTAACTTTTTCAGTATGCAGGAACTCAAAAGGACACCTCTCAGCAGGAATGTCCTGACTACCAAAGTACCTGCTCTGCTGAGCAGGGCCCTTAGTCAAGCGAGGCCAAGGTGCGGAAAAGAAAGATCTTGAACCTAGAGAAGCAGACAAAGTGGAACAAGACTGCACAAAGTTGTGGTTAATATTTACCTGCCAGGAAAAAAATTCCAAGTTCCTGCCATGGGAGAAACACCTTTTTAGTGGTATTTGTCATTTTAAAAATAACTGGGCAAATGAGGTCCACTGAATCATATGCAGGTAAAACACTTCAGTGTTGTTTTAGGCGCCTGATCACTGTGGAGAGTAGTTTTACATACACTTTTTACATGCATGTGCTTACTGTTATTTCTTAGATTTAAAGTGGTTGTTTCTTAATATTCCCATTCTGGGAAGGAAAAGAGGCATGGCAAGGGAGATGAGACATCATCTTCTCCACAGGTTCCAGTGTCCAACCACACTGAAGTGGAAAAGGCTCAGCAGGGAAGAAGTGTTTGGACAATGCTCTCAGGCACATGGTGTGACTCTTGGGGTGTGTAGGGGTCCACTAAGCCTCTTAAATCTTACTACAGGGCTGCTTCTCTGGCACCCCCGGCATTACTTCGGATGTTCTTATCAGAGAGGCCGGACAGGAGCAGGTTTTACAATTTATTGTTAAAATAACAAACAAACTGCAGTCTCAGAGCGGCGTGAGATTTCAACAACACATTGTAAAAATGGCGAATATCACACGACTCAGTGTTGAACAAGAATTTATAGTGTCTTAAACCAACAGGGTACTGAGACGACTATTGTTTTGACTTTTTGACTTTATCTTAGCTGGACCTGCCACCTGCAGTGTGGCAGTATTTCCATGAATCACTCATCATGTCACGTACTCATAGACACTTCCAATGTAACATCTAAATTCTCAACTTAAACTATAACTTAACTTAAAGTATAAAGTTAAAACCCTTCACCAAAGCACCCAAAACTTGCTTCTTGCTTATCACTATGAAAACACAGAGCTGTAACCCTCTGCTTAAAGCCATAAATCACTGTTAATTAAGCTAACCCAGGCTTCTTCCAAGGTTATAAATCAAGGCTACATTCAGCTTTTACTTCTCTGTTTCCTACAGGGTGTCCTGCCTAGGGCCAGGAGTTGGACTCAGTGATCCTGATGGGTCCGTTCCAACTCAGGCTACTCTATGATTCTATGATCTCTGAGGTTTCCAATGCTTTCTTGAGTATCTACTCCTGGACTTTTGATTTCTGCCTATGTATAAGATGACTTACAATTATACAATTTGTTTTCTCTATCTCTGTAAATCTCAATGAATTTCACAGATTTAGGATTAATCAACATTTTTCTGCATTTTAAGCAGTATCTGCAAAACAGAACATATTTCTGCCCATAGCAGGAAGCCAGTGCCTCCAAGTGGAGAGAAAAAGCTCCGTTAGAAGGAAGACATTTATGAGTCCAACCACATGGAAGAACATTCAGCTACACAATGTTCTCCTCATTAGAGCAGAAAAAATCCACTTATTGAACAAAGCACAAAACCTGGGAAACAGTGTGAATGAACAATTTCCATGAGAGATGATCACACACTCAATTTTGAATTGATTACTGTCCAGCACATAACTGAATACAACTACTCAGCATAATAAGAACTGACAGTTCCTGAAAAGCACAACGACCCACTTAGGATACTTAAACCAACTTAAGCTACACAGTTATATAGTTTTGAGATTGTATTTCCTCCTCAATATAATGAGAGGAATTTTCTTGAAAATCTGTACCACTTTTTCCAGCTGGGCAGTTTTTCTAACTTCATGACTCATGCAAATGAATGAACTTTAAAATTCCATATGTGGGAGACGAAAATAAATGAGACCTGGAAAAAATTATAAATTGTCATTGTCTGGTTCCCCAGTAGACAGTAATCCACGTCAGTGGCTTTGAACTAGTGCTCTACCAACCTATCAAAAAAATTATTCTGAACAATATTTATTTATTGCTAAAAATGTTATTACATGTCTTTAAACAAGTCATAAACATCACTGGATGTTAGCTATCAGTGGATAGCTAAGATGTTTGGGACAGCTTTTGATTTGTGACCTGCCAAATCTTTGTGATTAGAAAAGGTTAATTAAAAAAGAAGTAAATTAGAAGTAAGTTGAAATTCACTCTTTGGTAGAGAGATGCCCCAGCTGGAAAATGTTCTGGAGTTTGCAAATAAAAACAAAAGATTGAAAAATGATTAGGGGGACGATGTCAGTGTTTCAGCTGTGTGAAATTACAGCTTCTGTATATAACGAGTTAGTTATGCACTGCATTGTGTGTTCCAACAGTGGATATAGGGGTCTTGTTGAATATAAATCCTTACTAAAACCAGATACTTTTTATGAGGTTATAATGACTGTACTACAATGTTCAGGCCAGCTCTCTGAATTCCTGTTTCTCTGTGGAACAGAAGACACAATTTTAAGCATCTTGGCTATCTCATACACTTCAATTAATCAAACCAAGTACGCAGCTATGAAAGATTTATTACCTTATGAAAGTAAATACAAATATCAACTCTTTTTTTGATAGGATAGTAACAATTATGATAATGATGACAAGGACTAATCTATTAGATTATAAGAATGACACATTTATTTAAACTATTTTACCAAGAATTCAGAACAATTATTAGAACATAATAAAACTCTTCCCCAGTCTACCATTCTTTATGCCTATGTTCAAATAAAATCTGCCTGTTACACACATGATTTTCTTTAAATATTGTTAATTTAGCCTCAACTTCCTTTTGAGTTCATGTTTTTATTTATATGTTCTGTAAATCCACTTTCCAGAATAATCTCAAATAAATAATAAATAATAAGCTGTTAAATAATAAACTATGTCAAAATTTTTTGTTTCCTACAGTCACATGCCTTCTGCTCTATCCAGGTATGCAGAATTCTTTCCACTTTCTTTTTCAGTCTTCCAATGTTTTCTTTGGTCAATAGAGGATTTATGTTCCATGACTATACTTAACTAGTGTGAAAATCTATTACCCTTTCTGTCTTAATATATTATGCAATTTTATATATATTGCATAAACAGTGCTTAGTGGAAAAAGCAGCAAAGGTAAACCAGGTAACATCCCTAAATACCAAGTAAAACAGCCAAGCTTATAGTTTTAAAAAGCCTGAGAAGAGAGATCATATCAAAATATCACATTCCAAGACTGAATGGGGATTTTCATCAAGTCTTGGTGATACCTTCAAAAACTGTTAAGACTACAAAGGCTCGCATAGAGAGCATTGTAATAATTTTGGGCAATCTTTGAAGGTTACAATCTAACTAAACCCAATTCTCTTAAGAGAAAATGTTTAAACTTAGTACTTGAACAGCACTTTATATATTCAGAATATTTTATAAACATGAAAAGACTGCAAAGAGCTTTTAGCTCCTCTCTTATAAATGGAGAAATAAGACGTGGGTTTAATATTTAATGACTTGAAGATACCAGGCAGAAAGTTAAGACAATTTCAGAAACGATGGTCTGAGGATGTGAAAAAGCAGAAAATACCTGTCATATTAGCTCTCATTTGAGGGGGTGCAGGGGAGTATGCGGTAATAGCATGGTAATTTGTCGATAAATTCCCAACTGCTACAGACAAGCAATCTCTAACTTCTCAAAATATTCAACATGTTCACTCCCTCTTTATTAATCTTGACATTCTACAAGAGAAAGGTATATAGGATTTTAAAAGAACAATGGGAACATGGACAATCTAGCCTATTTTTAAAAGAATAAAAAGTTATTTCAGCAGCTACATATGCTGTTGGGGCCTTAATAGATTTTCTTGCGCAACAACTTCAAAAGCTTGCAGAATTCTTGGGAAATAACACAGTTGGACAATAATACAGAACCTTGGGTTCAGGTCCTTTGTTCAGGTCATAACATAGTATTTTATTATACTATGACACATAGCATAGTAATTCTGCTAGACAGGACTCAATACACACTTCTCAACTATATGAAAGAGCAGAATGAGAAAGAGTTCAATGTCTCCTAAAGTATTTCAGGCTCTACAGGTTTTGGTTAATCTGTGGTATTCTACAACGCTTTATAAAAATATTTCTATTTTATTTTACTCAGTTGAGATGGAGGCACACAGGAAAAAAAGTAAAGCATTAACAAAGCCTCTACAAAATAAATAGAACCTTTTCTCTCATCTAATTTCTCTCCATTGTCACAGACACTGATGTGACATCAATCATTCACGTAATTTCCCAGAGATGTACAATGATGCTTTGATGGTGCTTCAGCACTTTTTTAGGTATATATAATACCTGCTCTTGACGTTTCACTATTGCTCCACTTACAAATTCTATATATGACATGGAAAGTCACGATGATCCCTCGCCAGTAGTGAAAACTAACTTCTACTCAACCAGAATAAATGGTTTCTTCAGGAAAACAGAAAAAAAAAGTTTTTTGGCTAACTCTTGCCAGTGCATATCAAACAAGGAGACCAACTCAGTGCTTTGATTCAGTAACTCTGCTGGGACTGCCATCAGGGGTGCCAAGTAGCACCAGCTGTAATGAGGATACTGGTACAGACCTGGTTTGACACTGACTCACCTCACTGAGGTCACTCACAGCTGTCAGATGGCTGCAACTTTCACTCATGGCTGCACTGCTTCAGGCACACCTAGAAGCAAACTAGTACTCTAGCCATAAATTCCTGGAACTTTCTGCATCCTACCTGGAAATTGTTGAGAGCATTTCTCTGCCTCAGTGTAACACCCATCTCAAAAAATGTATCTGAATATTCTGTAAAAAATTTTAAATTACCTTTGTCAAATGGAAATTTGGCATGGTTTTCATGTTGACCAAGAAAAAAAGTAAAACCAAAAATTGTAACATCTATCATCTTATAAACAAACCTTGTCATTACATTTCCAGCTTTATAAAAAAAGTAATTACAGATCCATAAAAAGCCCAGATGTCTACTTGAGAACTAACAATTCCGTCTAGGCTGGGTTTTGTGCTACAAAATTACAAACTCAGATCTCAGCCACTGATTAACAGAGACCTGAAAACAGAAGAAGGAGATGTAAAAAGCAATTTTCATAGAACCAAGTTAATATTTTCAAATTGGAATGCTATAATAAGAACTTTACTCTGCACAAGGATCACTGAAATGAAACTTTAAGTATTTTTAAATTGGTAAACATTTATTTGCCATGTATTCCCACTTAATAGTAGAGAACATTTAAAAGGTATGCATACATTCGAAGAGTCATATACTTCCCTCCACATAACTTGAAGCCATCACACCAAAAAAACCCCAACAAAACCCCTTTTTGGTATTGACTTGTAGAACACTGAACATCTTACACTGTCAGAACTGCTAACCCAAGAGTGAAAACGCTTGCCTTTCTCTGCCTCCTCTTGTCAACCGCCCATCTCTGTTACACAAACCCTCATGAAACTAGTTATTTCCTGCTTAAGTTGTTCTCCTCCAGCTTCCTCTCCTCCTTATTCTGACACATTCTGCAAAACGATGCAAGCCTTTAGTCCTCCTGTGTGATTGACCACACCCCCCAAACTGTTTCTAACAACCTCTCAAGCATACCTGCAAGAAATTTCAGAATGGCTCAAAACAGATTGCTCATTATTTTAATGCTCATTTTTATTTCTATATAAAGTATGCACTCCACTATTCTGTCCACTAACACAATTTCAGCAAAATCTACTAGAGGAACTACAGACACTGTTTCAACCAAAGGAAAAGATGCAGTTTTTTAACCACAAGCACAAATATCAAAGATGATTTCCATTGAGTACATCCAAAATCTTACCATATTAGACATCTTCCATAGCAGGTATACTCAATCAAAACAAATATGAAAATTTAAATTCCTAATGAACAATGTTTCCTGCTGAATTACAGATTAGGGAGGTAATTCTTTTCCCTTTTCTGGGAAAACAGAAAACTAACAGAGTAAGACTAGTAATCATTGAGGCAAATTTCAAAATTACATGCCTCACCAAAATTTGAAAAAGTGTATTTTCAAGTTCCCTAAGTAACACAGTTTTGATGCATAAGAGCAAATTATGTTATTTTATGCAATTGCATCTAGCCATTAAAGCCTTTGTTATAAAATACGTAACACTGTTATGCATGCCACCTTTATTACATAATAGATGTAGAATATGGAATATGCTGGCATCATTCAGATGTGCAGAGGAAACTAAACTGTCAGAATGATTTACTCACTCACAAGACATAACACTTCAGAGGGTGAGACATTACCCTCAGAAATGTCATAAATGTTTCTCTGACTTTACATTGCCCCATCTGGGGATTTCACTTTGAGGTATCTGTTAGTTTAGCTTTCACAGCAATAGGACACCCTAGTCTACAAGGATCAGTGGACATTAGCAAGAACAGCTGAATAAACATATCCTTACCTCTGGACTACCAAACACTCACTGTGACCCTCAGTTTTATTACCACCAATTTTAAAATGAATCTGCCTGTTATTTCACCTCTCCTAATAACTACTACTATTACATTAACAACTACTGCAATAAGTTTTGTTGAAATTTTGTTGGACATTTCTGCTGACAGTTTGCATGACCACTTTTTAAGGGTGAATGTTCAACTCGCATTCAAGTTCTAAGACTATTTTTCACTGTAAGAAAACATAGCAAAGCAACTTTTCTTAGAGTTGATAAATCTTAATGATTATATTCTTATTCTTTCTCTACTAGCATCTGAAAAGATATCTTTATAAAAATCGCCTCTCCATTCCACAATAACCCACATATGAATTTATACTTTCATTAAAGACATAATGGTACTTCATTGAACTTAAAAGAAATGTTGCTACCGGCCTTACGAGGAAGAAAAGTTCTGTTTAAATCAGTTGCCAAACCCCTGTAGAATACACAAAGAAATTCTGGATATAGAAGTTGAAAAGTACAAATTGACATCAGGAACATAACAGCTGTGTATAAACACATTTCAGTCCATGAATATAAGAATACTAAAATTTGTAGCAACAATCATTGCAGATAGATTTTTTTCAACATGCAGAGAAGGAGCAGATCACGTCACTTTCTCCCAGTGTTAACACCCAGTCTCAGAGGAATCTGAAAATTATATTGAGGGTTGCAGACTGGAGACAAGGTACAAAAGGAGATTTATCATTCAATCAGCTTTACTGATCAGTAACTGATCAGCTGTGATCAGCTATGTATAATGACCAAAGTGCCACATATAAAATATTACAGTTTAAAAAGACAAGAACTTGCCTCTCCTGTATGTTAAATGAACAAAAAAAAAGTGTATTTCTCTACTAACTGCTTTTCCCTCCTGCAACATTTTGGTTTCTGCTGTCTAAATATGTTTCTATCTTATTTAAATCAGTAATTAACTATTCTTTCCTTGAAAAACTATTTCCTTGTTTGAAATGGTAGTTAAACCTTAGAACACTAAGGATGAATACATCTAGCATCAAGCATTTATTACAAATGAAACAAGTAACTTTTTCTTCCTTCCTGTCATTCTTTCCTAAGCTATGTCATAGAAGAACATGTCTATATTCTTAACTGACTACCACCTTAAGCATTAAACTCTCTGCCTATCACTTGGACAGCATCACATCTCCCAGCTATATGCTCCTAATTGTGGGAAGTAGAAATATGAGAAGACGAACACAAGAGGAATGCGAATAAGAGCAAAAGTGAAGTCGGGGCATCGCTCGGCTAGAAATTTTAGAAGCCACAAAACTTTGCTGTTCTGTACCTTTGCTCACACCAGGTCTTACCCTTTTCCAGACAAAGGAACATGAACTCTGCATAAAACTAAAAATAAATCATATCATGGGTTTAAATGACAAGCTAATATTCAGTATTTTGTTCTCTATTTCTTTCCTGGTAGTTTTTACCATGCTTTTCTAGCCACCAGTGAACACTGAGAATTAAGTTTTCACAGAACAAGCCCAGTATTTCACTACTCACTGGTCAGCTCATAGCTGACCTACACGACCTACACGAGTAAACTTAATGTGTTTTGCCACGCCACTTAACTGCATGTCTTTTCACCTGCTGCCTTGTAAGGTTCTACAGTTCTTCAGAGTAAGTCTTCATTTTCGCTATATTAGCTTAATCAACAATCAACAGCAATCATGCCACCGATTTACTGGTTTATTTTGACAATTTATGAATAAATAAGTTGCATGCTCTGCCCACATATCCTTGTGGTACTTCACTGGTGAGGTCATCGCTTTGAAATGGGATCAGAGTGACCCCTATAACCAGGCAGAAAATCTACACCAGAAAATTGCTTTGCTTCTGCTACTCACTCTTCACACAACTTTTCCTTGTTAAATCATACTTGTTACTTCTGTATTTACAAACTCTGAGAATTTGTTCCAAATTACGAAACAGTTTAAATCTATATTTGTTTCTCATAATATTGCAATCCAATCTTGGAAAGAAAGTAATGTGCTTAATCCTACTCAAGATTATAACATTTATACGCATATTTAAAAGGGAGTATTTTACTAGTTTATCAAATCAAAACTTCAAGAAAGTCATGATTTGCAAATACTGTCAATGCAAAGTTAGGTATATCCCTTAAGACAACCTTAGTTACACTGGTAAGCATTAAATTTTGAAAAACTACTGAAGTTACACAAAAGAATAGAATATTAACAACTCTAAGAATACTTTTGATTTAAAATGCTGTCTTAAAACACAATTTGGCAGCAATTCACTTTCTCAGTGGCCCTGACCTTTTTTCTGGTTTAAAAATTTCAATTTCAGAAAGCAATTATAAAAATAAAACTTGTTTCTTTAGGAACCATGAACATCTTGCTGCTCTGTATACACCACCAGATTAGCATCCATGTAGAATCACACAGACAATTCTATACTAAATTCTAATTCTGTTACCTCATTTATTAAATACCTTGTCATAAAATCCCAGAAATTTAAATGCATTTCCCCAGTGACGATCCTTCCTGACAATCAGTGTTTCCTGTATTGACATTTTTACTTCATACAAGTTATGAAATGCTGCATTCAAATGTACTTCCCTCCTACACAATGAACATCCAGAAATTGTGGAAATTATATTTTAAGTAAATATAAGGAATAACAATTAATGTCTTCAGTGAAATACTCTAGTTTCAACAACATATTTTTTTTATGTACAGAGACTACACGCAGTCTAATTACTTGCCACCGCAAATGACAACATAAAGTATGAAGTTTTAAGTATTTGGAGAAGTAAGAGAACATTTAATTGAATAATGTTTGGTCCTGGAAGTACACACACAATTTTAAATTACTGCTCTGTTTCTCTGTACTGGGAAAATATATTCGATTGAGATACATTAAAAAAAAAAAGCATCCCATTTGTGAAACAAGACAACATCCTGAGGTAAAAAAAACTAAACCAATCACAAACTGTGAGTCAGCTCTACCAAATATGAAAGTTAACTAAACATAACCAACAGTTAAACAAATACCATATAGAAGAAATAATACAGAAGTATGCAAATGTGACTGGCAGGCTATGAGAACAGAAGCAGTTGCATAACTCCATCATCATAACACGTGATCCTTACAAACCCATAAACAAAAAAATATTTGTAGCCAAGTTTCTAACCTAGAAGAGGCAATGTCAGTCTAGCTAAATTTGTTGCATGTCCCCCAGTAAAGGATGACAAAGTTCCTAAAATATGACCAAAGAGTAATGTGATGAGTTCAAAGCATCATGTATGAAAATATGTACTGAAGGGCCTGAAAAAAAACCTTGCATGAGCTGGAAGTTCATCATCTGGACATAACCATGAAGAAAAGGAACAGGATTTGACCACAGGATCATTTGAACAGTAAACAGTAGTGGGAACAGAGCCATGAAAAGTGAAACAAAACTCTACAATGTACAAGTCAGAAGTCTTAATAGAAAAGTATTAATGGTAAGACTTTATCCAGAGTGTGGTATGTCATTACGGGAGCCTTGTCTAAAAGAGAACCACTCAAAGTGGAACTGGCACAGAGGAGTTCAAATAGGATGAGTAGGAGCAAGAGGTATTATTATGAGATGAGAGTATAAAAACCTCCAGACTTGTTTTGCACACAAAAGAGAAGGACAAGAATAGATGTCAATATTCTACAGTGAGTATTTTAAATGCCAAGGAGAGAAAAGAGCTAATAGATATTAATAAACTATTAATTAATTTTATTCAACTAAAACTAAATTAGGTAACTATTTTAACTGCAAATTTAAAGAAAGTTTCACATAATGAAAAATTAGACTCTGGAATAGCTGGAGTACTGCATATAGAGCTCCTAATTACTTTTATGATAGAGCACAACGAAGGAGATTAAATTATGCAGTGGCTTGTAATACCATGCAATTGGATTCAGTGACATAGAAGTCTCTATCAGTATGTTTATATCTGAACAGCTATTGTAACTCTCCATTGAAAAGTTCACCTCGAAAATGTTTATGTAAACTTATCAAGACATACACACATTACACATTTCACATGTGTATAAACATACTCCAACCTAAGAATAACTTACCCCTTAGGTACAAATGATTCCTTTTATTTTTAGAAACCCCTAAACTTATGCATAAATACAACATTGGCACTGAAAAAACGTCTTTCTCTTACTTTTTCCCAAAGCGGTTACTGGGGAATTTTCAGCCAAACACAACACTGGTATTGACTGGAAACTGCTATTTTCTGACAGAAAACTCAAAAAAGACACTGTTCTCAGATAAAATTATTTTGGGCGCTTTTTCTTCCCTTAATTCAGAAGATAAGAAAGGAACTTCCATTTGCTGCCACAAAAGGATGATTAGGATCCCAAGGTTAACAACTTTTGATCATTACTGAAGGAAAGGTTCAGTGTCTGCTTTTTCACACAGAGCAATAAACTAGTCTAAAGGCATTAACTTAATGTGAAATAAAAGGAGAGTTCTGCAATACTCTAAAAAGAAACGCCCAAACAAAACCCAACTTACTCCAGTGGTATTTTTAAATATAATTCTATCCAACTAGAATAAAGAGGAACAGGCATATCTAAGAAGAACATTTTAACCTTCTGCTCCACGGCTTGGGACTTTGTAGGCTGTATTTCTCTATGAGCAGTTTTCCATCTGTTTTGTATAGCAGCTGAATCCTCAATTAGACAAATATTTTCTTTTGTGTTACTAGCTTTATTAAAGGCCAAGATCTTATAACTAAAATAATTACAGGTAATTTTCACATCAAGATGAATGCCCTTTCAGATCCTAGAAAATACACAACATGACCTTGACATCCTTCAGAAAACAACTACAGTCTACTTCCGCATTTATTTAAACTGAAGTTTTCCAAAACTGGAATTAGGCAAGAATCCATTTGATCCACAAATGTTCAGACTGTTATAGAGATTTTTTTGGTTTTTGAAGTGCCATTTCTCACCTGGGAATCACAGAACTAGATAATAATTTGCAAAAGACACCTCTGGAGATCTTCTAGTTCAATGCTCACTGCAGGTCTAATTAGATGGGTTGCTCAAGGCCAGGTCCAGTTGAGCCTTGAACACCTCCAAAGATGTTCCACAAGTCTTCCAGGCAACGTCTTCCAGTACTACAACACTTATGGCCATTTTTTAACCTGTAACACCTAATTGGAATTTCCTGCCTTTTAACTTGTGTCTCAGAAACTCCAGAAGACTCCAGCTCTATGACAGTCCTTCAGGCAGGTGAAAAGCTTTAGTGCAAATTGTTCATAAAGTTGGCAAAGGGTTTCAAATTATTCAAGTCTTCAAAAATACCACAGATCACTGATTCTGTTTTTTAATTTTTTTCCCAGAATTACTAAGACAAACTTGAAATTAAGATATAACAACTGTGTATTTAATCAAATTATAAGACAAGTGCAATATGACATACCTCTGGAAGATTCATTCTTACTTGTGTTTTGTCACATAGGAAGCTAAACAATTACTCCTGAATTATTTACATACTTATGACAAGCAGGCTCATTTTCCATATTAGGCTACTAATAAATGACTTAAGAGTTTTTGATGTTGGATTCTTGGCAGGATATAAAATAATTGCTCATTGTTACCTGATGACACAAAAAATTTAAGAATCAAGCTCTAAATACAGGCTGGTTTACATCTCAGTATTTTTGCACATTCTCAAAATAGCTGATTTTTCAGTTCTCTTTGGTTTCTCTTTGTAAGTGCCAGCAAATTGAATTTCATTGCTCTCCATTTGCTCCAATACTTTTTTAGTAGAAAAAAAATACATTACTGAGTAGAATAATCCTCATTGGAAGAAAGCCTCATTTTTGTTACTATACAAATATATTTGTGTTCCCATTCACAAGCAGGACTACCGAAATCATTATAAACACAAATACCAGCACTTCAAGTGAAAAAAAATAACTTTTTATTCTGAATATTTTTATTCTGAATATTCTGAATGAGATACAGATATAGATTAGCCAAGGGTAATACATTATATTTTTCAAAATATTCCAGATCGCTCCACTGGTGTTTCTACAACGTGCTCTGGTAACATTTCAAATCTCCCATGGGAGTTACTAAAGAAACACCTTACTATTTCATTTTGCCAGTATAATGTCTTACCTGGAGTATACTCTTCCCTAAGGTGGCATACCATAACAGTAAGAATAACTCCATTTGAAAAACTTCTTTAAAAGAAACTTAGAAGACACCATGTTTCCAATAACAAAATATCAAATAAAATCAAACAGAATTCAATAGAACCATCCACCAGAAGTCGTTAATGTCAGGAGATGCAAAGCTTTGGTTTCACTCTACAAAGCACTGCCATGAACTTGGTGCAGTAAATTTCATCCCCACACAGCCCCTGCAATACCAATGACTTTTGTGTTATATTCACAGTATGATTATTAGATTTGTTACAAAGTGTATAGCTCAATTTGATTTATAAAAGTAATCCTCAAGTGATCCCAGAGCTATTGTTCTGTCTTAAAAAAGAATCCAGAAACTATTGCCCAGAAACCTTCCTTTGTAAGTCTGATTGCTCAAAATTCATGCATTTGGGCTGACTTCTCCATGTAAAGCAGTTCTGATGTCAAAGTCCTTTTGTCCGTAAAATGAGCGCGTTACCTGATACACAGACTACCACCTTATGGAAGACACTGTCTGCCAAAAATATTATCGGAGAATTCTGGTTCTATGAGATGGGGGGATAAAAGACATGTTCACTTCATTATAGCTGCTTTGAGTCATGCTTCTGACAAAGAAGGAGCTGAGCAAAACAACTCAGGCAAAGGCTTGATCAACGGCAAAGGCTTTTGACAAATCATGTCAAAAACGTACTGGGGTTTTCTCAAAATATGCAGATCACTCTGGCAAACACTAAGGTCCGTCTAAAGTGAAGAAAAGATAGAATTACATTCTGCACAATAAGGGTCTGACATAGCTTTGTTATAGATGGATCTACTAGGAAAAAATGAAAACACTTTCTCAGGATAATTAGCAAAAGTCTGATAATCAAAATTAAGAGTCAAGTATATTATGAGTCACAGAACTAATCAGGTATCACCTGAAGTACTGGGCCAAATTTTCAGCAAGTGCTTTAAAACAAGTAGTCAACAAGCTGAAAGAGATCCAGAGACCAACAAAAAAGTGGCTAGAAAACACGACTCATATGGAAACACTGAAAGTTGTGCTTTGTTTTGTTTTTCTTTCTGAATAAGAAGGCTGGAGGGGATCTGATGGTTATCTCTATAAGAAGTTATTCAAAAGACATCAGTATTCAGCCATTCCGCATGCCAAGCCAGAGAAAGTCAAGGAATACTTGACTAAAGTGGCAGACAAGGAGCTCTGAGCTAGACATTAGGGAAATTTCTTTATGTATAAACCACAAAAAATTGCCATGACATATTATTTATGCAATTTATTTTATTTACGAATGTTTCTAAGAAGAGGAAAGGAAAACACTCTTTAGGAATTCCACAAGTATATCAGATTTTGGTTTAATTTTACAATTTATTCACGGTGCTTAAACCTTGTTTCTAACATCCATGACTTATTTAATTTGAATTTTCTTTTGAAAATCGTTCAGAGTTGAAGTTGTTTCATTCATAAGTTTGATCAAGAAATCTGCAGTTAAAGTTGCTAACATCTGATTTCATGTCTTAGGAAAAGTGACTGATCACATTTTTGCCTATATCAGTCCATTCTTTCTTCTGTCTTATCTCCTGATACTTCTATAACTGCATCAGGGGGTTCTTTATTTTACCACAAATGTATTTCTTTGTACTAGAAATACAGGCAGAATAGTCCTGTTCACGCACTTTTCCCTGCAGTCAGCAGTACCTCAAATATGACTTCTGAAAGGCAGAGATCATAGTGCCGGCTCTTTTCTGTCTATTGTAAAGTGGTCTATTCTGCACTGACTATGCAGATTTCAGATACAACAAAAACCTTTCTGCTTGAGTCTGCAAAAGTCATCTTTGACATTTCACCTTTCAGTATCATGAACACCAGTATATACAGATATAGATATAGAGATATAGATGATATATAGATATAGATACAGATATAGATTAGATACATAGATAGAGATATAGATACATATAGATATATAGAGATATAGATATAGATAGAAATAGATGATATAGATATAGATATAGATAGATAGATAGATATAGATAGATGGATATAAAACCTCCTCAAATAAATTACAAGAAGGATGTAGACAGTTGGTATCCCTGCCCATGGAGGACGGGTTGGAACTAGACAATCTTTAGGGGTCCCTTTCAACCAAAACCACGTTATGAGTTATTATTTTTTTCCTTTTTTCAAAAAGGTATAACATACAGAAGCCATATTTCTTTTTGAAATTGAAAATTTTAGCTCAAAGCTGAGCATATGAACATACATGTTTTAAAAAAAAGTGGGTAATTTTCAGTCAAGTCTGAAGGGACCAGCATGCACTTAGAAGCATTTTCACTGATTGATTTCATGCTGAAGTGGACAGAGAGATGCAAAGCCACGGTACTTTCCATGGCAACTGTAAGAGATGCCATATATACTTTTGTAGAGCAAAAGATGATGCAAGACTGAAACACACAACCATGTACAGTTTAGGTTTTTTTCCTCTCTATACAAAAGACCAAAATCTGTCTTCCACTCAATACATCCACCTTGAACGAGATATCCTGAAGATGTATCCTGAAATTCATATAAAGCTCCCTTCTGGCTATCTCTGACTTACCCACAAATTTTAACTGCTGCTCTTGAATGGTCAACCAATATTTAATTTCTGTTCTTTGTATTCTGCCTGTCACATTCCATATTTGCATCTCTTCCATTCACTTCATCTTTGACTCATACTATTCCTCTTAAAAATGTCCTAGTCTCTTCAATTGTGAATTATTCAAATCATTTGTCCTTTTGGAATTTTTCTGATGCTCCATTTTTCCCATCAGAACTTACATATAGCTCTTGTCCTCTAGACTTGCTTTTTTCCCTTCAATTGCTATATTTTCCCAATTGTCCACATGTTCATTAACTTCGTGCTCTCTTCCATATTCTTCCCCTTTTCTTTTCTACAAAGTATCAAGGCAATCCCAAAGGTATTTTTGAGACATAATAATTTCCATGGTCTATGAACAATGAATAGGTGTTTACCACAGAAAATATAACATAAAAAACTTTTCCTACTTCCTAGGGGTAAGAAATTTTGTCTTTATTTAGCATGCCTATTTCTTGCTATTATTTCTCATTTACCAATGTATAACCCAAATAGTTATGAGCCAGGTTTCTTCTCTACTATATTGATAGAGACAGAGATCAAATTGAATATATTTATGCTCATTACAAATAAATCTCACCTAAGTGATAAGAAATCATTGAAATTTTACAGTTCTGCACAAATGAAAATCAACCTCCTTAGCTCATTACACTTAAACCACAGTTTTACCAACCAGCAATTGAAGTTAGAGGGCTAAAACACTGACTCGTAGGTATGATTCAGCTCTTCCCAAAAAGCTTTCCACTACAATACTTCACCAAGTGGACTTTAAATAATCACTTGTGTATCTTGCATGTCTAGTTAAATGTAGTTTCTGATGAACCAGCAAATGTTAAGAAAATACAATCCATCTGAAATTAATTTGTGTATCATCACTGTCATTTATTGCTCTTCTCTTACATACTTTGCTCATTCGTGTGACAATGAGAAAACATGGTGTCTGAATTACAGATATTCTGTTATAAAGGTTAATGTACTGTATTGAAGTAGATTAATATTCTCAAGCAGATCGATCATAAAAACTAGCATTTGTGATAAAGGTACTGCAGTACCTTTAAAGGTACTGGGGAGGATGTACAAACAAGTGCTGAAGAAAACCCCAGGAATTAAAACTACAGTGACACTGTGCAACTATTGCCTGCATTATAACAACATATGAGAAAGGAAATTACTGATTTAGGCCTTTCACAGATACATGTTGTACTTACAGGTAGTTCCTGCACTGAAAACTTCTTCATTCAAGAACCTTAGCTCATGATTAAAAAAACCTTGCATATTAGAGAAATCCACATTGTAGCTATCTAGATTTTGCAGGTTGTAAATGCCTAAATATGAATTCATTTTGAACAGTTACTTCAGAACTTTACAAATCATTACTCTAATTTCCTTTTTTACAGAACATTCTTCAACAGATCTTTTCTCCAATTCTTGCATATGTAGTAGCAGGAGAAAGTCTACAATCACTATTCAGATATCCAAAAATGACAGTTCCAAATATTGCCTAAATATCCGTAAATTACCAGCACTCAAGAAAGGGCAGGTAAAATATTTAATTGTAATTTTAAAGGATTAACATTAGAGTGTAATTCTTAAATCTGAGATTTATTGTAGTTTTTCACCTTTCAGAAGTAGTCAGTCTTGTATTCACATTCCCCTTTAGGCAACCTGTACAGAAGCAACTAGCTAGCAGTTAGCTTCAAAAGGTGCATATTCCAAGAAGGAAAGACTGTTAATGATCTCCCTCATGAAGCTCAAAAGCATAAGCAAGTGGTCTCTTCAACATAAAATTTCTTCAAAGAAAGTATTGAAAGGATCATAGAGGAAGACAAGTGAGTTTTTTGATGTTTCAAAATTTCTCATGCCATGGCAATGACTCCACAGTTCTGAGTGAAAATTCAGACAGATGCAATAAAAATGTGCACACAGGAGTAACCAACAAGGCCACTCACTTTCTGGAAGACTTAATGTCTCCTTCATACAATTACTAGGCAATAAAATCCTTTCTCCCTCTCTAATTGCCTTCCTGCTTTTGCCAAAGAAACTGGAAACACTTCATGCAGTTTTCCTTCTCTTCTAGAATCAAGTGTAGCTTTTCTCCTTTTTGTTTCAATGGTCTCCAAATTCTGTCACCTCCTAGGCAGTCTTTCCAATCAGTCACTTCAGCAAACAGCCCCCTTCTTTCTCAGGCCTCAGAACTTTTTTCTACCCAACATGTTTCAACAATTTTCTCAGACACAACCCTGCAAGAAGAAAATGTTTGTCTCCATTAACTTGGTAAGGACACTAACACAGAGGTTGGCAAAGACAGCAGAGCCTCTGATGTGCTGCATCTGCTGTCAGATTCTGCAGCACCCAGAACAAATATCCAAATTACAGGAGATAGTAGTGAGGGATGTCAAAGGTACCACACATGAGAAATACAAGAACTCGAAAAAGAATATCCAAAAAGTTTTTCTTTCATGGCTGCTCAAAAGATGATTGTTCACCTGGAAATCATATTATAACTAAATTACACATAAACGCAGATACCTGATACTTTAAGATCAAGCAGCTTCTATTTACTCGGAAAATTAGGATGTAGCTGCCAAATTTAGATTGCAGCCACAACCTTTTAAACATATTAAAGCTGCCCTATTACAGTAAACATCAGAATCTTAAAGAGAAGAATTTTTTGCAGGAAACAACCTATGAACAAAGCCGACAATATTTTCACTACCAATATAAGGAACACAAAATCATTAAGGAAGGGCAGGAATGGAAGAATAATCTTATAAAAAAGAGTATTCCCTTCAAAACAAATCTACAGTACGCTAGTAACATGTACAAACAAGCATTTTGTAACTTTTGTTGACAGGCAACTCCAAATTCATGCCTGAATACACAGTGCATATTACCAAGCCCTCAGGAGAAGATCACTGAAAATTACACAGAAGGAAAACATATCTGTTGTAGGTTCTGTTTGTAGACATTGGCATTTCTTCTTGCCAGAACACAGACAGTGTTCAACCAGGAATCACACCCTATAGCACCCTCTCATGCAGCTGCTCCATCCCACTCTGTATGCAATGCCTGCAAATATGCACTCTTAAGTCTGGTATTGCTTAAGTTTAGCTTTTTGAGGAAAAAGGCAGCAACAGAAACCTCTACTGAAACTTCTTTCCTCTTGGTTTGACAAGCCCACCCCCTCCACCTGATTTTCTTCCACACCTCCTATATCTCCCCAATTCTCTCTACCTTTAGTCATTGGCCCCTCTAACATCCTACTGAAGCTCCCAGACTGACCTGAGAGGATGACTCAGCTGTAATTACATTAAATTCTAGTAAAGGCTCATGCATTTGACAAGGCAGCCTAGCTTAACCCCTGTCTCTCAAATACATGTGTACAGCAAGCAGCCAAGCTGAGGTGTGGCTCAATAGAATGTTTTGGGAACTCTGAGTGCAATAATTTATATTTTTATTCTGTTGTTTCAGGAAAGCTACATTTAGTAAGTTATAAAAAAGATCTCTTCCCTTATTTCTATCTTGAGAAAGAATCCTAATTGGCTAGTCCCAGTCATAAAAATTTAACCATGTTTCTGAAAACACGAGTGCCAAAGGGTAATGCATCGCTAATGGTTGCCAGTGGAATAAATAGCAGTTCTGACGTCAAAACTTTGTTACACTCCAATAACTGGCTCACTTGGGGTTTCAGGTACAGCAAGTTACATGTCAGTTTTAAATAAAGTTATAAAAATAGAATACACAGTGAAACATATTGCCACTATGCAGCCCAAAACTACATGATTTATGTCTAATAAAATGTTAACAAAGGTGACAGAGGGTATAAAAATAGTATTTTCTACCTCATAATATCCTTTTACTCAGATTTGAGAGGGCAAAACAAGGCAGATATCATTTCTCTTTTGTTTTGCAAAACATATGGCCAAAACCAGAGTAAACAATCTTGAGTGGAAGTGACATTTTTAAAATATTTATAGTACCTTTACCCGAAAGATAGTATAGTAAAATTCAAGTTGTAAAAATCTGCATTACAATGGATCTCTGAGTCCCACTTGAATAAACACATTAAGTAGCAAGAAGCTTTCCCTTGTCTTTGAATTCCTTCTGTAGAGCAGCTATTGAACAAAATACTCTTTCATTCTGTAAAAGACGTAAACCTTGGGCCGTGCTTGTATAACAGTTTAATGATTCAGTGATTCAGCCACCCAGATGATGGAAAAAACTATGGTGCATGTATGGAGCTGAATACTTGAATTTAGGAATTTACATGAATACTTAATGCTTAACACTTGAATTTAGGAACATGGTGGACTTGGCAGTGCTGGGTTAACAGTTGAACTTAGAGGTCTTTTCCAATATAAGTAAAACCTTCCTCTATAAAAATAGAGTTTTAGATGTGCAAACTACGGTTGCATTCACAGGGAAGGGAAAGGACAATACTCTTAAGGTAACACAGAAGGCTAGAAAGAAGTGTGAAAAAATCGCATTAACTTCAGTGCAGTGTAGGAATAGGGATAGTTGTCATTTTGACCTGTAGGGTCTCCAATGTTTAGTTCCAGAATATTAAGACATTTATACTATTACATGCAGCTTCCAAAGCAAAGGAAATTCAAACGGCTTCCAGCACTGCAGATCAAAGATCTACATGAAATCCCACCATCACAAAAGGCTGCTGATGGACTTACCTACATTAACTCTAAACTTTAGCAGAAAAGACTTAAGAATTGTAAGAGTCTGTGGAAGCAGAGGAGTAAACTGTGGCACAACTGCAAAAACCTGTATTTGTAATCAAATTCTGTAAGTACTACTATATGAAATCTATGACGAAAATTTTGGACTGAGAAAGGAAATTTTGTCACAAGTTTTGTTCAAAAAAACCAAGACTTGCCTACATATAAGTGAATGCAGTCAAATAACCTGGAAGGGAGCGTGGCTAAAAGAAAAAAAACACAACCTCTTATTTCACATTGAACAAAGTTTTGTCTCTTTCAAAGGCACTAGCTATCATTACATAAATGTCTATTAAAGATTTACTCTTATTTGAAAGGATCCTGAGGTTTAAGAGAAACATAAGAACACCAGAAGAAACTATACTCTTTAGTCAGAAACCTTCAATATGGTCACAGAAATGGACAAACTCTTCTAGTACTGTAATATTTGAAGATATAGTGCCTTCCTGCTGTAGTGGCAATCTCCAAAGTGACTTAGGAATAAAAGAAAAAAAAAAAAATTGAAAAAATTACATAATACTGACATCCATGGGAGTGAATGTTCTTGAGCAAAAGCAATGCAGCAACATTCGATGAAGTGAATAATCATTGTATTAAATATAAAGAGGAAGGTTTAGGCTCTACATAAAATTACAACAAAGAAAAATCTTTATTTGAACTGGTTCTTTGTATTCCTTACAAGAAAACAATTTTTTTTTAGTATCAAGTGCAACCAATAATACTTATTTTGACTTCTATAATTTATTTCCTTGTTCATCAGCATCAACTGCACCACAGGCTCCTGCTGCTTATTGTCCTGGTCGATTTTAAGCCCTTAGGTGACTTGTTAGTAAATGATTTGGAAATAAAAAGTGACGCAAAAAGCCACGTAAATCCTTATTAATTATTAACTCACTCAACCTCCAAGCCACCTGCAGTACCTCTTAAAGTTGATTATGGGACAGAAAGACGTCAGAAAGCCAAAACAATGAGAACATTCTGGTTCTAGTTAAAGGTGCACAGTCTTTTTCAACATAAAGTTCTCTTGAACTTGTCATTCAAGATTAAAATATTCAGAGTTTGACTAAAATGCTTTAAAGATACATTAAACCTATAAAAAGTTGTGACTGGATCGAGCATTGCAAATGAACCTTGTTGACTTAGGGTATGACCAAAACCAATAAATTATACTTCCCTTTTCTCTTTAAATCATGTAATTCTAGAATAAAGTCAAATGTAAGTATCAAATCTCCTCTTAGCTTCCAAGGTAAGAGCACATGCCAAGACCACATGCTGCTTTAGAGAGGGGCTTTACTTCCCAATACAGCAATGCTTTCTAAGAAGCACTGAAGCTTGAACCACATTTCTTTTTCTCTAAATCTCATCACAGGTAGTAAACAAAGTTCTAAGATGCCATTCACTCACTGCTTTACTTTTACACAGGAACCTTCCAAAAATCCCCTCAATGCTTCAAAGAAAAAACCCTTATAATTTATTGTTTGAAAAAATTATTTTCAACTTATCATAAAGTTGCTCAATACTTACAGTACAGATTTTGTTTTTCATTGGTTTGTGTTTTTTTTTCTTTAAAGGACATATTCAAACAGCTTCAAGTCAGTCATAATTATTTGAGGATTTGCCAGCATTTATGTTCCCAATACAGCCAATATTTTTAAAAGAAATAGAAGAATTCAAGTAAGTCCAGCTTCATCTCTAACAAGTATAATGCTCTCGGCTGAGTATTTGTCATACTTTTCAATGACACAACTGACTTAAATTATTCTTAAGAGATCATTTTAGTAATTTATGGGTTATGTAGGATACAACATTTCTCCTCTGCAACAGCTTTTAAAGACAAACAAATAAATTACAACTTACATTTCTCAAATGCAAGCGAAACTTTTCAGTACTAAGAGTATCAGAAACCACATTCATTTTATAACTGAAAAATGGAATTGAACACTTAATGAAATTAATCAGAAATGGTCTTCCACATATATTTGTTAACTTAGAATCTGCATTCCACAGCGATGCTGGTGAAGGTTCTGGAGCACAGATCTTATACTGCCCACAACTACCTGAAATAAGTTTATAGCGAGGCGGGGTTGGTCACTTCTGCTAAGCAGCAAGCAATAGGACAAAAGAAAATTATCTCAAGTCAGGCCACAGAAGGTTTAGACTGAATATTTGGAAAAATTTCTTCACCAAAAAGGTTCTCAAGCACTGGAACAGGCTGCCCATTCAGGTGGTTGAGTCACCATGCCGGGAGGTATTTAAAAGACATGTCGATGTGGCACCTAGGGACATGACTTCGTGGTGAACTTGGCAGTGTTCAGTTTAATGCTTGGAATCAATGATCTTAGAAATCTTTTGCAACCGAAATGATTTCATGATTTTAACTGCCTTCTGAGAATCAGTAACCCTTCCAGAAAGGAGAAGGAAAAAAAAAAAAAGGAGAACAAATACAGAAGTACATGAAAACTGGACTAAGACTGTATGTTTACGTAGTAAGAAAGTTCTAGGACAGTTTAATATAGCACCAGAGGGAATACTTGTAGTAAAGTATGCAATACCCATAGCAACAAAAATAAGGAATGGTAAAAACATTCTGGTATAAGAAGAAAGCATTCCACAAATATTTGACTTCAGGTGCCACAGCTCCTAACACAGCCTAAAAGAGATTTTAGACGAATAACACTGAAGGGTGCATCAACAGATTATTTTTCATGGAAGTAATACAACTGTCTAAAAATACTTTTTAACATTGACATCCTAGATCTAAGCTATACAGTGCCACTCTGCAGTCTAAGTCTTTAAGTAAAATTGCTGATGATGGTGACAGTAACGAAGAAGACAAATAACAAACTAGAAATCCCAGGATTCAGGAGACCTCAGCCTTTTTAGGGAATAGGTAAACAGGGGGTTTTCCTTCCTGACATGCGAAGGAACTTCGGACAACGGGTCAAATCCCATAAATAATTTCTGCAAAGTGCAAGGGAATCCATACCCATATGAAAACAAAAAGCCACAGCAGCCACAGCAAGATGCCAACTTGGTTAAACAATGTCAAAGAGAAGAGGGCCAAGAGGAAGAAGCAATACAAGCTACCAGAGAAATTCTCAGCTGGATTGCACTGGGCTGGAATTAAGAATACCCAAATCTGTCTGAAGCTCTGTCCTGGAGCAATCTAGTCTATTCCATGATCCTCTGCTTATGCCCAAAAATTGTTATTGTTTTCTCTTTCTACCCCTCCCCCCAAGCCAGTAGGTATGTGAGCCTGGCCAGGATCCTGGTGGGGGCAGGGCCGGGAATTGCTGTCTCTCTTCTGGTTGGGGATCGGAGCAGAGCGCCCACATGTGTGGAGGTGTGTGTGTACCATGCTGGGCACTGCTACACTGTGACTTAGCAGTCTCTTAGCTGGGGGTGGGTCGGTCTGTGCCTGGGTGGGAACAGGGAACAGTAGGCATTTTTGCCGGGAGCAGTCGGCTGCTTTGCTGCACTATAATCCGGCTCACTGCCGAGGCTTCCGGCGGCTCGGAGCAGCATGATTCCTGCAGCTCTGTGCAGTGTGGTTTCTCCACTTGGCTGACTCGGTTTTTTGGCCCAGGCAAAAACTTTTTTCCTTTCCCTGGTTTGGAGAAGCTGGAGTAGCAATCTTTGGCTCCTGAGAGCTGAACTGAACGGGCTGCCGCTCTGAGTTTGGCAGGAGCGGGATCGGAGGGAGTGGAGCGGCTCCGCCCACCCCCAAGCCCCAGGGAGCAAAGCCAGGGAGAGAAAGCACACCAAAAGGCTTCAGCCCAGCTGTTTTCACCTGCTGTGACTGCTGTTGGAGAAAAGGTCAGCACCAGGTAGCCACCGGGATTTTCATCTGCTGCTGGACTGCTCCGTAGAGGGTCTGCTGCCCTCAGCATGAGAAGCTGGAGCCATTTTGGACCACATGTTGGGAAAGGTGTATTCCTTCTGCACTGTCCCATTCTCTGGACACTTTTTGGGTTTTTGTTTCCGTGTGTGTGTGGGGAGGAGTGGGTTCTGATGGTTTAGTGCTTAACAGTTATTTACTTTTTTTTTCCCTTGCCTTGCAGGTGGGCATTCCGTTTGTTACTAAACCGTTTTTTTTTCACTTTCATCTATTAGTATTCATTCCCTATTGGTGGAAAGGGGATTTTTGGAACCCTTTTGGAGAGAAGGACTCAGTCCAGAGAGTCCTCTCTTAAATTTGTCTCAAAAGTGAGACAAGCTCAAAGTGGCAAGGATATGCCATGAGGACACGGAAGACTGGAGAATGGCACAGGTGACTCACTAATAAATTTCACTAAAAAGGCAGAGGCAATTAAAGCCTTTGCCTAAGTATTTACTGGCAAAATCTGCTCCAAGTGCCCACTCTCACAGACTATGAGGGAGACATGCTAACACCACAGTACAGGAGGATCAAGCAAGATGGTCACCTGCAGCAGGTGGACACGTGCACAGATACAGGACCAGATGACACATACCAGAATGTGTCAAGAGTGCTGGCTGATGTTATCATTAAGTTCCTCTGTCAGCTTTAAGACAACTCCCTCACGACCATGACAAGGTCAGTGCCATGATGACTTTAAAAAAATGTCAAGAAGGATTGTCCAGAGAACTACAAGCTGGCAGACCCTCCTTCATTACTGTGGAAATTACACAGTAAGTCCTTACGAAAACTATTCCCCAGCACTTGAAGAGCAAGATGAGAACAGACAACACAGATTTATTTAAGGTAAAACATTCCTGGATCAACATCATTTCTTTCTAAGACAAAGTAACTGGCTCTGTAGATAACAGGTAAACAGTATATTTCATTTCATTTTAATACAGTTTTTGATTTTTCTCCTCTATTAATTTGGCAGGGAACATCAGAGCCACAAAAAATGTATGGGCAAAAAGCTGGACTCAAAGGCTATTGGTGCAATGGATCAATGTGTGACTTGCACCTGAAAGTCTAGCAGGGGAGGAGAGCCTGCTTCCAGAGACAAAAACCTGGGGGATCCAATTTTGAGCTGAAAACTCAAGAGCAAGATTCAGTAATTAAAGGGTTAACACCGCATCTCTGAATGCAGAATTAAGGGATAAACACGTTTGTGTACCATAATTTTATTACATATTTATCTATTTCTATTAAATGTGCAACACTGACTCATTGAGAAGCTTCCGGATTGGCACCCAAATACTGACATTTTTTTCTGTAGCAATGGTTAGAAGAGGGGAGAACAAGATATTTTTAGTTCTGCACACTTCTATTTTTCAATGTTCCATATCTTATTAATTATGAGAATTCAAAATGGAAACATATTCCTCTGAAAACAAGAAATTCCCCTGATTATACAATGAGATTCAGTTCTTGTTTTGAGCCATGAAGTCATTGCACAGAAAGAGTATAGAATTTTAAGGGTTTTTTAATTCAATAAAATTTTGTTTTATTCATATTTCTTGTTGCAATATATATGAATTTACAATAAACTAGTGTCTCAACCAAACACCTATGAAAAAAGACATCAAACTAATATCAAAAGCCTACAGAGACTTCTTCTTCAGTCTATTTTTTATTTGTAAAATACCGAAGGAAACAGAATTCAGGGTTTCCTTCAGACATAGTTTTGGTGCCCTGTCCATCAAGTACGTGACCATGCAAAACAAGGGAACAGATGAGACCAAGAAAACCAGTGTCTCCCATGTCTGCTGCTCTATTCTGTTAAATTCCCCACAAACCCATAATATTCCAAATAGCTGGGAACAGCAAGATGAAAATAATAGCAGCAGATATTGTTTACCTCAACTTCAGCAGAGCTTTCAACATTGTCTCTCGCAACATCCTCATAGGCAAACCCAGGAAGCATGGACTGGATGAGCGGACAGTGAGGTGGATTGAATGGCAGATCCCAGAGGGCTGAGATCAATGGCACAGGGTCTAGTTGGAAGCCTGTCTCTAGTGGTGTCCCCCAAGGTTCAACATTGGGTCCAGAATTGTTTAATTTATTCATAAATGACTTGGATAAGGGGCAGATGCCTCCTCAGCAAGTTTGCTGATGACACAAAGCCAGGAGAAGTGGCCAATACCACAGAATGCTCTGCACGCCTTCAGAGAGACCTCAACAGGTTGGAGAGGTGAGCAGAAAAGAACTGTCTCAAATTCAACAAAGGGAAATGCAGGATCCTGCACCTGGGGAGGAATAAACCCATGCACCGGTACAGGCTGAGGGCTGACCTGCTGGAAAGCAGCTCTGTGGAAAAGAGCCTGTGGGTTCTGGTGGACAACAAGCTGTCCGTGAGCCAGCAGTGTGCCCTGGGGCCAGGAAGGCCAATGGGATCCTGGGGTGCATCAGGAAGAGCACTGCCAGCAGGTCAGGGATGTGATCCTGCTCCCCTACACAGCCCTGCTGAGGCACATCTGGAGTGCTGTGTCCAGTTCTGGGCTCCTCAGGACAAGAAAGACATGGAGCTCCTGGAGCAGGTACAGCAGAGGGCAACAAAGATGATGAAGGCACTGGAGCATCTCTCTCAGTAAAGGCTGAGGGAGCTGGGCCTGTTCAGCCTTGAGAAGAGATGTCAGAGAGGGGACCTTGTCAATGTCTGTCAGTGTCTGAAGGCAGGTGTCAGAGGATGGACCAGGCTCTGCTCGGTGGTGCCGGACAATAGGACAAGAAGCAACGGGTAGAAACTGATGCACAGGAAGTTTCACCGGAATATGAGGGAGAACTTCCTTCCTGTGTAGGTGACCATGCACTGGAACAGATTTACCAGAGAGGCTGTGGAGTCTCCCTCACTGGAGATATTCCAGAACCATCTGGACACAATCCTGTGCCATGTGCTCTGGGATGACCCTGCTTGAGCAGGGAGGTTGGACCAGATGACCAACTGTGGTGCCTTCCAACCTGACCTATTCTGTGATTCTGTTGAATTTTCTATCACAAGAATGACTTGAGAGATCTCATCTACTTTGTTCTATAGAGCAAATATTAAAAACAGCTCAAAGACTGGTTTCATGACTGGTCATATACCTTCTCATTATTACCAGCTATTTTAGCTAATAATATTGTTAATCTATTTGAATGTTTATAATGGTTTATCTTGAAGGCAAAAAAGAAAAATATTTTAATTATGCATTTTATTTTCAGAAATCTAAAATTTTTCCATGCACAGTAGGCTGTCCAAACAGGCAGAAATAAGATAATTCACACTACACAAGTCATATACCACAACACAAAAATCCTACCTTAAGCATAATGTAAAAGTAAACCAATTTGTGGGGTTTCCCTCATTATCATGATAAAGAACACCACACTAGCATTAACCTTTGTACTCAATCTTTCCTTAGCTTTAAGGAAATACAATAAAAAATAAAATACATTAACAACAAATAATTTTTTTTTAAAAAATGGTGCTTTCCGACAGAAGGTTTGGGGGAAAGGAATGCTCCTTATCCTCCTCTTTCCTTTCCCAGCCAGGCAGATGGCACAGGCCATCTTGAAGATGAATGGCCAATCTGGATATCATTATCAGAAAGAATTTGGTTACGTTTTTCTTATATTTAAAAATTTAAATTCCAGCAGCCTCTAACTTCTCATGACCGGAGTAAGATGGACAGTATAAACAATATCAATATTACAGATCAATTGTGCTGTTGAGACATGACACTTGTATTATTTCTTATAAATCTGTGTGTGTCACGACCACTTACTAGTCAATATTGGTCTCAAACACTTGTACCACTCAGTGGCAACAAGGCCACAGGCAACTTCCATTCCAAGTTACGTGTTCTCTCCACCAAGATTTTACACAGAAATTCTCCGAAACCTCTCTATCCAAATCTTTGCTTCTTGATCAAGATAAGTTGATGTATTTTTCAGGCATCCAAATACAAAACCAGCAATTAACTGCCTGATTTTACTTTCAGTCCTTTCAATATTCTGTACAACACTTGGCACAGCTGAGTCACAAAGACTAAAATCAAATTAAAATGCAAATTATGTTTATTATTATGACAAGAAAAAAAAAGAATTATGTAGTCAAACTCAAAATAATTAATTTTTATGGTCTATGTCACCTATATGCATAATCCTAATGCATCTAAGAATAATAGTATTTGAAGCACAATGACTCAGAAAAAAAATCTGAACTTCTCTATACATTCTTGTATGTCATAGTTAAGTGTGAAACTCAATTCTGATACAAAAAAGTGTTTGCAAATGTTTTAATTTACTTATCTGTTTTCCTTTTTATCAAAGTAGAACAAATGAGATTACGAATCAGAGACCATCAGCTTTTTTTTAGTTTGATTTAGCTACTTATTAAATTATATGTTTAGCTTAAATACCAACAAGTTTTGACCTTCTCTTAGTAAGTGAGAAGCATCTTTTTGTCTACACATTTATATAATTTTCATCTTCACAGGAAAATGCTGGTATCTTCTGCTCTCAAGAATTATAATCTATCTACTGATGAAATAAACTATCTGTATTGTTTGATACAAGAAGGAGTATTTCAATATAGTTTATATCCTCTTGATTTGTGCAGAGTGCCTCAATGCCTCCTATTGTAAATGTGAACAAAAATTAGCTAAATATACAGCTTGCTACAAACTTGCTGAGAAATATGAAGATACCATCTTCTCATTGGGACAAAAAGATCTCTAGACAATTAGCTACCAGGTGCAAAAACCTTCTGATTAGATACTTATGTTATCATCCTCTGTTCCTTCTCATCAGGAACAGATGCTATTATGCTATTATTTTTGCTATTATGAAAAACTAAATTTTAGAAAATATTAAAGCAGTAGTGTATCAGGTTTTTTTATGAAACAACAATTATTTTTATAAACACCAAACTGGCTTGTTACTGTAATAAAAATATACCCAAAACTCAATTGTTTAGCTGCAAAAAAATTGGTTTATATGTTTATTAAAGGTATTTCTAAATATTTTTGAAACATATATTTTAAAACATTCTTAATTAGAATTTAAGTTCTACAAACAATCTTTTACATGTACTTTAGTAAAGAGAGTTACAAAAGCAATATAAAAGCCCTTAAGTCATCTAAACACCTATAAGAAACTTTCTTATCAAAACCAAAACGATGGAAAACTGGCTGAAAGAAAAAAGTTGATGTCTCCTTTATGGATCAAAAAACTTCAAAGATTGTTTCAGCATTATTTCAGCAGGATCATTATTTAGTTCAGGGGGATTGAAGAAATTTTTTCCTTTTAGAAAAAAAATCTACAACCCAAATTAAGCTTCAAAGAACTGTTCTCAGAAACACTCTGTGTTTAAGAATTATAACAGTAAACTCTAAAGATATTCCAAGGATTTTTACACCACACCGATATAGATCAATTAAAAAAGAACAAGAGTATAATGAACATGTCTGAAACCACTGCTGATTAAAGTAACACTTGACAGTGCATTCCACAAAGTTGAGCTAACAGCTATATATAACATCATTAAAAAAAAATTAAGAATCTGGACATTTGTACTGAAAAGGAATTCAAATCACCCACATTCAGCTCCATCTCCTTAACCAATACCTAGATGGGTTTGTGTTTGTTTTAAATTATTTCAGAAGCTTCTTATCCCTCTGTATCAACTTAAATGATGGTCCTCTCATTCTGTAAAAACAGTCAGCATTTTACAGTATTCCTAGAAACACTGATGAAAAACTGTGATGCAAGAAAGCCAACACTCTACTGAATTTCTACTGAATGTTTCTGTGTTTCTTGATCAACATCTGTGGTCTAAAAGCTGTAGTTTGTCAGGCTAGAACAGAATTAAGCTGCTAGACCTATACTTCCATTGTCTAAAGCTGTCTGAAGATGTCTAAGATTATTCAGATACATGAGTAGACGGATCATATTGACTGCCCTGATATGTCTGAAACATGAAGCTGGAGTAGACGACCTCCTAATATCCCTTCCAGTGGGAATGGTTTTGATATTGCATTGCAGTTTAGGAATGGTACTCCCCAGTTTAGTGTCCCAAACCACTCACAACCCGCTTACTTTTCCTTCCCCCACCATGTCACCCTGCAGTGGGATGCAAAGGAGAACTGGAGGCAAAAGGTAAAGATCACGGGTTGAGAAAAGTACAATTTACTGGAAACAGCAAATGAAATAAGAAAACAAAAAGTAACAACAACAATATTAATAACAGAGTGTAAAAGAGAGGTGAACAATTCACACGTGAGTGCTCACCACATGGAACTCGACACTACCCTGACCACTCATCCATGCCCAGCACAACTGGAGGGGACCCCTTCCCCCCCACTCCCTGCACATCATGTCAGGCGGAACAGAGCAACATCCAGGTCCTTGCCATGCCCCTCCTGGCTACTGCAAAAATTAACCATCCTGGCCAGAACCAGGACATATTGTAAAAGAAGTTGCCTAAACCAAAACTAAATTCAAAATTGATAAACATCAGTTATTCACAAAACTCTAAATTTCATCTAATGTAAAATGTATCTAAGATTTTCCTACTAAAATATACAATGATGCAGCTTTTTCAAGAGCACTCAGATCAAAATGACATCACTTTATTTTCCTGAACCAGTAACTTGTAAAAGGGCTGTCCTGACTCATTTGACTGGAAATTATATTAAATCTAGCTATGGGATGTTACGTATGAAAGACAAAACCTCAGTTTTATGACATGAAATTGAAAACAATTTTAATAATATAACTATCAGATAGTTTTGTCAAAATAAAATATATACAACATTAAAAAGATTAATACAATCTTGTAAATAGAATGAGTCTTGACAAACTGATTAGTATTTAGTCATTGTCCAAATGTATCTACTGCTAAGGAAAAGCTTTACTGGAAATGTCAGCATAATCTTGAAACTGACACTATTGAAATTAACATTATTGTGTATATAAAGGCAGTATTTCAGCATAACTATGGTCTTGAAACAGACTTTACTACTTCAAAATGTAAACAGCGCTGTTACAACCCACCACTGAGATGGGGTAACTGAGGTTCTTGTTAATAGATTCCCCAGGGCGGATGAGGGGGAAACGACATGCAATGACTGGTGGTTTTGTATGTGTACATATATATATATATATATATATA